>CP126893.1:109880000-110327500 GCA_030440675.1 Furcifer pardalis
AAATGCTCTTGGGGGGATGGGGGGCACATGAAATGGTGCTACAGGCCAGATCCAGCCCACGGGCCTTAGGTTGAGAACCTCGAAGACTAAGCAACCCTGCCTTCCCTAGGTGTTTCAGCTGCAGACATCTCTGAAAGCAAATGCAAAATGTCTGATACCCTGTTTCCCCGAATATAGGACCTTCTCTTATAGTAAGGCACCCCCCTATTTTCCCCACTTCGGAAATATAAGGGGCCCGCCTGAAAATAAGGCACTCACCTAAATCTTGCCCTGGCGATCCACTGTATCAGCAATAAATGTGTACTGTATTCTTCTTCGTCATGGAAAAATAAAAGACATCCCCTGAAAATAAGACCTTGTGCATATTTTGGAGTTTTTAAAAATATAAGACAGTGTTTTATATTTGGGGAAACACGGTATGTTGGTGAGAGTAATACACAGGGGTGGGCTGTCAAATTTTTTACTACCCCACCATGACGTCATGACGTTGCGGGTGAAGCCAAAATAAAATAAAATGGCTACCCAGAACTGCGCATGCGTCAAACCTCCATTTGATGCATGCACAGTTCAATTTTTTAGTGTACATGCATCAGATAGAGGTTTGACGCATGCGCAGTTCCGGGCAGCCAAAATACACTTCTGGAGGGGGGCCGGATAGGCAACTGAACCGGTCACCCAGGGGTTTACCCCCAGCCCCAGCCACCCCCTCCTGATGGGTGCTACTGGTTCAGGCGAACCGGTCCGAATCAGTAACAACCCATCACTGGTAATACCTGATGCATCCTACTTGAATATAATGATATGAATCTAAGGTTGAATGTAATTACATGCTGAGCATTAAAAACTGAGCACTATGGTAGCATATGTAGCAAGTGGTCTGAATCAGTGGGAGATGGTAAATAGCTTGAGGGTACAGTACCTTTCCCTAGATTTGCATGTAGATTGGTCCTCTTACACCTTTTTTGGGACTTGTTTGAATGAAGAGTGCAATAACAGCCATGTACTAAAGTCAGAATAGAAACAACCCAGAGCAGCTTTCTTAAGATGAACATGGTAATATGCAACAAAAGTGAAAACTGGCTTTATGAATGATTCTTATACAGTCCTATGCATTCTTGGTTGTACCAGAGGCTGGAAACTACACATTTCATTCATTTTTAAAATTTATACCATGACCAGCTTAGTGCTAGCAATACTCAAGATGGTTTCTGGCTTAATAAACAACAATAGACATCAATATAAAAACCAATACTGAAAATAGCAAAAAAAACAACAGCAAAAATAAATGGAAAATAAATAACAAATAATAATCCCTCCTACTAACTGGCAGCAGCCAGTGATCACAAATATACATATCCCCAAAGGGAATAGAAAACAAGAATATTGGTGAGAAGGACCCTAAGATAAGGCATCCCTTCTGGAGAGATCTGCAAAGGCCTCTCTGTAGAGAAAGGTTTTTAGCTGTTTACGAAAGAGATACCGATTAAGACAATAACATTAAGTTTGTTCTTTATACAGTACATTAAATAGGAGGGAAAGCATCACTTTATCAAAAGTCTTCAACATATTAAAAGTAATAAAGATGCATCTTCTATGTGTTAAAATGATTATGCTATATGTCTGTCTACATTCCTCCTTAAAATGGTAGCCCGTACATATCTTCTTCTTCTTCTTGTGCCATAACAGATTCCGAATATTGATGATCCTCATGGCAGTCAGCTATGAAGACTGTCCTGCAAATATAATGCTGTGGACTTTCATCGGTCTTCCGCATTACAGCATGACCACCGTACCACTGATCCAGCTCCGTGAGTCACTTTCTGGTCCTGAGCCCTTTTGGCATGCAAAGTCCTCCTCAATTAGAAATTAGTTGTTAGATCTTAAATTACTTCCAAATGAAGTTGAACCTTAAATTGGTTTATGTTTATTTATTTATATTTATATTTATTTATTTATTTATTTATTTAGATTTATATTGCCGCCCACTCGCCGAGGTGACTCAGGGCGGCTTACAATCAAAACAACAACAGTACAATAAAAATTATAAAATGCAACCACATAAAACAACCAAACCAGAACACAAACTAACTCCTGTCAGGCTGTTGTTGTGGGCCCAGAGGAGGGGGCGATGTTCTCAGCCACTACTAGGCCTTGCCATCTTCTTCCTCGGGCCATTGTTGTGGGCCCAGAGGCGGGGGCGATGTTTTCAGCCACTGTTAGGCCTTGCCATCTTCTTCCTCAGGTCGTTGATGTTACCTCCTACTGAAGATAGACCTGGAAAGCAACATTATTTCTTCTCACAGCCTGTTTTTGCTTTCTGCCTCACCTCATCTCTCTGCTGAAGGTGGCAGAGTCTGGGAAGCATAAACATGATGGTAAAAAAAATATATAAGAATAATACATAAAACCAAATTAATGCAAATTAATCATGTAAATTTTGTATTTTTTCTATTATTATTTTTCTGTTTAAAAACTTAATAAAATTTAACAGAAAACTGTGTTAGTCTGTGTTTCAATCATATCAGAGAATAAACAAAACAAAAATATCATAGCACTTTGAAGATTAACTGTTACATTTTAATATTAGCTTTCATGCATCAAGTCCACTTTGTCAGCAAGAATCCAGACAATGCATATCAACAGTCATAAGGAACTGGGGAGAAGTCTTCAAGATCAAGAACTAGGAACAAGGCAAGAGAGCTTCGAAGGCAGGAACCAGGAGCAAGGTGAGAGATGTTTGGAAACAGGGTCCAGCAATAATTCAGGAGCCAAGCAACCATAAGGCCAATGACTCTTGTTGGCAAGGCAGCTTCTCAGGCTTCTTGTATAGTACAGCCTCCCAGTGTCTCAAGGTGGAGCTTATGATGGTCCAAAACCTTCCCTAGAGTTTTCTGGTAGTGCCTGGAAGCTTCAGCCATATGAGCAGAAGTGTAGCGTGCCTTGGCGGGGCCCCGTATAAAAATTTGTTTGGGGGCCCTTAGGATGGGTAAAGATTTGTTTTGCTTACGCACGTTGGGGGCCCCCGTGGCCCGGGGCCCCCGTATAATTGATATGGCAGATACGGCAGTAGCTACGCCCCTGCATATGAGGGTCTAACCCTGCAAGTACTAGAGCTGCCTTCCAGGTGGGGGGATGTAACCCTGTGAGCAGCAAAGCTATGTCTGGAGAACTCCTCCTGTCAATATCAGAGCTGCCTCAGATCCGGACAATACCCTACTATTATACATCAGAATATATTCCTCACAGCCCAATATCATAGATATTAAAGCAAAAAAGAATTCTTTTCTTTAGTAACATTTGCCAGCTACAACAGCAATATATGTTATAAATAAAAGCTAGAAATATAACATTTGTCAAGATGAGTGGCCATTGCCATTGATTAAGATATTGGTCTTTAGCATTGATTAGATTTTTTTAAATTTTCATATGTGGGGGAAGCCTTACAGAGTGTTTCAGAGTTTTTGTAGAAAACATAGAACAGATGCTTTCTTCCAGTTCATGTCTTGGAATGAGCCATAGTTTATCATGCTGCCCTTAAACCTGCAAGAAGTGGCACAATGAAGTACAGTAAAACCACGCATAAAGAGCTCCTCATTTATAGACTAACTAGCTTAAAGAGCAGAATTTTCTCTGAATGATTGCCTCGCTTAACAACTAAAATCAACCAAAAATTTGCTTAACAACTAAATTGGGGTTCACCATCCCTCACCCCCACCAGAAATCACAATTGGTCACTTACAATGGTGTTTCGCTTAAAGAGCTATCCTGTAGAACGCATTATGCTCTTTAAGCGAGGTACCACTGCATCTAGATATGCTTTTGACTTTTAGTTTCTGGTAGATATGTTCTACTAGATGTGTAGATTAAGGAGATCAAGAGTCCAGTTAGGTCATCACCTACATGTGCAAACTCCATACATGTTGAGGGGGATGCTGTAGCCCCATGACCTCTGTCAGCATTTCAACATAAGAAAGTGTAGTGGCTGCCCTGAATAGGCCTAAATGGGGTGGAATGAGAAGACCTACATGAAATTGACTTCCCTCCTCCTGAGGCATATAAAACCACACATACCTCCTATGGGTGGGGTTGGCAATGAGTAGGTTCCTTTTGGTCTCATTTTGTGGGTGCCATTTCTGACAGCATGTATATTTGTAACTTTGTTCTGCTTATGATCCTAACTCCCTCTTTAGAGCAATTAATACAAAAGCTGGAATAAATATGTATGGGTGGAGAATCCATAATCAAGAGGAACACTTCTGTTTTCTTGGAAATGCAGAATGAGACAGTTTCTCCTTTAAAAAATATTAGGCTCATTTGGGGGGTTAAGATGATTCTACTCACCCATTTAAGACAGTTAAGCGAGAAAGCTACACTAGCTACTACCACCTCTTCCAGCCTTTCTGCTTCCGTGTGAAGAGTCCTACAATCTCCCCACCCTAAACTTAACCAGAGTTGGTCACTTCTGTGCTGATATTACTCATTATGTCTGTACCTTAGTATAATCCATGGTGATCAATTTCCAAGACACTTTGCACTCTGTATCCCTCCAGACTTGGAAACTGCATTGACTTATTATTTATTTATTTATTTTTATTTATTCTTTAAATTTATACCCCGCCTCGTTCAGGCGAACCTGACTCTAGGCGGCTTCCATAGTAAACAAAGAACAATATAACAAAAGAACAATAAACAATATCCCACCAAAGACCCCCCCCCGAGCCCTCTATCGCCACCCAAGACCCCCAGGTTCTCTCCCTTCGAGGCCAGCTGGCCGAGGGAGAGTCCAACAAAGTCCAACAAGACATTGGCGGCATCTTGCGTGGCGGTGTTGGCGTTTTTGAGCCTCCCCTGGCCCAGGGAAGCTCCTTTAATCCTCCTCCCGGCCGGTGACGGGGGCCGGGAGGGTGCGACGGCGTCGGTGTCTCGCAGCGTCGTCGTCGTTTTTGAGCCTCCCCTTGCACAGGGAGGCTCCTTTAATCCTCCTCCTGGCCGGTGACGGGGGCCGGGAGGGTGCGACGACGTCGGCGTCTCGCGGTGGCATCGGCGTTTTCGAGCCTCCCCTGGCCCAGGGAGGCTCCTTTAATCCTCCTCCTGGCCGGTGACGGGGGCCGGGAGGGTGCGACGGCGGCGGCGGCGGTGGCGTTTTTGAGCCTCCCCTGGCCCAGGGAGGCTCCTTTAATCCTCCTCCCGGCCGGTGACGGGGGCCGGGAGGGTGCGACGGCGTCGGCGTCTCACGGCGGCGTTGCCGTTTTCAAGCCTCCCCTGGCACAGGGAGGCTCCTTTAATCCTCCTCCCGGCCAGTGACGGGGGCCGGGAGGGTGCGACGGCGTCGGCATCTCGCGGCGGCGGCATTTTCGAGCCTCCCCTGGCCCAGGGAGGCTCCTTTAATCCTCCTCCCAGCCGGTGACGGGGGCTGGGAGGGTGCGGCGGCGGCGGCGTCTCGCGGCGGTGGCATTTTCGAGCCTCCCCTGGCCCCGGGAGCCTCCCCTGGCCCAGGGAGGCTCCTTTAATCCTCCTCCCGGCCGGTGACGGGGGCCGGGAGGGTGCGACGGCGTCGTCGTCTCGCGGCAGCGGCGTTGTTTTCGAGCCTCCCCTGGCCCAGGGAGGCTCCTTTAATCCTCCTCCCAGCCGGTGACGGGGGCCGGGAGGGTGCGGCGGCGGCGTTATCCATGTTGCATGTCAGTAACTGTGCCTGGGCGTGGCAAGGGTTGCAACATGGACAAATGGCAGACTATACCTTTAAGGCTCCTTCTGGAATAGTAGCCAGGTGCACTGGATCAGCTGCTAAGAAAGAAGCCTTCTTTTGCATAAGAGGAGGCAAAAACTAAAGCCAACTTGCTTCAATGCCTGGCTGCTTCTTGTGCCATTTTTGCTTCCTGTTGTTCCTGCTGCTTATCTTGCTGGACTACTCATGCTGGAGTGTTTGTCACTCATCGTGGAGCTGACCTTACGGGCCTGTGAGTTTTGGGACCCTTGCCACATCGTGGAAGTAAGGACTGCTTGTATCAGTAACTTATCAGTATCATAGTCTGTTGGTGCTTTTGTCTGGAGTTACTGCTTCTGCCAAAGAACTTTGCCTAACAGCTGTTCCAAAGGTGTGGAAGCATCTGCCAGAAAACCAACGAGGACTTTCTGCTCTGCTCACTAGGTGAGCAGAAGAGAGTAAGTTGGGAACTCTCTATGAACTCCATGACTCTTTGTGTAAATATTCCCTTGCTGTTTTTGCTGAAGAAAAACCAGTTATGTTTTGCCACCATTGTAAATAGTTTTTCTGCTTGCACCTCACCTTGAGAGTAAAAGTTATTTTCAGTTTGTCTCACAAGAACTGTATGCCTGTGTTTCCTTGGACATGCATTCTGCTAGTTACAAACACATAAGGCAAGGGCAGGAGACACTCCACTGCTTAAACACTCTGTCACTACTGTAGTTTGTCTTCTCATTTCCAGCTTGAGCAGCCTGTGAAAGTGAAGAAGTGGACATGTGGAAATGTGAGATCAACTATTTATGCACTTGACCATTGGCCATTCCTGGCTAATTAAGGCAGGAGAGGGTGACTGGCCAACCCAGGCAGAGAGGATAATTAATAGTTCTTTAAAAGAGAGTTCAGGTATGCCTTTCGGTCAGAAAATTTGACTTATTCAGCCTTTGCTAAAGGGGCTTCTCAAGACTGCACTGTATTGGATAATGACCTTCTGGTGACTAACATGCAGGTCTTGAGCAAGGTGCTTGAATCTGTGGTGATGACCCAGCTCCAAGATCTCTTGAGTTATACTGATTGAGTTCAGCATGACATACAAGCTGACCATTCAGGACAGTTGTGAGGACTGAAACACTTTTAGGGACTCTGGCAGATGAGCTGGACAGGGACCTGGGTTGAGGAGAATGCCCCTTTTGGACCTGCTCTAAACCATAGTGGCAACGAGGGGTGTGCAGGGCACCATGGGAAGGAACTGAACCTGTGGGGGAACCTATGGGGGGGCTGGGAAAAATCTCATACATGGCTATTGGCGCCCCAGGGTGCCAGAGGCAAGAACGGGGTGGGACAAAGCCCAATTGCCTGATATGGTAACTGTGCCTTCTGGTATAATATTCTTCCAGATCATCCTCCTAGAATAGGATTTGGAGACTTGGATGCTAATTTGAACAAGTTTAATAAGGCACTAGATGAATTTATGGAGGCCAAGGCCATTACTGGCTTCTAATTAGGATGGCTGGATTTTGCCTTCACTGTCAAGATGCTGTGAGGCAGAGAGTACTGTTGCACTTATGCCCTGGTGCTGGGATCCCCATAGGCAACTGTTTGGTTCCTGTGTAAACAGAATGGTGCCGAAGACTGACCTTTGATTTGATGTTCTTATTAAGGTAGTCTCACTCGTGCCTAGCGTGGAGACTTCCAAAGATGGTGCCGGCAGGACTTGTGCTGGTTGGCTTAAGGACTTGGCCTTTGCCAATGGGTGTCCTGCAAGGTCCAGTCTTTCCCCATATGCTGTTCTAGTTACATAAAGCCAGGGAGAGAAGAAATATGCACAATACTGCCTATATGTATGAAGGAGAAAATATTGAGGAATGCACAACTAAAGTTGCACATCTCTCACTTCCATGTTATAAGGTTTGATAAGACATGAAGGAACCCCAGGGCGTGCATGCATGCGTGCTTGCACAAAGAGCTCATTCCATGCCATTAGGGTTTTTCTTTCAAAGGATGCCTGACCGCACAGAGCAAACTCCCTGTGTATGAAGTTACTGTATATGTATTGGTCTTCATAATGACTGTGTAGGGGCTAAGCATAAGCAATAGTCTTCTGCCTCAACCTATATGCTCCTAGAAAATGTGATAAAAGTGTAGAGAATGTTCCAGTAGAGAAGAGTGGAAGCCTACTTGCAGATGTGTACAATGATCCTTGAATGTATACTGAACATTTTCACTATGTGAACCATTGTTTCATTTTCCATAATGTTGCCATTTGCTTCTAGTTCTAAGGATTTTTGATAGATTTGTTCCACTTGGTTTTTGATCACTTGTTAATTATTTCCTTTACCAACACTACTGACTAAGCATTGCAGACGATCAGCTCCTAATACTGTACAGTCATACCTCGCAGAACGAATTTAATGTGTTCTGAGAGGTTGCTCACTAGGCGAAAAATTCGCTATGTGAGTCTGACTTGCATAACGAATTTTTCGCTATGCGAGTCAGACTTTTTCCTATGGAAAAACTCACATAACAAGCGTTTCTATGGGGGAAACTCGCATAGTGGAAAAAAATTGTTATGCGAGTTTTCCCCATAGAAACACTCGTTATACGAGTTTTTCCATAGGGAAAAGTCCGACTTGCATAGCGAAAAATTCGTTATGCGAGTCAGACCACTTAGAGAAAAACTTGCTCGTTATGCGAGTTTTTTGCTAAGCGAAACGCTTGTTATGTGAGGTTTGACTGTATTGTTTGCATGTTGGATTTTGTTGATTACCTCATTTGAAAACGATGTCATCACTTGAATCAGCAAATGCTTCCTTCAAGATGTTTCCAGAATATAAATTGAAAAGCTGACCGTAGGCCTCCTGCTTCATACATACCATTCTGGTAATTTTTGCTATGTATTGTCTTTAAGAAAAACTACAAGTTCACAGACCATTAAGCTTATCATTCTGTAGACACAGCAAGCTTGATTCCTACTCCATAGATTTGATTGAAAAGATGTACTAAAACATCTAAGTCATCATCTTCTATTGAATATTCATTGAAAAACATCATTCCATCCATGATCTTTCCTGTGTTCTGTTAAATTTCTGATTTTTTATTATTATTATTATTTACTTCTGGCCCTATACTGATATCTGGTACAACAAATTCTACTGGTCCATGTTCATAAAGCTCATTAATGTAATCACCTCACAATACTCACATTCACACTTTAACCTTGATGTGAAGTATCAGCTAATTGTTTCTGAATATGATGCCAGTGACTAGAAGCTCAGTGGTTAAGAAGCTCACCTTGTTAGCTAGAAAGCTAAGAAGTTGGCAGTTCAAGACCCGGGTACTGCATGACAGATTGAGAGCCTATCTCTGTCCCAGCTCTTGGGGACAGGAAAGGAGCCTCATTTATTTTTTATTTTATTTATTTATATTTATTTTCATTTGTACCCTGCCCTCCTCCGAAGACTCAGGGCAGCTTTACAACTAAAAACAATTTAAAAACATACATAAAAAATTAAAATTCAAGTTAAAAATACCAAGGAGAGAAGTGGGATATTTAAATGAGCCAGGTGACCAAGTTGCCTGTCTGGCCCACTCCCCACACATGCCCCACCAGCCAGGTCTTCACTCGTTTCCTAAAGGGCAGCAACTCCATCTGGAGACATAACTCTGTTGGCAGGAGGTTCCATAGGGCCAGAGCGGTCACAGAAAAGGCCCTCCTTCTCATGCTAGAGAGATGAGCCTCTCTAGCTGAAGGTATGACCAGAGAGCCTCTCCGGCCTGCTCTAGTGGGATGAACAGATGTTCTCAGGGTGATGGGGTCTCTTAAGTATCCTGGCCTATTACCATGTAGGGCTTTAAAGGTAATAACCGCACCTTGAATTGCACCCGGAGGCACACTGGGAGCCAGTGCAGCTCCTGGAGAAGTGGTGAGGCATGAGCATAACGTCTGCACCCCATCACAACTTGAGCAGCCACATTCTGGACCAGCTGAAGCCTCCGAATGGTCGCCAAGGGCAGCCCCATGTAGAGTGCATTACAATAATCGAGTCTGGAAGTGACCAAGGCATGTGTGATCATGAGCAAGGAGTCCCGATCCAGGAGCGGGCGTAACTGGCACACAACACGAAGTTGTGCAAAAGCCCTCCTAGCCACGACTGCCACCTGCTCTTCGAGCACTAGTCGTGAGTCCAGGAGAACCCCCAGATTATGCACCAGGTCTGTTTGGGGCAAAACTGCCCCATCCAAAACCAAAGATGGTAGCTCCCGGGTTAGCCCGGGACCCCTGACCTACAACCACTCAGTCTTGCCAGGATTCAGTTGTAGCCCGTTCTCTCCCATTCAGACCCTAACAGCCTCCAGGCACCTGGAAAAGACTTCCACTGCACCATTAGGGTCCCCACAGGCCGAGATATACAGTTGGGTATAATCTGCATACTGATTTGGGAGTTCCCTGAGTGGAGTTTCTCCAGCAAAAACCCTTTCAGCCCAGAATAATTTCTGGCACAAAACTATCATAGTGAAGTAATTATGTGTCCAGGCTGTGTCCATATTGTCCAGAAAAATCTTATCTGTCTTCTTTCAGAAATGTAATATTAAAAATATTAATATTCCTTGTGAAATTTCATGGTCCTTTTTTTTCTTATGTTTTCTAATGCCCTTCTGTTCTTTATCGAATTTCCCCTAGATCTTCTTTGTCTTTTTCTGCAACTGGTGCATATCCTTGCCCAATGTTGATGTCTATGGGATTTTTCTTCATCAATGTAAGCATTATCTCATTTGAGTAAGGGATGGAATTTGTATTAGCTACATTTTTGTTACTGCATTCACAACTCTAATGGTGCTGTGCTTCATTAGTGCCTGAATAAAACATAATATGACATCATCTGTCTGTACCTACCTGGATATTGACCAACAAACTTCACTCATTCCAAGGATCTGAATGTTCATTTTTTTCATTTGTTTTACTTTGTTGTGGATTTTTCCTGCCATATATGGGCTTCAGATATTCTAATCTAACCTCTCAAACCAAATTTCGTCCCAGAGATTCTTAGCATCTTCTTGGTATGTAAATGGTGCCAGGAACTGAGAGTCTTTATGTATGTCTGTCTAGCCATTATGTGTGCACTTGGAAGAGAGAACATGGTTGTTTTGCATGGTCTTCCACCTCAGTGTTTTGTAATATTATGTATTATTTTATGTCTATTAATTATAATTTACTTCTGTAAGATTTTATGAGAATGTCCTTCCAAAAGCATATAGCCTATATATCATGCCACTCCATGTATCATAACCATTTTGACGTAAGGCAGCTCCAAATTAGCAGAAATATACCGGAATGCAGTCCCATCCACAGTTATCACTAAAAATGAAGATAAACCTTAGATCAGGGGTTGCCAACCTTTTAAAGTTGGGGGCTGGGTCACACTCCCTCAGACAGTTGAGGGGGCTGGACTGGTGGTTCCCCCCCCCCCACTGTTTATGGCTGCCATAAACACATTTGCAGCTGTCGTAAATGTATTAACAGCTGTTGTAAATGAGTCTGCAGCCAATTCCAGTGGCAGCTAGAGCAAGGGTGCAGGCTGGATGATTTGGCACCACAGGCCAGATCTGGCCTGCAAGGTGTAGGTTGCCATCTCTTGCCTTAGATCATGGTGCTTTTTGTACCTATGAACCTGTGGGTGACTAGTCTTTGAACAGAACAAAACAGCAAAGACCGAGCCAAGAAAGAGTCCATGCCTGTCAGCTGCATTGACCGTCTACCATTTGCCAGAAGAACTGCCAGCCAGCAGCCTGTGCAGGCAATGTGAGATATTGTGCAGGCAGGTCTTGGGGGAATCATCTCCATGTTCCCCCTAAACACCATGTAGATCGGTGGTGCTAAATCAGAGGTGCCTGAATGACGCATCAGCGCCTCACAATAGATGCAGGGTGTGCAAATGAGAGACAGCGGGGGCAAGGACAGGTCCTATAAATATTCATGGGAGAGAGTTCCCTGATCAAAAGGCATAATTCTGTTTTCTTTTATAATATATCTGGTTAATACAGGCTTAATGAACGAATGAATAATAAATTAGTCCAATTTTGTTTTCTCTCTTTTCAGAAGTGCAGGCTCAAAGGGGGACTTTGTATGGAATTTGATTGATAGGTTAGGCTTGCTGGGAAATCTGCTACCCCAATTGTTTATTAAATATGAAACAAATGATGGTATGAGCATTTTAATCTTGTTGTGGCAGCGCATGCTGGTGATAGCAATAAGGGTGGGGGTGGGGGGAGAGTCGAATCCTACCCAGTGACTTGGTCTGCCTTTTATTTTTCTGTAAAGAAAATGGATGAAAGGGCGGAGGACCAGATTCTGGCGTTTCCTGGGCCACATAAAACCAGCAGGAATAGTATCTTTATTTTTGTTACTTTAACAGCCAAGGTGAGCCCACATGCTTTGCTGTTTGGTTTTCCATGACCAGGGTGGGAGGGAACAAAGGCCCTGCTCCAGGTAGGAGGAACAACTTGCCCAATATGAGAGGTTCTTTCTACATGATGGTTTTCTTCTCTCTCTCCATCTGAGCTTGTCACAGTCCACACTAGGCACTTGGTGTGGATTTTGCCACACATATCATGGCTAGACAGACATGCATAAAGGCTCTCAGTTGTGGCAGCATTTAAATAGCCAGAAGATGCTAAGAATCTCTGGACGAAAGTTGGTTTGAGAGCTAAGATTATACTGATGGCAAACCTTGGCACTCCAGCTGTTCTTGAACTTCAATTCCCAGAAGCCCTGATCAGCAGGAGTGCTGGCTTGGGCTTCTGGTAATTGAAGTCCAAGAACATCTGGAGTGCCAAGGTTCGCCATCACAGGCTTAGAATATCTGAAGGCCATATATGGCAGGAAAAATCCACAGCAAAGTAGAACAAATGAAAAAGATGAATATTCAGACCCTTGGATCCTTGGAATGAGTGAGGTTTGTTCGGCTTTATGAATTTTTCTCAGAGCAATTTTCAATGCACTCCTATGGGAAACTGTGTTTCACTTTACTAATTTTTCATAATATGAAATGTCCTGTGGAATGCATTAAATTCGTAAAGCAAGGTACCACTGTAGTATCATAGCCACTGCTGATTCCTAGGATCTCTGACCCTGTGAGGTTTGGCTCCACTACACTGCTGGTCCTGAGTTCTGCTGTGGCTGTGGACCATTGTTGGCTGCCATTTCATGAGCCCAGGAGGGAATTTTAATGACTGCATCTTGAGTTCATCCTAGTGGGGTTTTGCTTTGATGGGAGGGATTGTCCTGTTAGCTCATACTGTGCTAGGCCCACAGTGGTGACCTCAGGATTCAGGAGGGGACAGATAATTGGTAAACAGTCAGGATCCATGGTGAGTGCACCTAGATCAGTGGTGGTGAACCTATGGCACACATACCAGTGGGGACACTCAGAACCCTCTCTGTGGGCACACACACCATTGCCCCATCAAAGAGTTTTCCCTGTCCCTCTGTCCAGCAGCCCAATGGGAGCACTTCATCCTTTCCCCAGCACAGAGTTCACCCTGCCCCTCTGCTCAGCAGCCAATGAAAATGCTTCCTCCCTCCCCCAGCACAGAGTTTGCCCTGCCCTTCTGAGGCATAGATGGCAGCCTGCTGAGTTTGGGCACTCGGTTTCTAAAAGGTTCACCATCACTGATCTATCTAGACTTATACTCACTCCCAACTGTAGAAAGCAGCAGCCAACCAATGGTCCTTGTCAGCAAGGACTATCATGTAGTGACTGTAATCTAAGCTGACTAATAACATGGACAAACATTTTCTAAGAAAAGCGGCAATGCATGTGGTTGCAGTTGTGGTAAATTTCACCCAGAGTGCTTCTGCTTTGCACTGTCGACACAAGCGCCAAATCTTAATGGTCTGCCAAGTCAGTTGCTTGCATTTTTCGGTGGAGGACCTATTTGCAGAGAATGCTAGGAATCATCTTTCTTTGTTGTGGTAAGAAAATCAATTCAAAAGAGACAAGAAGTTGGTTTTAAATGTTACCCAACCCATGTGGAGACAGAGAAAAGCCCCTTTCCTCATACAGTAAAACCCCTACTTATGTAAAAAGTCTGTTCACTTAACTCAAAGCAAACCAATAGGAAAAATGAATTTTTTTACTTAACTCGAAGCAAACCCATAGGAAAATGATATTTATGTAAATCGAAGTAACCCCATAGGAAAAATTGAATTTTTTATGTAACTCAAAGCAACCCCATAGAAAATTATGTTATGTAAATTAGGACATTTATGTAAATTGGGACATGGTTTTAGTGCAAAAATCATTATGTAAGTCAAATTTTATGTAACTTGAAGCATATGTAAGTCGGGGTTTTACTGTACCTCTAATTGCCACATGCTATCATGAGTACATCGACAAACCCAGAATTAGAAATCTTATGAGAAAAATCAGCTACACAAACTGCACTCTGATGAGACATTGTGAATCAATCTGCAGTAGCTACTAAGTCTACCGGAATTTCTACGCACCTAGAATGTTTAAACATGTAAGGTACTACACTCAGAAGCCTAATCTTCTGCTTCAATGACACCGCAAATAACAGTTTCAATATGGATGGCCTATGTGTGCATCTGCATTTTAAAGACTGACTTTGATTTACCTGAATCTTAATGGAAGCACTCTAGCTGTACCCTTCTTACATGCAAAGAGTTAAAATGTCACTTAAAATGACATTGGCATAAAAGCCATCCTCCAATAATTGACATTTTTGCGCATAAGCACCACTGCCAGAGTTGTATGCAAAGGCATTGTCAGACAAATATTTCACACGTATTAAAGACCTGTAATGTTGTTCTTAATCGGAAGTATTTTAAATTGCTGTTCTGCCCACAAGGGCTCCCAAAGCAATGTACAATTAAATAAATTGTAAGATTATTTAACAGGAGATTTAAAATCATTTTTAAAATCAATAGCAAAAAGAAAATAAAAATTAAAAGCCAAACTCCTTCTAGAATAGAAACAGTTTTAGATGGATGCCAGAAGCTCATCAGTGTTGGAATTGGACGACTTTCCTTTGGGAACAAGTTCCACAGTGAAGATGCTACCACAAAGAAACCCCTGCTTTAGGTATTCACCAACTTTGTCTTTCAGGATGGAACACCAAACAATGTGGCTTTTGCTGAAAATCTCATATTCCAGGTAAGCTTATATGGGGGAAACATAATTTTTTTCCCCAGATGTCCTGACCCAAATAAAAAGGTGGCCATTGCTTCATTGCCAAAACAGAGGAGGTAGAAGACAAAAAACGACCTTCACACATAAAAAGACACCATTTTTGGATTAAGTCTTTTTTTGTTGTTCAGTCGCACAGTCGATTCCGATCCTTTGCGACCCCATGGACCACTGTTATCCTTTACTTTCATTAGTTTACTTATACTGGTTTGTACAAGTATGAGATTTGATAATTTGTATTCATTAATGAATTATTTTCTTCCCTAACATGATGCCACAAAGAGGCAGGTTTGTTAAAAATATAGTACAATATTCATTTTAATCTGTCTATTTGCTGGAATTTTTTTTCTCATGGTTTTGTAAACTGCCCAGAGTGGAATCATCTCCCAGAAGGAAAATAAATAAATCTGCATATGCTAATTTAAAATAATATAGACAAATATAATCACAATTAGACACTATTATTACAGTTTAAGTGGAAATACACTACTGTTTTGGAATGCTTCACACAGTCAAACCTCGCATAATGAATTTAATTCGTTCTGTGAGCCTGCTCGCTATGCGAAACAAACTCACATAGCAAAAATTCCTATGGGAAAACTCACATAACGAGCGTATCTAAGGGGGGAAATCACATAGTGAAAAATTTTCACCATGCGAGTTTCCCCCATAGAAACGCTCATTATGCAAGTTTTCCCATAGGGAAAGTCCGACTCGCATAGCAAATATTTTCATTATGCGAGTCAATCGCTTTGTGAAAAACCCTCTCGTTATGCGAGTTTTTCGCTATGCGAGGTTTGACTGTACTATGATGAAGTAACCACCTTGGAACACAAAGAATACAAAATAAATAAATAAATAAATAAATAAATAAATAAAGCAGAGTGCTGAACTCTCTGATACGCCCTGTGCTTTGCACTTTCTGCAGCTTTCGGAAAATAAATATTGAAAGAAATTAAGCAGAGATCACTGTAGTTTTGTTGAAATGCTTAGCAACCCAAAGTTATCTTGTGTCCTCTCATGAGGGAGAAATGTAACCTCTAAATGAAATTAAATAAATAAATAAAATTCAGAGTAATGGTCTGAACAGCTCTGTTAGAATAGTCACTCCTGAGGCTGACCTCGCCACATATGAAACTCATACAGAATTGACATTCCATGCCATATCTTTCCTGCTATGAATCAGCAGTTACTGTATTTCCTGGCGTATAAGACACACCCAATTATTACCAAAATAGCCCACTATAGGCCACTATATACAGTACAATACACACTCCATTTTTCCAGCGTATTTTAAGGGGGGGAGTAGGTCTTATATGCCAGAAAATACGGTATATCGGTAGGTGTTGCTGCTGTCATTCTCACCTGCTAGTTTCAAGCCATTTTGGGTTGGCCAACAAAGTTACAAAACCTAGGGGTGTTCCTGAGGCCTAAATGTTGAGTAAGTCATAACAAAAAATCATAGAGGTGGGGGTCCCAGGTTATTGTTCAACATTTTTCTGGGGCATATTTCTGTTTCTTTCCTGTACAACCTTCTCTGTAACACATACAATTCCATTCTGTTATGTCTGGCTGTAAATACAACAAAGAAAATAGAAACTTAAGGATGCTGAATGACATTTTTTTTAAAACTAAAGGACACTTGTGATTTCCCCAGTTTTCAAACAGAAAAGTACTTTATCCCCATAAAAGATAAAGATGCAACCACAACAGTTCTTTTTATGTGTCATCAAGTCATCTCTGACTTATGACAATGCTATAAAAGAGAGATCTCCAAAATGTCTTGTCTTCAACAACCCTGCTCAACTCCTGCAAGTTATGGTTGATGACTTCCCTTAGGGAATCGATCCATCTTGCTTTTGGCCTTTCTCACTTCATGTTGATAGGTTGTCCTTGGATTCTGACTGGTGTTATTCAGTCAGATCTTGCATTATATCCCCTAACTACCTGAGCTATATCTTGCCTCAGCATTAGCCCCACCCTGTTTCTTTTGAGTGGGTCATTTCCAGAGTAGAACACTTTCTAGTTGTCAGACTGAAAATATCCCGTTCCACTCCACCTTAGTTGACTAATACCAAGTACCACACTATTTATCCATTTCATTTCTTGTTTTACAGTTACCAGTTTGCCTAGATTCATACTTCTCATGTTCCAATGATGTGTGTTGTGCAGCATCAGACTTTCCTTTCAGTTCTATGTATGTTTGATTTTTCTTCTCCTATAGCTGAGAACCTGAGTGCCTTGCCTTCCATCCCTATCTCTTGTTTCATTGTGGGTTGTCCATCATAGGGTTTTCATGGTAAGGAGAGTTCAAGCAGGGGTTTACCATTGCCAATTGCTTCGCAGTACAGTAAAACCTCAGATAACACTAAAACCTGGTTCCACAAGTCTTGGTGTTATACGATTTTTAGTGTTATCCGATGCATGTTAAAATCCTATGGGATCCATAGAGATACATTGTAACCACATAGGCTTTAGCGGTTGTTATCTGATGCATCCCATAGGATCTTAATGTTATCCGATGCAATTCTTCCCCCCAGATTGCTTAATGTTATGCGATTTTAGTGTTATTTGATACTAATGTTATCTGAGGTATTACTGTACTAATAGAAGTTAATCTGAGTGTAGCTGCCATTGCCTCCTCCGCTAATGTCACCTTCAGCTAGTGCTGCTACCCAGTAGTTATCATTACCACCAGTATCTTCTTGCCCTCCCCTCTTGGATATTGCTGTATCTGCTGGCCCCCCCCCCCCAGCATATATTCCCCTGCCCTGAATAGAGCTAATGGTTGTTCCCTAACTCCCACATTGCCTTCCCTCCCTCTAACCATATCTCTGTGTGAGCCACAACAGACCACTCCGAAAATTATTTAAAAATTTGTCTAGATCAGTGTTTCCCAACCTTTGGTTTTTGGACTTCAGTTCCCAGAAGCCTAAATCACTTCCCCAAAGCATTGATCAACCAACGTACTGACTTAGGTTTATGGGAATTATAGTATCCCTGTGGGATGTGGGCCACATTGGGAATCATTGGTCTAGACCAGTGATGGTGAACCTTTTAGAGACCAAGTGCCAAACTGCAACTCCAAACCCACTTATTTATTACAAAATGCCAATACAGCAACAGGGGAGGAAGGAAACACTCCCATTGGGCTTCTGGGCAGAAGGATGGGGTGAACTCTGTGCTGGGGGGACTGCATGGGTGCTCACAGAGAGGGCTCCGAGTGCCACCTCTGGCACATGTGTCATAGGTTCTCTACCACTGGTCTAGATAATGATTTGATTAGGATTGACTCAAAAGTTGCAAAATCATTGACAAACTATGTATCTTGCTCTGGTTTATGGTACAGGGTTTTTTTAAAAAAAGATAATAAAAGGGCATTTAAGGCAGGGGTTCCCAACCTTTTCAAGCTGGGGGACAGGTCATGCTCTCTCACTCAGCTTTGAGGGCCAGGTGGTCATTTTCCCTGCCTGCACAATTGGGAGTGGGTGTTGGCCATTTTGTCCCAACAGCTTCAAAGGGATGGCCATTTTGTCTCTCAAATGCCCTTGAAGAGGTGGGTGGACACATGAAACAGCACCATGGGCCAGATCCGGCCCACTGGCCTTAGGCTGGGAACCCCTGATTTAAGGCATAATTATAAACTCCCAATGTGACACAAAGCAGGATTTCAGAAAGGCAAAATGTCAGAATTGAAGAAGAAATATTTATTTTTCCATTTTTGTCATACATGTGGCATGTAGAGGTATGTAGTATGACCTGGGTTACAAGTCAGTGCTGGGCCTTTTCCCCACTCTCCAAATTAAGACCCTTAGCTCTGCAAGTATGTGCAGATGGAAAATGGCAAAAGACCTCTGCAATCAAAAATATTTGCAGGTGGGCAAGGAAACAGGAGTGAGAGTACAGCACAGGCAGCTCATGGAAGCATGGATATTTTTACTGTGAATCTTTTTAATTCTGGCTTGCAGACTGGAGCAACAGTGAAACCATACTGAATCAGGATGGTGTCACACCGGCATAAAATCCCACACCAAGAGAGAATGAGTATGACCTCAAGTGCTTTTACTTTCCCTGCCTTTTCCTTGTGAAAACAAGAGGAGCGGGTGAAGAGTTGAGCTGTCCTGCCAAAGTGTTTTCATTTCTTCCTTATCTCCAAAACTTTTAGTTTTAGAGAATGAAAATCAAAGCATACCTACCCTTCACGCTAATCCACAAATTACCAAACCCACAAACTGGTTTCAATATCATGACTCATCAAAGCTTTGTTGAACACCTGCTGAGCTAAAGTGACATGTTCAAGTTCCTATTGATGGAGGATAGCCTTTCTTGGCCTGTAAGAAGGAAGTGTTCCTCACTTCACTGAAAGTAAGGAATTTATATCCCACATTTAGAACAATGCCAAGCAAGAGATTCTAGCAGCTGCATCGGGCAGGAAGATGGGCTTTAGTTTACATTCCACTCTGCATTGACCTAACCTGAAGAAAACTGTGGTTATCAGCCTAAAACCCAGCTTGTGTAATGGGCTGGCTTTGCATTAATGCTATCACTGCAGTCTAGACCTTAAAACTTTATTTCAATTTCCATCTCCTAGAATCTTTCTGTCAGTGTGGCCTTAACTGTCTGCCTAATGTTCTATTTTTAAACTGTCCCTTGAGGATGTGATGTGGCTAATAAAAAGCTCAATGAAACCAATGAGAATCTTTTTCCCACCTGTCTTTTTAGAAAAGCCCCAAACTATAGTTTGTTAATTGGACTCACTAGAATTAACCCTAGACTCAGTACAACATTTTGGGCTTGAATGTTTAAAAATTTGGCAATATAATGCCAACTTGAAACAAATGCCAATTAATCTGAATTGACATTAGCGCTGTGGTTATAAGAACCTAGGTTTTCCGCAGTGAACTAGCATGTAGAAACAGCTTAAGGTACAAGACCTTTGCTCTCAAATGTTATAGGTTGCTTATATAGAATGATAGAAGAAAATGGATTGACACTTCAGTAGCTAACAATATGCTTGTTTGGAGATATATGGGAACTATACTGTATATACTCGAGTATAAGCTAAGTTTTTTGCCCCAAAAATGAGCCCCCAAAAGAGGACATGGCTTATACTCAACAACCACGAGGGTCCCAAGACTATGCCAGATTGAGATGTGCTGACAATTTAATTAAGCTTACCTTATTTTCAAGTATTTCGATTATTGAAACGCACTAGAAGCTGCTGCATTCCCCATCCTCGGCTTATACTTGGATCAAACTATTTTTCTGGGTTTTCAGTTTAAAATTAAGTACGTACCTCGGTTTCTATTCTAGTCGGCTTATTCTGTAGTATATACTGTATGTCAAATACAGAGGTTGGTGAAGGTTTATTTCCACCACAACTCCCAGAACCCTTCAAACAATTTTTCTTCCACTGTTGTAAACGTAAAGATCACCCTTGCTTGAAAGCCAGTCATATCTGATTCTAGGATTCAGTGCTCATCTCTGTTTATAGCCAAAGAGCCAGAGCCGCTTTGCATCTCCAGATGTCTCCATAGTCATGTGGCAGGCATGTCTTGACAGCATTGTGCACGGAACATTATTTACAGTGGTGGGATTCAGCAGGTTCGCCCCAGTTGGCCAGAACCGGTAGCAGCAATTCTGGCTGGCCACGCCCATCCAAGTTTTAAAATAGTGCAGGGCTTTCCCCTGGTCATGCCCACCATACCACACCCACAGAGTGGGTAGTAAATAAATTTGAATCCCACCACTGACTGTTTACCTATTGTAGCACTGTCCAAATGACACTGAAATGCTCATAATGATATGTTACAACTGTATAGTACAGCATTTGTTAGAAGCATACACATGGGATCCTGCATAAGACAATTTCTTCCGAAATGATTTTTCTGAAATTGCTTCAATTTGGCAAGCTAGAATGCATTTGCACTGAGCCACAATGGTATGAGTCGCTATGGGAATTGGCTGCACATAGCCACCTTTTACCCTTGGTGATGCTTACATGATCATTTTCTCTTTTTAAAAAGGCATTTGTTCTTGAAACATGTCAGAGTTTAAAACTTTTATCATTAATACATTTTTATGATCTCGAGATGAAAACGCTATGGTAGTTCTAAGCATACACACACACAAATCCAAGGGTTTCAGTCCTGTTAATTTCCCATCCTATTCGCTGAATTGCTGCCATAAAAGGGATAAGGTGCTAGATCTAAACAAAGAAGATATATTTCCAAATTTATGCTTATCTTTGGGACAGATTCTAATGCTGTTTCTTATAACTACCAGTTGCAGTTCAGCTGAGGCTAAACCCAGGTTAAAATAAGTGCTTAGTACTATTCTCGAGATGCCATCCAGATTCTGTTTAGAGGACACTATTGAAACCACTCAAGGACACACATAAAATTATGTGCTCGCCAAATAAATGGAAATCTTCTACTGTGTCTAATCTTACATACAGTGGAACCTTGGTTAACGTAATTAATGCATTCTCTGGGATGTTTCTTACAGCAAAAATTACTTTAACCAAATTTCCCATAGGAATGCATTGAATGCAATTTCCCATAGGAATGCATCAAAAACCAAACTACTTTAACTGAAACACGGTTTCCCATAGGAATGCATTGAAAATGAATTAATCCAGTCAGAGGGGAAATTCTGTAAACTGAGCCGCTTTTTTCTATGGATTTCCTTTTGTTATGCGATTTTTACGTTAACCGAGCTGTTTGTTAACGAAGGTTCCACTGCATGCTTGAAATCTTTGGCCAATGTGAAAAAAACATGCTGTATCTTCCAATACAAAAACAGAATTTCTGGCAAACTTGTGTAGCCTTCCCATTCCCATAAAACCAGTCATAACAAGCCTACTCTAACTGCCCTTCCCCACCACCACCACTCAAGTACTCCTTCCCTCTGTTAGATTTTCTGGCACAGATATATGTGCATAATAAACATCTGTCTTTGCCCAAAATCTCTTCTGCTTGCCTGATTTCTCTAATCACTTAAATTATCCAAATCCAGATGCTTCCAGCTCTCACACAAGGCACAATTGCCTTAGTGTCTGCTAAACTACAAGCTAATCTTTTCCTGGAGTTTCTACCAGTACAGAGCTTTGAAGACAGTGCTGTTTCAACTTGTAGTAAATGTTGACATAGGTAGAAACTGGAAAGAACAATTGCTGCTGATGTGGGATAGGGAAACAAGTCTGCAAATCTTCACTTAAAGGACCTGTTATCAGCATTTCGGTGTTATTAATTTTATTTTGATTGTTTGAAGTAGGATAAAATCTAAATTAAAACCTGAGAAATCAGCTTATGAAATCTAGATGGCAAGGTTGGCAAATGTCTGGTTCCCCAAATAGTCAAACCTCACATAAAGAGCGCCTCGCTTAAAGAGTAACTTGCTTAAAGAGCAGAATTTTCTCTGAATGTTCGCTTTGCTTAACAAATAAAACCAACCAAAAACTCGCTTAACAAATAAATTGGGGTTCGCAATTCTCCCCCCGCCACCAGAAGTCACAATTGGTCACTTACAATGGTGTTTCACTTAAAGAGCAAACTCGCTTAAAGAGCAATCCTGTGGAACACATTATGCTCTTTAAGCGAGGTACAACTGTATCTGGTTAGATTTACTCCAGTGGTTCCCAATTAGTGGTACGCGTACCCCCAGAGGTACGCGAGATTGCATCAAGGGGTACGCGCAGCAATCTCTTAACTAAAATATTAAATCCTTAAAAAACAATAATGCAATAACAATTGCCAAAAAATTATTCAATTTAATTAAACGATCAGTAGGTAAGTCAATCGTATGCATCAAGTGCTTTCTCCCACGGTGGCGGTTTTTCCTGCGCCTCCCGCATCTTGCGTCACCCGATCGCGGCTGCCCCCATTCCCGCCTATTTGCTTGTCATTGTAAACGTTCACATTTGTCACATTAATGAAACATATGTTCTCTGTCATTAGAATGTCTTTTGATGATAATAAATATAAAATACACCTGATTTCATTTTTTTATTTAACGTTCCTGCAATAAGGGGTACGCGATATTTAACATTCCTGCAATAAGGGGTACGCAAGTTTGAGGTCTTTCTTGAAGTGGTACGTAGAAAAAACTAGTTGGGAACCACTGATTTACTCTGACTAATGTCTGGCTAGGTTATCCTGCTATGGTAATAGAGGAGACCATACTGCCAGCGACTCAATGCTAAGTGTCAGGTTGTGGTTAACCCTGAAGACTAATGGCCTTTGGTGCTGAAGTCGACAGGGAAGGGTGATGGTCCCCTCCATGTGGATTAAATCCTACTTGAATCCATCTTGATGGAGGACAGCAGCTTCATCAATACTGGCCTGAGGAGGATCCTAGACTAGACCAGGCTTTGCACCTTGGTTGTTATTAAATTCTTGAATTTTTCTGAGGTGAGGACTGAGAAAGACTGGGGGAAGTGAAGTCATTAGGTAGTGAAAAGGAAAAAATATGTGTAGATGCAATTGCAAATACTGTAAGTAAATTTACTTTTGAATAATCTGCAGGTGAACTAATGTATGACTTATACTGAGAGCAAGAAAAGGAGATGGCATCTTAACTTATTCCTGGAAGACTGGAACAAAGATTTTGGCTAGAAGGTAGATTTTGGAGATGGAAAAACAGCTCCTTTCTTTTTATACTTCTTTGGTGGATTTTTAAAGTAAAAATAACAGGATCTACATTTAAACCTATCCTTCCACATAGCAGATTTCTTGCTAATAATGTGCCTTTGAGCGCTCATCAGTGGCGTCGCGCGGTGTTCAGCCGCCTGGGGCGAAGAAGAAAATCGCCGCCCCCCCGCTCCCCGCTGCTGCTGCCCCCCCCCCGGACCCAGGCAGAAGGCGCCCCCCTGCTGAACAGCGGCCCTCCAGGGCCCTCCGCTCGCCCTCCAGGGGCCCTCCGTCACCCACCCCCAACGAGCGCACCTCCACCTCCGGCAACTCGCTCGCCTGGCTGGCCGTCGGGGGCTCTCCTGGCGGGCGGCCTGCGTGCGCGCGCACGCTACCCACCTCCTCCTGCCCAGCCAGCCGCCAGGGGCTCCCCGCCACGGCGCCACCCACCCCCGACGAGCGCCCCCATCTGACGGCAAGCTGGGTGGGTGGCTGGGCGGGCGGAGGTGAGCAGCGTGCGCGCGCACGTGGGCCGCCCTCCAGGAGAGCCCCCGACGGCTAGCCGGGCGGGCGGGGCCCCTCCTTGAATTGTGTCCGCCTTAAAAAAAACCCTTTTTCTCCTCCTCGCCCCCGACGGCCAGCCAGGTGGACGGAGGCGAGCAGCGCTCGCCAGCAAAACGGCCACCCTCCGCCTGGGAAGTCCTGCTTCCTAAGCCCGGCCCCAGGCAGAGGGAGGCCAAACTGGTGGGGACATTTTGCCACCCCCTGAAATCCGCTGCCCGGGGCATCCGCCCCCCCCGCCCCCCCCACGCGACGCCACTGGCGCTCATATGATTGAATATTCCTTCATGAAAATTGTGCTTTCTGCAAAAGAAGAAACAGCCAACCTTGAGGGTCCTAAAATCTAGACTTTTCCTTGCGATGATCTTCTTCAGTATATGCTGTTGGCTCCCCATCTCCAAGGATGAAATGTCTATCATAGACATCACAGAATTATAGAGCTAGAATAAATTACAGAGCTCAATGAAGCATGGGAACCTTCACTGCCTCCTGATAAAACACATGTAATATTTGTGAGAATAATAGTGCAGAAAAACCATGTGGGTTTATTTAGCCTGGCTGGGATTTGCAACATTGTAATGCCTAAGTAGGTTAAATTATCACTGTCAATTTAAAATGATGGTTTCTGACTGTCTGGTGATTAAAACATATAAACTTGAGGAAACATACTAATTGGGGTGGGTGGGGGAATTGCAGCTAGAAAGCAACCTAGAGAATGGAGAAAGAAGGGCCGGAGCCAGCCAGCAGTCCATCACCCTCAGGACCTACAGTTTATCTGTTGACTTAGAAATACATAACTGGGCAGAGGAGACAGAGGTAGCAGGGGCCATCCCAAAAGGGGAGAGGCTCTCTAATGAGTGTGAGAAAGTACCATGAATGGGAGCCAGGATGGAGGAAGGGAAGATCTGGCATGTAAAGGATATAAAAGTTGGGCTGAGGAAATAGTGAGAGAGGAGGCAGACGTTCTGGTGGAGGCAGCTTGGGAAGAACCAAAAGCGTGTTTCCAATGGATACACCCCTATTGTTGAGTGGCTGGATAATGCAGAGGTCAAGAAATCCTGTGCAAGAGGTACCTAAGGCAAGCCAAGATTCCAGCCATGAACTACCTCTATTGCTGGGCTGGATTTAGATATACAGTACTGTATAAAAAAGACTTTTATCAGGCTAGGGAGAAGAAGTCTGAGAATCCACTGAATCTCCATTATGTTTGTTTCTGGCCTATTCCTCTTTCTGGTCTATACTGTACCTGTAAAATGGGGCCTGGGTGGGGATGGGATTATGCGTGTGTGCGTGCGTGCGCACACGTCTAGCCTTGGAACAGCATGATTGGGTCTGTCCCACTCCTGCCTACATTTGCGTGGGTAACCTTCACCTCTTTCAGTGGCAACCATGGGGTCACCAACAGCTAGGGCTAGAAGAAGCTCCCTTCTGTTCTGAAAAAGTGAAAGTAGCCCTACTTCTTCTTTTTCTTCTTCCGTGTTTAGGCCAGACATGAAACTGCCAAAATAATGCCACCTTTTGGTGACTTCATTGTGCAGTTCCTTTCACCTGACAAGTGTTGGGCATTGGTAAATAACCTGGCTCCCTAAAGGGGCCAATGGCTATGGACGAATGGCTATGAGCCCCTTTAGGTGATGGTCCCCTCAGTGGAAGAAATGCCATTGAAAACTATCAAAATAGGCTCAACAGCAAAATGAGCAGAGGATGAATTCTGAATCCCAATGGTTATGGAGGCAGAAGAGGCCATGTCCATATTCTCAAGACTGCAGCAGTCCATTGCAGTCCCAGTGTTAAATCCTGCATGTCTTATTTCATATGTGCTGCAGGAGATGGCTCCGTGATCACAGTGTGTGGGTCACTTCATGGCAAGCTGGGAAGCACCTTAAACAAATTCATGCCAGTGGCATTTTCCCTGATTGCCTCAGAGGACGAAGGCAGCCTAGAACCAGCTGGCCTCAAAGATCAGACCTCCCGGCGCCCTGGAGCAGAAGAAAAAAACATATACTCAGATCGAGTTGCGGCCGCCGCCACCGACAATACTTGCACCCAGTAATATTTGGAATCCAGTTCAGATTCTTGGGTAGAAATCTCTTCTCTTATATCCCCCACCAGTGTACATTTCAATGCAGCCAGAGCAGTAACTATTCAGATTAACAAACAACATCAGCAAAAATGAGAAGATAGTCATGCAGACAATACTATACAGTATAGCTTTCCCCAAGTTTATAACTTCCTTTTTCCTCCCAAAGTCTGGATGTGCCAGTGAAACATTATGCCCTTTGCCTTTACTGGCTATTAATCCAAGGATGCAGTCAATCTACTGAAATCCTCCACTTGTGCTGCCAGCCTGCAAAAAGCTGAGTGTTGCAAGAGCAAAAATTAAGTCCTGGAATATGTACTGGTCTAGCAGGTGGTGCAGGCAAGCTCCAGTGATTCCTTAAATACTTGAAAAAAATAAATAAGTAAAAAAGAAAGAGTGAAAAAAAAATAGAAAGCACCGTAATGCCTGAACCAGCTCATAAGGACTATAAAACAAGAATCTGTTGCTCTGGTAGTTTTACATGTTCAAACATTCACTTTGGCAACCCAATGAATCAGAAAATAAACAATAACTAATGTCAAAGATCACATACCAAATGTTTATCGAAATACAGTTGTTGTTGTTATTCAACAACAACAACTGTATTTCGATAAACATTTGGTATGTGATCTTTGACATTAGTTATTGTTTATTTTCTGATTCATACATTAATTGATACATAATGCTAATGCTTCCTAATACAGTCAAACCTCGCATAAAGAGCGCCTCGCTTAAAGAGCGCCTCGCTTAAAGAGCAGAATTTTCTCTTAATGTTTGCTTTGCTTAACAAATAAAACCAACCAAAAACTCGCTTAACAAATAAATTGGGGTTTGCAATTCCCCCACACAACTGGTCACTTACAATGGCGTTTCGCTTAAAGAGCAAACTCACTTAAAGAGCAATCCTGTGGAATGCATTATGCTCTTTAAGCGAGGTACAACTGTACTCTCTTCATGCCAATAATAACATTTTGAATGTAAAGAGAAACAAAGCAATATAGGTTCTTAGCAAATGATATAAATTATTTTAAAATGACATCAGACTTGCACTGATATAGCAATCAAAGTGATATACAGTAACTGGGATTCCATAGGATTCCTGGCTATTTTGGACTATTTCACAACAACAAGCAAAGTTCCTAATTACCATTTCAATGCTGTTGGATATTTTCATCTATATCAGCTAGGAAGGAAGGAAGGAAGAAATTGTGATAATAAGCAGAGAAGCTTTAAAAAATTTCCATGGAGAAGTTTCCACACCATATATGCATATATTCATAATTGTCTGGGCTGCTGTTTCTCAATTAAGCAGGTTGCATGGGCTAAATATAGGATATACACTTCTATAAATTATTCTTCTCGGACAGGCATTGACAAACTGCACTGCTCTGTTATCTATGGAGGTACTGAAAATTAGTTGTGACAAGCTTCTCCAATGAACAATGCAGCTGGCTCCTGGTTGGGTCTGCACCAAACCTATACAGGGTGCATTTGCACTCAACTGCAAACATGCTAAACCAGATAAAATTATTTAGAGGATTGGGAAAGTTCCATCCCACCTAGGGTTGTCATAATTCTCTCCCACTAAACTGGGACAGCCACGTGATGTCACTGGATTCTTCAAACTGCGTATGCATCGGATGGGATTTTCGGGTAGACTGCAGCTCTAAGACCCTACGGAATCCCTGTCTGGGACGGACAGCCTTCATCAGTTTAAAATAAACTGTGGTCAAGAGGTTTTTCCCCATGTGATTCTTCTTGCAAAAGACTATTCTTGATGGTTCTATTTTTATTTTTATGAATAAAATTTCTTGGGTCACTCATGAAACCACCCTTCCTCCCCCTGAGGTCAGCCCACTCTCCCCTTCACACACATGCCACTGAAATAGACTCACCCTCAAACCCCAGACGAAGATCCCTTGGAAGAAAGTTCTAGAGAGGGGCCTGGAAAGACAATGCTGTCCATGGCGCCTCCGTTTCCCTCCGGAAGGAGAAAAGCAGAACACAGGAAGGGACTTATTTTGGAGGAGGACCTTTGTGATAGAGGACTCTTCACTTTCTGTCCACTCTGTTTCCTTCCTCTCTAGGAATACCAACCCTATGCAATGAACCCTTTGCAGTCACGTGAAGAAGGAATCCTCCTTACCAGTTATGGTGGAGGTTTGGCTTCTTAGATATGGATATTTCTTGCTCCCTCCCAGCTTTTGAGGAAAAGGGGTGAGGATGACTCCTTGTCCCCCAAACTTCAAGGTGAGCCAAGGGGTTTTTGCAAAGAACTATTTCACTGCCTCCGTGCCTTTCGTTCAATTATCTCATTTGCAAGTGTCTCCTCTCCCCAGTAGGCTTCTCAGGGTGCTGTCTTGCCTTCACTGCTCTCAAACAGGATAACTGAAAGAAAGGCAGGGAGGCAGTTAATTAACTCTTTGCAAAAAAAATCCCTTGATGAAGGGTGATCTTGCTTCCTTTGTTCAAATTTAAAAATCGGGGACTTTTACACTTTTTTTTCTTGACAGCTTGAATCTGGGAAAATTCTGGAAAACTGGGACATATGGCAATTCTAACCCCACTCTGCAATGCAAAAAAACTCAATATAAGAAGGAGGGAACATAGAAGCAGAACAGAGTAAAATATGAACTTTAAAAATCTACCAGGTGACTCTTTTCAGTGATCAGAGAAGAGGCTGCATCTTTGCATTATTTGCATCAGTTTGCATTTATGCCATTCTAGGACCTGCGTGTGGGTGGATATGTAGATCATGTTTGCCATAAATACACATGCTTGTAAAGGAAAGGTTTCCAATGTCTTCTTTTATTGTCTGTCCAGGTCTTTTTAAGCAGCACATTCCATATCAGCATCTTTCTCCCAAGTAACACTGTTATTTTACCTGCTGCAGTGATAAAGATTTCCCATTCTTTGGCATTTTAGCAATCTTGATAGTATATGAGAATACTGTATTATGGAAAGAAACCTACCACCCACACCTGCAAACTGGAGAAGGCAAGAGGAGCAGAACAGATAGTCTTGATCATACAAATCAAAAATAGTTTCAAGTTTTTATCAGAGGGAAAGGTTCCTAAGAGATTTCTGCCCCCCCCCCTCCGAACAGCACTACTTTCAAATTAACACTTCCTTTCTTTGTGCCTGTTGGCTTCCCACCTGCTCAGTCTGTATTTTTTATAAGTATCAAGTATAGCGCAAGTCTCTGGCACTCTTTTCTCATGAGGAAATGGATTTGGAAATTTGCCCTGCCTTTTCTAAAAGACAGGAGATGTCTCTGATATCCATTTCCCCAAGTCTACCCCTTAGGAAAATGTGGAGCATAAACATATACTTTCAGGGAAGAGGGAAGAAAAACTCCGTGTGTATATTCTGCTTAAAAGGAATTGTCACTTTCCATTAATACACTTGCACACAGTGTCACTGTGCCTTTTTTGTGCACTGACAAAAAAAAGGAGGTGGGGCTGGGCCCAAAATGGCTGAAGTCCCAGAACAATCCAGCAAAAATGGCAGCCCAACTTGAATTACCATTTTGCAGGTTGCTAACAGCAGTGGCTTAAGTGGTTAAGATGCTGAACTTGCTGGCTGGAAGATTGGAGTTCAGTTCCTGGGTACTTCATGATGGAGTGAGCTCCTATCTCTCTCCCAGCTTCTGCTAACCTAGCAGTTTGTAAGCAAGAAATTGCAAGTAGATAAATAGGGACCACTTCGGTGGGAAGGTAAACAGTGTTTTGTGCACATGTCTAGGCATGCCTGCCACATGTCCATGGAAACATTTGCAGATGCAGACAGCCCTGTCTATAAACAGAGATTAGCTCTTTGGTTATAAACAGAGATGAGCACTGAACCCTAGAGTTGGATACAACTGGCTTTCAAGCGAGGGTGACCTAAAGCATGGGTTCAGAAACAATGTATTCCCTCCTTGTTTATTCTCTTTGTCTGCTGGCTTTCATGGACTTTCAACCTCCATTCCCCTCTTATGTCTTGTTTCCACTGTTTGGATGGCCATTAAAATCCATTTCCTTATTTCAGTATGCTAGAGCTTGTGCATGAAAAGATGTCAGAGGAAAGGTAAGGAGGCAAAATGCCATCCTGATACACATTTCCACTTGCTAAATGGCAATTTAGCAAGCCAGAAAGTACCGTATATACTCAGGCATAAACCGAGATTTTGAGTCCCAAAAAGGGTGCCAGAACCATGCCAGATTGAGTTGTGCCAACAATTTAATTAATTTTACCATATTTTCATGTCTTTTGATTATAGAAACTCACTAGCAGCTGCTACATTTCCCACTTGGGTCAATCTATTTTCCTGGGGTTTTAGGTTAAAATTAGGTACCCCAGTTTATCTTTTGGTTGGCTTATACTTGAGTATATACAGGTATGTGAATACCTCATATATGTATACCTGAACCAGATCATATAGTTATGGAACACTTCAATTCAAACCATTTCATTCAAATCTTTCTGACTGATTTTCTTATGTTCTTTTGCAAGCCCTAGCTTAATTACTTCCTTATTTTTCTCTTGCTATTTTCTAGAACATTGCTATTAGATTACATGTAGTAGATAATACCTGCCTGCTCATCATCTCATCCTTGTTACATCTCTCATTTGGGATCCAGAAAATAAGTTGCTGACATGGTGAAATTAGGAAATATAGGTTATTTTTAGCCTCACTAGGCACAATCAGAGGAGAGTCCTCTGCCATCAACATATCATTAGATAAGGGGAGTTATGATGCCTAGAGGCAGAGCATGTCAGTGAAATGCCCAAGGGCTTTGTGGGTCATTGCTTTTACCTTTGGTACCTGAAGTAGGGCTTTATATCTGTCCCACTCTGATTTCAAAAGCTGCATCTTTCACATAAAATCAGGCAAGAAGTGTGAATACTAATTGCATCACTCTCCTGCAGACTACACTGTATACCGTATTTGCTGGCATATAAGACTCATTTTCTGCCCCTTAAAATACACTGGAAAAAGAGAGTGTGTCTTGTACTGTATATAGTGGCCTATAGTGGGCTATTCTGGTAATAATGGGGTGCATCTTATACTCCAATACGTCTTATACACTGGCAAATATGATATATCTATGCACGTTAACCAGAAATTGATGCTTGTTGTCAAGTTACAGGACATTATGCAACCTCTTCCTTTCTGGTTTGACTCATACAGCCATGAAATGTCTTCCACAAACACCTAAATGCTGCACATGCATGCACTTATTCTAGAGAGCCAGAAAATATAGAGGATGGATAGGAATCCGATACTGCAAATTAATATTTTGGGTGTACCTAGATACACATTCCAAGTCTGCTGGCCCAGTTCCTTCTCTGTCATCTTTTCTGGAGATACAGAGATATGGGAGGATAGTGTGGAGTGGGAGGACAAGAAGTATACCATGCAGCGTTTCCCAAATTATGTTCCATGGAACACTGGTGGACTTCAATTCCCAGAAGCCTAAGTCCGTACATTTTCTGATCAGTGCTTTGGGGAATTGACTTAGGCTTCTGGGAATTGGTAAACACTGCGAGAGGTTTGCAGATTTATGAGACTGAATACAACTGAATGTTGTAGTTCACAACACAGATCTGTACATCTGTACATCTCTAATCAGTATGCATTTTCTTTGAATACCTATCTAAGACAAAGCTGAAGATGGAGAAGATCCACTCCTCTCCAAAAATAGCTTGTACACAACTAAAAATGTTTCCCAATAATTCAATTACCCAACCAGTGACTAGTAATAACACAATGTTTACTATATGCAAATCTAAACCAACTTTCTTGTGTTTTCTAAAATCTGCTTCTTTTTAACAGCATTGTTTTATTTCATGTAGCTATTTAAATGCATGGTAAATAATAGAAAATAAAAGAGTGCAGGGGTGGTGGTGGATTGCATTTGTCTTTCTCTTACCTGCATACCACATTCAAAGCTTTAAATTCTCAAGTCCATATACCAATGAATGTTCCTTTGCTCTCAGCTTGATTTTACTTCAAATAAACATCCTTAGGATCATTAGGCACGCATGTTTTCAAGGGAGTGTATTGCTGTTTAATTTTTCTACAACTCTCTGGTCATATAATAGTCAGCCACATAATGAATATTAACAATGTTGTGTATTTCCACTGCTAACTTCCACCAATAGTACAGATTAGGAGCAGTAGCTGTATCCATTCTTTCAGCAGAGAGAGTCTGAATCTTTGTTTGTTTGTTTGTTTGCTTAGGTCCTGACATTCACATACCCATTCAAGAGCAGATTCATTCACCCTGAGATCAAAAGGGCATGTCATCTGCCAATAATTTGCTTTTGCTCTGTGAGATGACTCTCAGCAGAACCTCTGCCACAACAGTTTAGGAGGTGACTCACCAAATGAGTCTACCCAATTCTTCTATTGTTATGGCTAGCCATAGCACCTGCTAAAGGATGTTACTGAACCTGACATTCCTGTGAATGCTCCCACATATATCCATTTTCTGTGAAATCTTCACCAGTAGGGCATGTGATTAGTTGTTGGATAATAACTGTGTTATCATTGTCATTTTGATAAAACCGTTCATGAACGTACTCACTGCCAGGAAACTATGGGTTCCCTGTTATACTCTTTGATGTGATGCACTTTTTGTATGCTCTGTATCCTGCCAGGGAAAAAAACTTGTGAGATGGACGGCTATTATGTAAATAAAATTGATGGAGTTATTTTTCATATTTTGTCCTGTTTTCATCATCAAAAGGGTTCTCAAATTGGTTTTATATTTTGGCTTATTACCTTACCTTTTTTCAGTCTACATTCCATGATTTTTAAAAGTAATTCTTCTCTACAGAGAGAAAAGAGAAAGGGAGAAAGAGGACTCTTGGTGTAGGGATTTCCTTACAACAAAGTCAGTCCTCCTTCTCTTGTTATTATTGCTACTGAAGAACAATGTCTGATTGTGACTTTGGGGGCAGCAGGACATTTGCTATTATGACAGCCACAGAGATTTCTAGAAAAGTTTATATTCCCCTGGTTTGGTTCCTGGACCGCAGTTCACCTTACTTTATAAGACCAATTCTGTACATACATATAGATCCAGTCGTAAGTTAATTTGGTATGGGCTTCCATGATACCCTTATTTGCATGATTATAAATCCACTTTCCAACCAACCAACCAATTAATTTATGCAAGTCTCTAGTACTGTATGTGATATTTTTCATTTCAATCATTCACAATTACATGCAAGAACAGAAGAGGCTGTTAACATTCTTTATGAAAATGTCCAAAGACAGATACAGTACTAAGAAGAACTGAAAGGTAAAGAACTTTAAAAATAAATAAATACATTTGGCTACATTAAACAATTTCCTTAAATATGTACTATGTATTACTGTAATTATATCTCTTTACATGCTAAAGCAGTGGTGGCCAAACTTTTTTTTGCGGGCAGGTCCTGCCCCCGACACAAGGCTGTGGGGGCCGGAGGTGGGCTGCTCCCACTGCTGACAGTTTTGACGTCGGTGGCGGTGATCGCACTTTGTCCTAGCTGCTCCAGCAGCCTCTGGCTCGGTCCCATCCCCTCTGCAGCCTTTGCCAAAGCTGATTGTCATGTCGAGGAAATTTTTGGAGCCTCCTCTGTTTAAAAATCTGTGGTGCTGGAAGGGTAAACCTGGCACACTGCAATGACGTCATCTCGGGTGCGCCGGGGGCTCTCCTAGCACCACGGATTTTGAAACAGAGGAGGCTCCGGAAATTTCCCTGCTGCAGCAATTGGCTTTGGCAAAGGCTGCAGAGGGGATGGGACCAAGCCGGCGCCTGCTCGGAGCAGCTGGCACAAAGCACGATCACCGCCGCCACCGCTGATGTCAGGCGGTGGGGGGTGGAGGGGCAGTCCGTGGTGAGCCAGGTACTCACCATGAGCCACATTAATGATATGCACAGGCCTAACTGGGCCTGCGGGCCGTAGTTTGGGCACCCCTGTGCTAAAGTGTTAAAGTTTAATTTTTAAATTTTAAGGTTTTTAGATGGAAGCTCCCACTTCCTAATCCTGGGCCTTATCTGCCCAGGGAAGGAAAAGACTAACGTCCTCTGGCTGGAAGGAGGAATGGATTTTATCTGTTTGTGTTGTGTGTGTGTTATTGTTGTTTTGTTTTTGTGTTGTTTTTTTCCTGATTGTAAATTGCCCTGAGTCGCCACGGCGAGTGGGCGGTGATATAAATCTAAATAAATAAATAAATAAACTTGCTAACTGATTTCCTGTGCTGATTTAACACCAAGTACTTGCTACTTTGGAGTGAGCTGTTCCATTTCTATTGCATATCCAATCTTTTTTCTCCACCTCAGCTTAGAAAAGTAATCTTTTGATATGCATCCAGTGGTGGGCATCAGCAGTTTTGCCCAGTTCGCCAGAACCGGTAGCAGAAATTCTGGCTGCCCCCACCCATCCAAATTTTGAAATAAAGTAGTCCTAATTCATGTGCAACACAAGGCTTCCCCCCCTGGCTACACTCACCATACTACACCCACAGTGTTGTAGTAAAAATTTTTTGGAGCCCACCACTGTATGCATCTGCCAGAATCCCCTCCCCAGCAAGGGCAAGGGCTTTGCTACTTAGGAGATTCTGTAAGGTGTAAAGCAGGAGTATCTAAACTAAGGCCCACGGACGGGATCAGGCCCTCAACACCAATTAATCCAGCCTACACTGCCCTTGCCGCTCCTGGAAGTAAAACATGCCTGTGCATGTGCAAAATGCTTCCATAAACTCACCCGCGCCCCCACGGCTGTTGTAAACATGTTTATGACAGCCACAGGTTCATTTATGACAGCATTTTGCACATAAGCAGGCACGTTTTACTTCCGCTTCCGGTGGGAGGAACCACATGTGACCGGATCGATCAGCTGTCCAGGGGGCATGGTCAGACCTGTGGCCCAAAAGGTTTGGCCACCCCGGTGTAAAGTGTGTGTGTGTGATGGTGTGTGTGTGACATTTGCTAGGTCTGTTCCTTATTGTATGTATTTTCCTGCACTTCTAGCCCATGAATCCCTATGCCAATAAATGTGTTGCTCTTTAACAGACTCCTTTGGAATTCACTTTCATTGGCATTGTATGCTTTGATCTTTTGTGAGGGGAGGCATTGCTTCATAGGGAGAGGGCTGTATTGTATCTATCCTATCTCGTTGTCAAAATAGCAGATTTAGCTGAAGCTTAGAGGCAGAATGAATAAGAGAGAATTTGTTCATATATGTGCCTAGAATATGAATAAAGGCCACTCCCCCCTTCCCCCGTTCTTCTCTCAAATAACTCAGCAATGTAGAATGGACAACAAGACAAACATTCTCTTTCTGGTTCTGCAGGATTCTTTTACCAGTTCTAAGCATGTACATCTTAGTAGAACAAACCACAAAGTCAAGGGCTAGGGTTCAAACTTCAGCCAAAGGCCATCTTCTTCTGGAGCCATATCCATTCTGGACATTGGCTATTGTCATAGCAATAGACTTCCTGTTCTTAACTCCTTGGAACACTTCTTCTGAGGACATGCCACACCAGTCTCTCAGGTTCTTCAGCCATGAAGTCAGTCTACATCCAGAACCTCTCTTCCCAGGGATCTTTCCTTAAAGAGTGAGTTGGAGTATTCTATACTTTTTGTTGTTCCTCATGATATGGCCAAGGTATTGGAGCTTTCTTTGCTTAATGGTCTTAAAGAGTTCTTGTTCTTTGTCTATCCAGTGTGATACTTCTGTATTAGTCACATGGTCAACCCATGATATCCTTAGCAGCCATCTGTGGATCCACATTTCAAAAGCTTTGCTTCTCTTTTCAGATGCTTTAGTCCAGGGGATGCCAACCTTTTTACGCCACGGGCCTGACCATGCCTGCTGGAGAGTTGAGGGGGCTGGACCACTCCCCCTGGAAGCAAATGCGCCCACTTCCACATTTACGACAGCCATGGGCACATTTACGGCTGATGTAACCACATTTACCCATGTGCATTTTATGGCTGTTGTAAACCTGCCTGCTTCCACTTCCGGGTGTGGCAGTGGCAGGCCACATGAAATGGGCCAGCCCATGGGCCATAGGTTGGAACCACTGCTTTAGTCAATGTCCAAGCTTCAGCTCTATATAGCAACACTGGGAATATGTAACATCTCACTATTCAGATCTTTGTAGCAAGAGTTAGATCTCTACTGCATAACAAGTCTCCATTTTTATGAAGGTAGATCTTTTTCTATTCTATTTGCCAAAGAAAAGGACCTTGCAACCTGCATGCCTGTCCATCCATCCCAAATGTCCATCTAAAGAGCAACAGGGAATAGGGACAGCAATCAATCAAACCAAATCTCATCTGGACCAGCATAGATCCATTCAGACTGGTCCGGCTTGCTTTTGCATCTTTTATTATTTTAAAATCTATTTGACTCTTGTAGTCCCAATGGTACTATCACTTAAGCAGGTTTAAGATATTAAATTACATACTCAGCATAAATACATATTTACCAAGGATAGCTATTTTGGCTTGCTTTGTCCTGAAATATCTGGACTATGGAAAACAAAAGAGGGGCGATGATGGGGTCCAGGTAAAGGAATAATAGGCAGGAAGGTGTGGCATAAAACCATTAAGTTTGGTGTGTAGAATTACCTAGCTGCGCATCTGGCTGGTTGCAGTGATGTCAATGTCATACAAATTTCTGGCCCTTTTTCACAAATGATGTTTATATGCATTTTGAGAGTCCCCCTTGTGTCTTATATACCACTTCATAGTTTGTCAGCATAGTGAGAAACACTTTTCCCACAGGTGCATAGACAACTGCAGTTACAGTCAAAGAAGCCTTAGCTGGATTGACATGCTAGATGGTATCAGCATCCAAAATATCCCACTGCTCCAAGTCTAAGAGCCCAAGTCCACTCTGTGACCTTGCTTTTACAAGTGACAGTTGAAAAAACCACCACCACTAGCACCATTAGAATGTAGGTAGTCTATGTGTACTTCCACTGAAAAAAAGCTTTGCAATATAGTGCCATAAAAGACCTTTGCACAGTTGTTAAGCACCCCACCCCACCCCACCCAGTCCTGGTTTTGGCAGCTCATACATTAGAGTGGGGAGCATATGGCCCTCTGGATGTTGTGGGATTGCAACATCATCAGCCATAGTTTGCATAGTCAATGGTGAATGAAAGAAGTAGTGTTGGGGGTAATGCTGAAAACATGTATAGAGGTACAGATCTAGATGAATTTAGGTCTGCAGAACCAAATGAATTGCATCCAAGGGTACTATAAGAACTTCAGATGGAAACTCACAGCATCTATCAACAATATTTGAGAATTCTTGGAGAACAGATGAGGTATACAAAGATCAGAGGCAGGCAAATATCTACTTTCAAATCCATCTTAAAAATGGGGGAAAGAGGATCTGGGCAATTATTGACTGATCAACTTGATATCGATAATTGGAAAAATAAACCATTCCAAACTAATCTTATCTCTTTCTTTGATAAGGTTACAAGTTTGGTAATGAAGGGAATACTGTAGATGTAGTACATCTTGATTTCTGCAAAGCTTTTGACAAAATAGTGCAGCCAAGTTGTAAAATGTGGGCTAAATGATGCTGCTTTTAGGTCAGTTTGTAGGCAATTTAGGTTTTGATGAGCTAGTGAGTCTTCACTACTGTTTGCTTGTCATTCTAAGAGAAGTGACAAGTGAGAAACTTTAGGGTTTTGTTCATGGGTTCATGTCCTTCACCTAATCTAAAAGACAAAGTTAGAATTCAAAACAATCTTAATAGATTGGAGAATCTGACCAAAACAAGCAGAATGAAAATGTAACATTTAACATTTAGGCAGGAAGAATAAGATACACAAATATAGAATAGGCAATAACTGACTCTAGAGTAATATATCTGAAAAAGATCTGGGGTTTTAGATGACCACACAGTCAGCATGAATCAACAGTATGAGGCAACAAAAGAAAGTGAATGCAATGTAAGGCACCATTAAAAAACATATAGTCTCGAGATTAGAAGCAATAATACCGCTCTGTTCTGCTTTGTGCAGTCATCGATTTGAATAAAATGTCTAGTTTGGGGCATGACAGTTTGAGGAGAATATAGATAAGCTAGAAGATTAAGAGGTGATGTGAAAGCCATCTTTAAATATCTAAAGGGCTGTTATGTGGAAGAAGCAACAAGCTTGTTTTCTGTGGTTTTTGGCAAGACCTTGATGAATGGATTCAAATTACAAGCAAGGAGGTTTGAACAAAATACTGTACTGTACTATGAAGAATTTACTGAAGTAAAAACTGTTAGACAACTGAATAGTTTATGCTAGAAGGTGGTGAACTCTTCTTCATCAGAGGTTTTTAAGCAGAGGTCAGATAACTAACTGCTTGGGAGGCTTTAGCTGCAAGTTTGCTGGTTTGTCAAGAAGTGGAACTCAGTGGCCTTCGGGATCCCATCTAGCTCTGCAGTTCTATGAATGATCAAGGGAGTGCAATCCAGTAACAAGTTGCTCATCAACAACTGAGTTGAGAACTCAGATGGGATCAGAGCGGATGGTGCCGCTGTTGTGTGTGCCTCACTGTGATGGTTTCGAAAGGTTAGTTTTAGAGCAACTTTTTAACATTTTGTTACATGCTTTCTCTGTGCAAGAGTTTTCAAAATGAGTGAATCTGTAACCTTATTTTCAACATTAATACTTCTTCCTAACTGGGGGGAATTTGGTGTAGTTATTCCAATCCTGCCCTCTCCTTTCCCATACAGCACACCCAGTTGCCTTAACCCTACCCTGACTGGAGGCCATTTTCTCTCTCACTTGGCTACCTGTTGGGTGGGTGCCTTGACTGGATGAATGCAGGTAGGGAGGATGGTGGTGGGCTTGAATAGCCTAGTTCTCCTCCCAGCTCAACACCCTTCCTCTCTTTACAACTCCATGTGGGGTCACTTTAACGAGCTGGTGTGTGTTGACATTTATGACACAGGTTTTATGAAGGGGAAAGCTTTCAAGGAAGGCCAGGGTTCCGCAAGATGCCTCCCTCCTCGTGTCTCTCCCCCCCCCCCACTCCTGCAGTGGATCTGTCCCTTTGTAGCCACAAATGGGCACTTTCAATTTAAAAAACAGAACAAAACACACACACCAAGCGCAGGAGGAGACAGGGAGAGAGACGGCAGCTATTCCAGGGGGGACGGGACAGGCGAGCCACTGGGTTTTGTTCTCCTTGCTGGCGGCCTTTGTCCTGAGCTCCCTTTACCCCCCTCGGTTACCACAGTAATGAGAAAGTATGGCCACCCCGCTCTTATTACCATATCCATTTTCCCTTTGGCCCGCCTGAGTGGGGGAAGGGGGCCGGAAAGGTGGCGAAGAGGAGGCGGGTCAGAGCCAAAGAGGGGCTCTTCTTAGGCACAGCCCCCCCCCCTCACTCCACAATTGGCGACTTCTCTCGTTGAGGAAGAATAAAAGAGAGAGGGCAGAAGAGGGAGGGGAAGGCAGCGCTCGCTCTCCTTTCCCTCAGTCTTTATACACCTCCCTCTTCCCTCCCTCCGAGCTCCTGGCGAGGATGGAGCGCAGGTAAAGCTCCCCTCAGAGGCCTTCCGCGCCCCCTCATTGGTCGCCGGGCCGCCGGTGCCGTCGCCTCCAGCCGCTTTGTTCTCTAGGACCGAATGCTCGCTCCCCCTGGTTGGCTTCTTCGGCGGCGGCGGCAGCAGAAGGGCAGAGAGAGGGGAGGAGGAGGCGGAGGGAGGGAGGGAGGAAAGAAAGATTGAACCAGGCGCGGACGGACGGACGGACAGAGCGAGCGAGCTGCCCGCTGCAGGCTCCGAAAGGGAGGCGCGGGGGGGGGGGCGGAGAAGGGGAGGGCGAGCGAGGTTGTTCTCTCGGTGCCACCCCCTCCCGCTGCTGCTTTGGGCGGGCGGAGGAGCACCAGGCAGGCGAAGGCGCTCCACGCGGCCAAGGTGCGAGCGGGGCTCCCTCCTTCACCTCCGCCGCTGAGAAGACAAGGCGGCGGCAGCCAAACCAACCAGCAAGCCAGCACAGAGGCTGCCCGGCGAGGCGCTCCAGGTAAACTCTGCGCCGGCCCTTTCCCTCTGGGGCGCTTTGGAGCGGCTTGCCTCAGAGCCCCGGAGTGTGTGTGTGTGTGTGTGTGTGTGGGATGGTCTAAGACCAGAAGCCCCCTGAGGTGGCGCCACGCCGCTGCCCGCGGACCTCCCTGTGGGCAGCCCCTGCTGAGGAGGAGAAAGGGCGGGAAAGTGGCGGCGCTTTGCTGAGTCCGGGGGGGCGGCGGGACCCCAGGACCCTCCCGGGCCAGGAACTACTCTCCCGCCAGGCTTTTGCCGAGGGGCCATGGCCAGGTCCAGCCGAGCGCTTCCTGCGGAGGTGCTGCTCCCCGCTGGGCTGGAATGAGTAGCGAGGCAGATTTTAAGAGGGAGGACGAAACAAGGGACGGGGGCGGCGGGAAGAGAGCTGGGAGGGAGTGTAGCGCTTGGTTAAATGACAGCCCCGGAGAAGCGCTGGCTGCAGCGGAGGGACTGAAGATCGGAGGCTGAGAAAGGAGCACACCGACCCGGGGCGGGCGTGGGACGGACCCGGGGCGGGGCGGCCAGAGGGGCGCTGGGGTGGAGGAAAAGGCAGGGGGGAAAGATAGGGTCCCACCATGACCTGCAGCCTCCCAGTCCGAAGTGGCTCAGTTCCCCCATCCCACCCCCAGTAGCTCCTTCTTTTCCTTTGGATTCAGCTCCGTTTCTGCTTTGTTCTTTCTTCTGCGTGGGATAGGAAAAGGGCTGGATTTTGGGCGGGGGGGGGGAATAAACGATTTCCCGCCTAGAGGAGAAAACTTGTAGCAGCTGATGCGTCTTTTGCATTCGAAGTGCAGGTAGTGGAGGTGGGAGAGGGATACGGGATGGGTTCCTCGAGGGTCGGGACCAAACGGCAAGGGGGATGGCGGTGGGTTTTCTCTCCAGGCATGGTGGTAGAGGAGCGGCAGCTGCGGGCGGTATGGGTGAGGCAGTGCTGGAATTCGGGTACCCTTGATTTCAGCCGATTCTTATCTCTTGCAAGAGCAGCCTTCTGGAAATAGAAGCCTTATTTTATTGTGAGTTTAAAAAAACAACGCCCTAAACACAGGCTTCAGGTCTGGAGCATGTGCCCGTTCTCCCTCTGAACTCTTCAACAGTTCTGTAGATGGCTTTGTGACAGTGGAAAGAGTTCGCCTCGCTGTATGTGTTACTACCGGCTCTTCATCTTTGGTGTTAAGCAAGTTAGCTTGGCTTTAAACCTGCAGTTAGAATAAGAAACTGGTCACTTCTCCGCTAACCCTCCCCCCTTCTTCTTCTGGGCTGTACCGTTCAGATTTTGCCTAAGATATTTTCCTCTCTGATCGTATGTTTGATGATATTAACGTTTCTCTTTCTCTGTTTTTGTATGTGTTTCTGTCTCTCTGTTTTGTATGTGTGTGGTTCATAAGTATCTAGAAGAAAGAAAGCGCCCTGTCCGTGAGGAGCCCCTGCTTTCATGTCCTCCTATCGCCTATTTGCTTGCCTTCTCACATTGTCTAGCAACACCTTAGAGAAAGGTCTGTCACAGTTTTCTTAATGCATGCCTCTTTTGCTTGGAGGTGTGCTTGCTTCTTAGCTGCAAAAAAGGAAGTATAGACTGAAATTTAAAGGACAGTAACATTTAAAATGGGTATGCTACTTTTAAAAAGAGAGACAGGAGGTATTTTCCAAGCAATGTTCTAGGACCAGAGAGCAAAAAATGAAAGGCTTCATTATTTAACCTGACCTAATTCATCCCTGAACGGGAGATCCAGCTATCTGATAACAAGTCCATTCCAGCAAACGCTGATGGTAAGATTTGTGCATGCATATGCACAAGCACCCACTGCATTACTCAGTCTCCATATCTATGGGATAAACCCTTGGGATGGGTGAATTGTTGCATACTGGTACTCCACAATTTTCATAGAATGCTGTATCAGTAACCACAGTACACCAAGAAACAGACCTTGGGAAGGTGTTTAAGTGATTAATATACTGTAACAAGGAAAATGACATTTGTTTTTCAAGTCCTGTGTTTTAAATGGATTCAGGGCGGGTTTGTTGGCTTATACAAAGAAAGGGCAAGTAGCAATAAGTATATCTCCCACCCACCCCCCAAGTCTAAAAGCTGTACAGTGAAACCTCATACAACAATTGCCCCATATAACAACAAAATCACATAACAATTAGGGTTTTTTTAAGGGGGGGGGGAATGGCATCCCGCATAATAATTTTCCTTATGGAAAAATATGTACAATAATTTTTCAATGGGAAAAACCACTTAGCAAATAAAATTGTTGTACGATGTATCCCATAGGGAAAATCGCTATACGATGCATGCATCATATAGCAATGGAACGGATTGAAATCGTTGTATGAGGTACCACTGTATAGCATATCCTGGTCATCATATAAAATGTGACTCATTAAGCACCATATCAGTACTTTTCACCTTAGTGACTACCAGCTTGAATCTTCCTTAATGAATGGGGAGAAATGCTCTAGCCATGAAAGAATTACAGAAGATTTCAGTCCCTTTTTGTGATTTCACACGTTTGTGTTTGAAATGGAGACTTTCCAGAACAAAAGAAATAGGGCACTTAAACCTCCTGATAGCCAGCTGTTGTCACTGACACTATGGACGTTGCCTGGGTTGTTCATTGAAGGATAGTCACACATTCCCAACAGTATCTGTTCAAAAAAGCCCAAGAATGGTCCCATATACCACTTCAGCGTGTCTTCTGCCATTCCATTAACTTTTCATTTAACAGACTCAAATTGAGTTTCCAAAATGGGCATGTACTTGTTTTGCCAAAAAAAGAGCACTGAGAATGATTGTTTATTTCTCTATAATTGGGAAGCAGAGATGGTAAACAGCAATACAAAGCAGCCCCTAATAACACAAGCAGATATAACAACTTGAAAAGCAAAGAGGAAAAGGAAGTGCGTCAAGTTCTATTCTAGGGACAAGGAACCTATATCTTTCTGACTCCACGTATCAAGGATTTTTGTAGGTCCCTATGTGTTTACAAAGATCCAATGTGAAGGAGTGAGTGTGCTTTGTCATTAGTACTTTCTCTGATCCCTTTGATATACTTGTATACTGAATATTGATTTGATAATCCCTACACCTGCAATGCTACAATTTTTGTGTTCTGAAAGATGGCAGGAACAGACTGGTGGATAAAGTTCTTATATTCTTTGCTCTTGCTCTTCAGCATCCAGAGTGGATCATCAGACTTACATTTTTAAAAATAATCGGTCTTACACATACTTAAATGTTTTGGGTAGCATGAAAAAAGAATAAGACAAATAGTATTACAAATCACTATTCACTGAAGATGGCAGTGTACAGTAACCGGAGACAGGGAGAACGACATGGGTCCTGTTGTATTTGTAGTGATGTTATAGATTATGTTACACCTAATCTAAAATATTGTCTAGGAAACAATTTAGAAAAAACTTGTTATACCCTATTGCTTACCACAATGTATGGCAGCCATTAACATTGATACAAAGCTGAAAATACTTAAAATGTTCGGTATAGTTTACTGTACTAATTAAGAAACCATACTTGGCTTTCCCCTTATCAGTGTAGGAGAACATTTCCAGCATCTTTTGTTTAGTTGATTGGTTGAGGCTTCACAGTGCTTTCTTTTACTATATCCTGTGCAAGCTGAATGCTGCTTGGAAACTGCCCGTGCTACAAATTTAGAGGGAAAAATCAAGTTCTTTCCTAAATCTAGCTCTAGATTATTTTTCTTATTTTGATGCATTTGTGTCCAAGATTTTGCTTTCAGGCAGGATACAGCTGAAAGTGGGAGCAGAAATTCTGAAAGGTTACCTCCTCAAATCTGCCTTGATGTTGTGCTAACTCAGTTTTGTAAATAAACTGCCCAAAACTTCTAGTCTCCTGTTCTTATTAACCAGCCTGACTGGAAAGATTCCTGATCAGGCCATGCTGATGATCAGCTAGGAAAGTGGTTGTTTGTAAACCTGGGTTAATTGTCATTAGTCTCACTGAGGCATTTGTACTGGTTGTTTCATTCATACCTAACTTCCAGCTTGTGTTTTTGCCCGTAACACTGAGACATATGTAACTCAAAGCCTGATCCAGATGATCAGCAAACCTCATAGCTGACTGGAAATGGCAGTCTAGTTCCAAGACCAACACTGTGTCTCTTGCACTACACTAACCGTGTTGTGAAGACAGGCCAACTAGTGTAACCATTGTTTCTGATGGAATATATATACCGTACAGTATTGTAAATACATACCAGCACCAAAGGGATCACAACTCAGTTGCAATTCACAACAGTACAGTTGCTTGTGAACCATAATATAAGAAGATAATCAGGGTGTCTCCACAAATAATAATAAAAAATGTTTTTGCCGTCTGAATATCCCAGCAAGTATATGCTACCTAATAAATTTGTCTGACACCTTTAAAGGATTGCAAAAGGGTCATTATATTGGATAGTAATCTCCAAATTTTCATGAATTCTGAGTTAAACTTGATTCTTAAGATTTTCCCAGCTTTGTCGTTTTTAGTTTTCTTTGACATGCACCACAGACCTCTGTAACATTTCAACCTCAGCTTTTACTCCCCTTCATCTGCTACTGGTTTCATTAGATGCCCCACAGCATTTTAAAAAGAACTATTTTCTATTTCTCTTTTGCTCTTCCTTTCTTTTAAATTATCTTTGTTTCAGCTGAAAAATTGTTCCTTTAACATTTCCTCTTCCCCCGTCAGCCTGGTAAGTATTTCCTCCAGAGAACTGTCCTGAAAATGTTAATGCAAGAATTTCTTGCAAGTATTGGTGATTTTTTTCTTGCTTGGTTTCTTTGCCCTGGAGAAACATGGGTTCCTACTTGTCACTTCCCTCAAATGGTAGAAGGTGATGAGGAGGGGGTGGGGTTTATGTTTTGTAAGGCACAAGACAGGTACTGCATCAACAACATCCAGCAAAGATACAAAGTGAAGGAATATCCAGGTATCTGTGTATGTTGCTTGTTGCCTTGTGGTGTTTGTGTCAGATAATAATGATTCCTATGCTTTTGAAACTGGTACCCTTTAACATTTGAAGTAGTATTTCATTCCTTGCATTTTGAGGTCCTTTTATGAGTGGTTCAACATGGTTGCCTGAGATCTTACTAATACTTTAATGTAATTGTTTTATTACATCAGCAAGATTTTGATCTCCTGATTACAGTAGCTCTGTCTTCTATTTTAAGGAACAGATGGTACCAACTTCAGGTTTAGCATCTTTAACAAAATCAAACTTCAAGCTAATAAACCTGAATGAACTTATTTCCATCATTGTTCCACCACTCAATCACCACTGATTTCACATCACTGTTTGTTTCTTTGTCCTTCAATTAATTTCTATCTGTGTTGGTGGTCCAGAGTGTTTCTGTGTCTGCAGTGTCTTGATATTTATGTATCTTTGCTTTGTGATGGTGTGCATAGTTACCTCTGTATTCATATATGTTTATGATTGCAACTATTTGACAAGGATATTAGCTCACAAGAGATAATCCCATTTTATCTTGGTTCAGAAAATGAGGGTGGAAATGTCTCTGCTTGGGACTGCTTTTTTTAAACCTTTATTGAGTGTGTTGAAAATGGTGCTAGGGTTAATGTTTTGTAGTCACTGGCTGCTTTTAGTTGTGGTTTGCCCAATGAGTAAAGGGCTAAATTATTTTTCTTATCTGAGTATAAGGCCTCAGATAATGCAGGAGATAGAACAGCCTGATGGAATTCAGAGATCAAGATAATAACCCTTTGTTTTAAAGTGGAGAAATGAATGCGTAATTCTATCATTACTCTTCATTTGATACAGGCTAGGCTGGGAATGTCAATATGTTTTTAATGAATCTTCCGTCATCACAGTGAGATGTGGTCTCTCAAAATTAAATCAAGTGTGCTAGATTACCAGTGTTGGCAGTTTATACATGTATGCGTGTGTGGTGTGGAAAAAGTGACCATTATCTTCTTGTGTTGTGTTTAATATTACAACTGATCCATTCTTCATGGCACTACCACTCCTTTTTAATTACCATGCATTTAGAGACAATACAATGTTGGGCACTAAGAATATTCTTGAAGCCAATGTATAAAAGCACTGACAGGTTTTCCTCCTTCCCTGCTTCCCATAGTCCATTCAGTGAGGTCACCCATGAAATAGTTTTAATTTGCGGGATCAGTGGAAGGGCAGTAGTGTTTTGGTCTGTGCCTTTAAAAGATTTAATTAGAATTGAGTCTAATGATAAAAAGGAAAATAAGACAGACTAGTTTTCTTCTTTGTACCAAGTGTAGCTGCTGAGCTGTCATTGCTGTGGGAAGCCTTTTGTGATACACCATCACATTGTCTGTGTAGGCTAATACCTGTTGTCTTTCTCCTGCTGTCTACTACTCTGTTAGTGGATGGCTCAAAGAGGGAGAATAAAAGACAGGGGAGGAGGAATGGCTAGGAATGCAGACAGGTCATACTCCCTCCTAGCCTTTAGATCCAAACTCCTTCATATTACCACAAAGGCTCTGTGTATGTGAGAGAGAATGTATTTGCATGTGTTAAAGTGGTCAAAGCAAGATTTGCCATTATAGAATAACAAAGATCCAAGCTTATCTTAAACACAAACCCCCTTTTTTTAAAAAATTAAAATGTCAGTTTTCAGTACAATACTGAAACTTCATATAAATTACAGGATTGAAATTATGTTTTAGTGTCAATGTTTGTAACTGATTTTTAAAAAACATGCCTTTAAAATGAAATGCAAATGAAATTGTACAAACTCTTGGTGAAGAAATATGTTAAACTGTGTTCCCACTGAGTTGAAAGTTTGGATGTGGTAATTTCATTGGGTATTATAAGTTGTTTCTTCTGTACTATTGACAGTAGTAAGTAGCAAACAACATCTTTGTATTCTCCATCTAGAAAACCCTGGGATGGGCCACCATAAGTCAGAATTGACATACAGTAATGGCACACAATGCATAATTAATGCACACTAACTTTCCAATAAGAATACATGTACAGTAACTGCTTTTATGGCTACTCAAAGGTGGATTTGCTTCTATGCTTACCACCACACATTTTATACAACTTTTTATAGGTGGGATGCTTCCCCAAGATGCACAAACACGTAGAAACACATGTGTGTATGTGTATTTGAAGCTCTTTTCAGGCATGTTTATCTCAGAGAAGTAAACATGAAAGTATAGGAACATTCTTGTTTCATCCCTTCTTTCGTCATTTTGTTCATTGGTTGAGTCTGAGGAACAGAGCATCATGTAAGTATGGTGGTTCTTTAGGTGAACCAGAACCTTGGAAAATCATGTTCTGGTTTATACAAAGAGTCTCCATGCTTATAATATACTTGGCATTCTATACTCAAAGGGGTAGGGCCAGAATGTTCCTCTCCTCACATGTTTACTTATCTCAGGTAAGAATACCTGAATAAGGGGTGTGTGTGTATATAGAAGGAGGGTGATTTCCTGTCTTGGTGTGTGGTATGATGTCTACCATATAGCAATACCATTTTAAAATGTCATAAGGATACGAAGTGTCATATCTGTCCATGTAAATTATCATAAATCATCCAGCACCAGAAGTAATTCTGGTTTATTCTGCTGATCAAATGCCACCATTGAAGATGATTGGTCTATTTCATTGTATCTGGTATTTTAGGGGTTCCCTAATTGTGCTGTACTCAACTGACATATAGCTAGATTATTTCTTCAGAAGATCTTTAATCACACGCATGCCCCAAAGAAGGTAGGAAATGTTTCAGATACTTTACTGACAGAATACAGATTTTTTAAAATATATAAAATCATAGCAATAAGCATGTAGTAAAAAGGAGAAAATGCAGATATTATTTTAAAACTGCATTTAGAGATGTGTTAATAAATACATTGTATAGTGCTTTCCTCTCATAAATTTCCAACCTCCTCCTCCTCAGTGGTTGATAGCATTCCATTCCCATGTTTTCTGATGCATAAATGCATTTTGTATTAAAACTACATGCGTTCTATCTTATAGTTGTAAAATGATAACTCCCTTTTCAGAAAGGGATAAAAGCTGACCTTTTTTTTTGTTGAGACGACCTCCATTCCAGTAGCTCTAATCTTTAGGTTTTTCTTCATGCCACAAGTCCTAATAAATGCAGTGTTCTGAATTATTTTCTTTTCAGGATTGCTGTCCTTATTTTTAGTATTCTAAGTAAACACAGGCGGTCTTAACGTCTTAGTGCCCAAAATCATGTTGTTGATTTATGATTTAAGTTAAACTGTATAACTCATGACAGCAAATTGCACTAACTTAACAAGACACTAGTTGCATCACAACGCTCATGTCAGTTGCACAGTTGGGCACTCTCCTTTTAATGAGACTGATGCCTTGTTAGTTGGTAGCAATTCACTGCAGGAGATTACGAAGATAGACCTGGGGATATGTAAATCACTAGGATTCAGGCCATTATGATTAGCCGAAGGATTGTATTTTAAATATAATTGAACAATTGAATGTACTGTATTGTTTTTCTCTTCTGTTGTTCTTGGATCTATGAGTATTAAACACTAGCATCTGTGCCTGTGTTTGCATGCAGTTAACCCTTATTTGTGTTCTGAGACATACTTCTCTTGCCAAACAGTTTGTTTGTATAACCTGTGCTTGTTCAGGCAAAGAATCGCTTGCACTGTGTTCTCACACACACACACACACACACACACACACACACACACACACACACACACACACACACACACACACACACACACACACACACACACACACACACACACAGCCCTTTATTACAAATATATTAGGTGCCACAGAAACAATATTGTAATTAATATGGAGTTCAGCAATGCCAACACTCAAAGAATCAAGTTAGGAGTTAGTAATGGCTTTAAAGACATGAAAGGGCTTGAGCAATACACAATCTGGACATAATTCAGAGACATGATCACATACAGCTGGCAATGTGGCATAGTTGTTGGGTGCTAGATTCCAACAGTAACTGGAAGTTTTTGTCCCAACTGAGACAGACTAAGTTATAATGAAACAGTCATGCTCAACAAAATCTGATTTATATTACAAGGTATGGTTAGGGGGTCAGCTATATACACTGCTCTGAACTGGCAGAAGAAATGTGAAATGCAAATATGACAAATACATCATAGAATCGGAGAACTATAGAGGCGCAAAGAGTCACTGAGTCCAACATTCTGCCAGTGCAGAAAATCTATGGGTAAAACATCTTTGACAGGTGGTCCTCCAGCCTTGTTTTAAAATATCTAGTAAAGAAGAATCCACCACCATCAAATAAATCCATTCCAGCTTTGAACAGTTCTTAATGCCAAGAGAGTTCTTCCTAATGCATAGGCAAAATATAATTTCTTCTAATTTGACTGCATTATTTTGCGTCCTATGATCTGAAGATATAGAAAGCAGACTTGCTCTATCTTCCACGTGACAGCTTTTCAAATATTTTCAGATAGCTGTCATATCATTTCTCAGTCTTCTGTTCTTCAGGCTAAACATACTCCACTCCCACAACCATTTCTTATAAGACTTGGTTTCCAGAACTATTCATCATCCTGCTTAGCAGTTTCCAATTTGTCAATATGCTTCTTAAACTGTAGTGCCCAGATGTGGGCACAGCATTACAAGTGAAAGCTGACCAGAGAGGTACTGTTAACTCTCCATGGTCTGGACTCTGCTCTTTTAATGCAAGCCACAACTTTGTTCTTTTCTTTTTTGCTGCCACATCATGCTGTTGAATTATTTTTCACTTGGAGCTCCCCAGGTCCTCTTCGCATGTACTGCTGTCAAGTCAGTTGTTGCCTGTGTCCTATTTGTGCATCTGAAGCTTCATGCCCAATTTAGAACTTTACATTTTTGTTCTCTTTTGTTTTAATTGAGTTTTCCAGTATGTTTAGGTGTAGGCCGGTGGTTCCCAGTGTGGGGCCCACACCTCCAAAGTGGGGCTCCAGTTCCCAGAAGACTAGGTCAGTACATTGGCTGAAGAGTGCTTTGGGGTTTTGGACTTAGGATTCTGGGAATTGAAGTCCCAAAACCAAAGGTTGGGAAACACTAGTCTAAGCTGTCTGTAGGACAGTATTTCCACATGTGAGCCTTTTTAAGATCTTCAAAGAAGGGTGCCCTCTTGGTCATGTTGCCATCACAGGTACACTTGGTGGGGACATGAAAGAAGGCCTTTTCTGTAGCAGCTCCCAAATTTTGGGTTAGTTTGGCCCTTCTTCCCTTTTATCATTTCACTAACAGCTGAAGACCCATCTCTTCAGGCATACTTTTAACATTTAACTTTTAATTGAGTCATTGCATGCTGGTTTTTAGCTTTTAAAAATTTAGTTTACTTTTAAAGTTAATGTTCTTAATCAACTGATATGTTTTAATTATTATGCTCGCTTAATTTTAATGTGTTATTTACTGTGTTTTTAATTTCACTTGTTTTAACCTTGTGAGCTGCCTTAAGTCCTCTCATGGGAAGAAAAGTGACCTATGAATGAAACTAAATAAATGAAATCTTAAATACTGATTCTGTCTTCTCAAGTCGTACAATATACTTCCTAGGTCGGCTTTATCTGCAAATCTGTTGAGCTTTCTTTTAACATCCTCTTCCAAGTGATTTAAGATGTTAAACAAGATACAGTATTGAACACAAGATAAACGCTGTGGTATCCAACTTGTCATTTCATTCTAAGATAACTTTTTGTGAGCATTCCCCTTGATACAGACTGTCAGTCAGCTATAATTACACATAACAGTAGCATCATCTAGTCCATTTTTTTACACGTTTGTCCACTAGAATATCATTAGGAAACTTATGAAAAGTTTCAATGAAATCAAGATACAATAATACCTCAGATAACGTTTACCTCGGATAATGCTAAAATCGCATAATGTTAAGTAATTTGGGGAGGAGAATTGAATTGAATAACGTTAAGATCCTATGGGATGGATCGGATAACAACCGCTAAAGCCTGTGTGGTTACAGTGTACTGTGTACAGTAATACCCCGGATAACGTTATGACTTGGTTCCACAAGTCATGACGTTATCCGGTTTTTAGCGTTGTCCGATACATGCATCCAACAATGCTAAAAATAAAGCCCTGACTTCAGGGATAAACCGCTTTAAAGGCAGGCAGGGAAAGAAAGAGACCTCCCTGCCTTTAAAGCCACCCCCACACGCAGCAGTCTCTGCGACTGCAGTAGGGTCGGGGAAAGTGCCATTCCAATGCTTCTGCAGGGTTCCCTCTGCTTACCTTCCTTTCCTTCTCCGACTCCCAGCTGATTGCAAAAGGCTTGGTTTTTTTAAACTGCAGGGAAGGGGGGGGAAGCTGTTCTCGCTTTACTTCCTGAATTGAAAAAAATACAGAGATGTGATTGGTTCTCTAGATCAGCTGATCTAGAGAACCAATCAAACAGGAAAGGGAAAATACAGAGATGTGATTGGTTCTCTAGATCAGCTGATCTAGAGAACCAATCACATCTCTATTTTTTTCAATTCAGGAAGTAAAGCAAGAACAGCTTTCCCCCCTTCCCTGCAGTTTAAAAAAACCAAGCCTTTTGCAATCAGCTGGGGGTTGGAGAAGGAAAGGAAGGTAAGCAGAGGGAACTCTGCAGTAGCGTCGGGGGAAAGGCAGGTGGGCGCTGGGGAGGGGGTTGGATTGGGTAGATGTTCTACCCAATCCAACTCCCCCCTCACGCACACGCTTGTACTGGATAACGCTAAAAATCGCGTTATCCGATGCAAGATTTTTCCGAAAATCTTGCAACGTTATGCGGTTTTAGCACTATCAGATACAATCATTATCCGGGGTATTACTGTATCTCTATGGAGCTTCAATGTTATCCGATCCATCCCATAGGATTTTAACATGCATTAGATAACACTAAAAATCGGAGAACACCAAGACTTGTGGAACCAAGTCTTAGCATTATCCGAGGTATTACTGTACAGTACATTATATCCATAGTATTTTCATTTACCAAGCTTGTTACTTGGTTGATCTGTACTTTACATGTCTAGTTTGACATGGTGAATCGAAGCACCGTCTCCCACGAGATTTTAGCAGCCTCTCACCATTGGGAGGTCCTACTGCTACCATAGCAGGGTCCGATGGTGCACAAGGGACTGAGGCCTGTGTTTTCTATGCTTCTTTAGCCATTTGAAATATGATGACACAGCTGGCTGGGCTCGTGTAGAAGTTGGCCATGTTAGAGCAATGGACTGGCCAGGTTACCAAGCTTGTAACTTTGTGAAAACAACACACAGAGAGATTACTGCAGCATGTTTTTTTCTTGAGAAATTCATGTTGGGTTTGGGAAACCACAGTATCCCCCCCCCCCAAGTGCTCTTATGATGACTATTTAATGATCTGCTCTAGAAACTTTCCTGATACTGATGTCTAACTGACGGGTGTTTAATTGGTTGGATCTTTTTCTGCTTCCATTTTGAACAGGGGTTGCCAACCTTTTACACTCTCTCAGACAGCTGAAGGGGTTGGGCTGGTGGTCTCTCTGCCATTTACAGCTGCCGTAAATGCACCCGCGGCTGTTGTAAACACATTTATGGCAGCCATAAATAAGTCCACAGCTGATTCCAGCGGTGGAGGCAGCTGGAACAAGGGCGCAGGCCAGATGATTTGGTGCCATGGGTTGAATCCGGCCCAAGAGCCATAGGTTGCTGACCCCTGATTTTGAAGATGGGGATGGCATTGATCACTCCATGTTTTCAGGTAACTAGTCTGTTCTCCAAGAATTTTCAATTATTAGACATAGAGGCTCCAAGGTTACATCTACAAGTTGTTTTAATAACTTGGAATACAATTTATCTGACCCAGAAAATGTCAACCAGATGGTTGCTTATACATTTTCCTCTATTTTGGACTGCAGTCCCTTTCCTGCTTTATGCTGCCTGCACTAGGTTGAGCACTGTTCTCAGTTTGAGAGAACACAGAGCTGAAATAGGAGTTTAGCAGTTCTGCCTTCTTTTGTCCTCCATTTGTATTTCAGCCTTCCCTCCTTGAAGTGGCCTTACCATTTATCTGTTCCTCTTGCTTCAAGTAGAGCAGAAAAACTCCTTTTTGCTATTTTTAATCTCTCATGCAAGCCTGAACTTATTTTGAGCCTTAGCAATTCCAATACCAATTACTCTTATATACTGCCCTGTAATGCTAAAGCATTCTCTGGGTAGTTCACAAGATACAGGTAATTAACATTTTGCCCCACATTGGGAGCCTCAGAAGGATGGAGGGCTGAGTCAACCCTGATCCTCGTCAGGACCAAACTCAAATTCTGAGCACTGAAACAGCACTTTAAAGCAGAAGTATTAGTGAAAAAAAGAACTGACTTTCAATATGTACCTGCCCTACCAATCACTTGATTTTAATATCTTTCTGCCCAAGTAAGTAAACATTTATTGAATCAAAATGTCAGTTTGGAAATGGGCCAGTCATGTGGAATAAACTCAGGATGAATCCTTTCATTTCAGATCAACATCTTTACATAAATGGCTTAACAACCGGGGGAAAGGGTTTTTTGAGCAGTAGGGTAGGTAGGTAAGCAGACTGGGAGGGTTTATGGCTAAAATCTACCTGGTTTCAAGCTGTGCACAGTAACTGGTGAGATTTGCCTGCACTATGTAATTTAAAGCTAAATTAGAATCAAGACTGTGCTTCCCACTCTTTGGATGACTAATAGACTAAAAATCCAATGTCCAGCTGTTGGAGCAAGCAGAATTACTGGAGTTGTAAGGTTTACACTGTGTCCTTGGTCCCAACTCCACAAATTTCAGAACTGGCAGAGCTTGGAAGGGACTGCAGTGGCTCAAGTGGCTAAGACTGACTGGACGGCAGCAGGTCAGTAGTTTGATTCCCGAGTACTGCATGACGGAACAAGCTCCCATCCTTGTTCCAGTTCCTGCCAACCTAGCAGTTTGAAAGCAAGAAATTGCAAGTAGATAAATAGGGACCACTTCTGTGGGAAGGAAAACAGCATTCCATGCGCTCCAGTGTCTAGTCATGCCTGCCACATGACCATGGAAACGTCTGTGGAAGCAGACAGCACTGACTCTTCAGCTTTGAAACAGAGATGGGCACTGAACCCTAGAGTTGGATATGACTGGCTTTTGAGCAAGGGAAACCTTTACCTTTACTAGAGCTTGGAAAGCTAATTTTGCTTACTCTTGTTTGGTATCACTAGTTGAATGATGGAGTTACCTTAGGAGTATATAGCAGGCTTTGTTTAACTGGATCATCTCCAGGAAGCTCAGAGGAGGGAGGAAAATATTAATAGAGGGTAGATATGCACAGCACTGATTGGTAGATGCTTGTGATACGAAGACTGTACCGTATCAGTCACCTTCCCAGAGCACTTTTGCAGATATTTTACACATTGCTGCACAGTTCTTTTATGTGTGAAGTGAGTGGATCTGCAGCTTAATAAGCATTAAAGGGCAGAGCATTAAGAGCACCAGTACTCTTTTTCTAAGTTTCATAGGGCCACCCTAAGATATTCATTCATTCATTCATTCAGCTTGTGTGCTACCCCACTCACAGTGCGACTTTGGGCAGCTAACAGAGAAACACAAAGTATTACAATTACAAAATATCGCATGACCATAATAAAAAAATCAAAAACAATACAGATAAACAATACATTGCAAAAACTCAAACCTCAACAACAATGTCCATTTCCCTCCAAGCCAGGATGGCCGAGGGAAGAGTCCTCCGGTGGCGGCATTGGCATTCTTGTAGCCAGCCAAGCCTCGCAGCTGCTCCTGCTTCCCTCTAGGTCAGGCTGTATAAGGCAGATTTAGAAACCATACCCCTTATCCAGCCAAATCAAGATGTTCAATTCTTGAAACCAAGCAATATATTTTAGCACATGAGGCAAAAACTAGGAGTGCCTTTCTGCATACTTGGCAGTAAAATATAATGACGACAAATTAGTGTCCTTCAAGACACTCAAAATCTCCTGTCTGAGGTGGGCATCTCCACCTTTCTGATGGTAGGGGCTGTCTCTGAAATGTTGTGTTATTCTGGAGCTTTGCATTGGCCCATTGGTCTATTAGCATAATGGTAAGTACCTCAATAGATTAAACTTAGTACTGATAAATGCAAAATGCTGCACATCTGCAGTGGGATAACTATAGTGCACCATGTAATACTGAACTGTTTTTTGTTAGCATTCAGGAGGGAAACGTTGGTGCCACATTAAATGGCTCCATGAAAACTTTAGTTTTCCATCATCAATAACTCTCTTAGAAGCAGTACAGTATTTCTGAGATTACTGGAAGTGGAAGAAAACTGTCATAACATTGTTTAGCAAAACAGCAGTGCATCTACACCTTGATAACACCGTCTTTATAAGGATAATAGGACTATAAAGATAACTGCAAAGCACAACAAAAATTGTCATGGCATGGCAAGCCTCCCCTGTAAATTAAGGCTTAAGAGGATTACCTTTTTTTGGTTCAGCAAAAGAAACAAATAACACCTTGTTCATATTAATTTCCTTTAGCTGGTGGAAGTACAAGCTGTGGCTGGTACCTCCATGATTAAAGCATGATCCAGCTTCTGGCAGTAGCTTCCAAGCATTAGTTGCTACAAGAAATTGTCACTGTGGACACATACTGTCCTCTGTGGATACCTGTGGTATACTGATCATGTCAGCAGAAAACTAAGGCAGTATTACTCGCCTTATGGTGGCAAAGGTGGGTTAATTTTCCCCCTTCTCTGTTCCCAGTGGATCTGAGTCAAGTTACAACAATAGTGCATCATTTTTGCTCTTGTTGCCAGAGCTGAATCACTAATACTTGATAATGTTGAGCAACATTATGGATGGGGTGGCTCATACAATTCAGATGTAAAAAGCAGTATGACTAAATAATATAAATCTCTGACTGTAGTATAAAAAAGGGAATAAGGTTCAGTCATTTGCCTTTCATATAATAGCAGAGCTACAGTGGTCCTCAACTGAATTAAACTGTTAATGGGTTTATAATTTCTGATGTGTGAAACTTGCTACTTTTGAAATTAGTTGGGTTTTTTTTTATTTAGTTCTCAGACCCACAGGCTTTCAAAGCATCTCTAAGAGTCTGATTTGGAAAACAGCGAAGAGCAGTAGTGAAACAAATGAGGTCAGAAATGGAACAGGGACGTTCTTGGAAGATGTGGGAATATTGATGGCTGTGAGGCTCCTTACATAACAGCTATTAGTTAGAAAGCTCATTGCATCTGTCCTTAGGCACAAATGCCTGTGGGTGTAGATACATGTAATATTAATACTGAATTAAATAAGAGCTCTCAGCAGATTCTTCAGCTGAAACACAACAGTAACTTTCTCCTATTTAAATAACTGAAATGGCTGATATGCCTAAGAGTGACGTAAAGCTGGATCAGCTGGTTTTCTTCCCTTCCCCCCCCCCCATGTTTCAAGTAGACCTCCCTCCCCTCCTCTCATGTCTACTTATTCCTGTTTTGAGCTATAGTCTTTACCTTACCTATAGAAATCCAGAATTACTTGCAAATATCTTGTGCCCCTTTGTCTTGAAATGGCCTCTGTTCACAGTCCTCATGCAGCAAAAAAATCAATCAATTTTATAGAACACATGGAGTACAGCTTAGCAAGAGATGCTGCAAAGATTATAATAGTGCCATTTCATGCATTTTTATTGAGTGATAAGTCCTAATGTGTACATTTGGTCTTGTTGCTGGATAAGTGTGCTTTGCTTTGCAGCCTAAATGGCACAATGGCAGTGAACCTCCTGGTACTTTCACTATAGTCATTGTGAAGGACTCTAGGTGTTACGAATGTTATGTGCTGTCAAATGACAATCAGCTGATAGAGATACAAATCAAGCTTTCAAGGTAGGTGAAATTTTTAAGGAATGATTTTATCAGTGTCATCCCTCCAATGAGTTTTCAAGGCCAGCTATGGATTAAACCCACTTCTCCTGAATCCACTGTATCAACTACAGAATATTGAGTATCACCTCTTCTAGCACCGCACAGCTGAAAAATGGGGCAGTTCTCTATTTTTCAAAGCAATTATGTATTTCTGTGCTTCATTTGCTCCTTCCTTAGTACTTTCTTCCATAACTGAAGGTGCTTAAACAGTTTTGCCAGTAACTAGAATTCACCTATTTTATACTCTTGTGCACCACAGTGCGTAGTGAGGACAAATAATAATATACTATATACTATGATTTTATTTAGAGATTGTAGCTTTTTAAAGTTTTGGTCATTTTTAATGTAACATCAAGCTTAATTGCTGTAGTGAAGTAACTATAAGACCCAGGGTTCTGTATCCACATTGTCTCTAAGGGTATGTGTAGGACTTGGATGAATCCAGAACCAAATAAAGCTGATTCAGAGAGATGGAGAACATGTCTCACTGAAAGTAGGATCGAATTAGACCAATCCTGAAGATTCATTAACTGCAAAGTACACAGGATTCGACAGCAAAATTGAGTACATTCCCCACACCAGGTCTTTCTGTGCACCAAGTTGAGGAAAAGGGACAGCAAACTTCGAGTGTTTAGTCTCTTTACTAGGAGTTTTAGTATCAAATAAATGATTTTTACCAAGTCATCAGTACCAGTGCTTTTGAGAAGGGATGCTGATGCCATTTATTTCAGAGTTCAATGCTTTTTCCTAATTCTTTTGTTCACAAGATCAACATGTTAAATTTTATTTTCTGGAATATGTGGAGAAAGGAGATAAAGTAAGCCGCTGCTTGCTTGAGAAATAATGTTAAAGTTAAGTCCTATTTTGCCATTGTGGTGTTCCACATCTTTCACCCATCCTCGCCCTATGTGACTTTCATACCAGTTGAGTGGAAAACAGAAAAAGCATAAACTAGTTTTCAGTTTGGCAGTTCCAGAAGTCCATAGTCACAGTGTGTTCACTTTTTCAAAATAGAAATTGAAGACCTTGGAAAGCAAATTCTTTTAATATGCAGCTGCTTCTCTTCAGCCTTGAATTGCCCCAAGATGTGCCATTTCATTCTATGTGATACAAATTCTGCAGAAGAACATCTTGGAGTAAGATGACTAGTTGAGATTTATCTTATTCCTCTTAAAGTGAGAACAGTATTAATAACATATAAATGCTGGCAAAGTGACAATACTAGTGGTGTCATTGGTTTGCCATTGGGCATATGATGAGCACTGTGTCAGCTTCAATTTCCACATTTTTACTTACATGCTCATAAAAAAAAAACCCAACAGGATTCTGTTTTATATAACACTAAACATTCGGCGTTCCCAACCTATGGCCCACAGGCCTAATCTGGCCCACGGAGCTCATCAATCCAGCCTGTGATGGCCAACCGGGCACCTTCAGAACCACCCACCACCACCACCAGAAGTCAAAATACATCACTTACTGTGGCGGCAGTACCAATCACACCATTTTAGTGGCTTCTTGCACAGCATTCGCCACTTCCCACGGTGGTGGGAGGCTTTTCGGAGCATGTTCACTCAATTTTGGGATTTTTTTGCCACTTCTCCGGTGCACTTCAGCAGCCAAACCGTGGCAGTTGGTGACTTCCAGTGCTGGGTGGAGCTTACATCAGCACCTAGGTTGCCAGTGGAAAACCAGGAAGTCATCAACCACCATGGCTGGCAAAGTGCAGTGGAAAAGCGGCAAAAGAAATCCCAAAACAGAGTGAACATGTTCCGAACATGCCCTGAAAGGCCTCCCACTACCCTGGTAATCTGGGGAGGCTGTGCAATAAGACGGTGATGATGATGAAAATGTAAACAGTGGTTGCAGCCACACCTCTGGCTTGCACAGTTGAGCACAGTGGTGGGAACTGCCATCTGGTGGGAAAACATTGGGAACTCCTGCTATACATTAATAAAAGTATAATACGGGGTGCCCAAACTTTTTGGCCGTGGGCCAGTCACATGGTTCAGGGGTGCCCAAACTACAGCTTCCCGAGCCATAGTTTGGGCATCCCTGGTATAATACTATGACCTTCTTTAGAATAGCAGGGACTGCAGGTGGAGGCACTTGAAGTAGAAGCATGTACTGCATTATTAGTTTTTGAATGCTGAAATAAATGGGTTTGGGGGCTGGCATTATGGATTAAGGCAGCTTTCAAGATGATTCTGAAAGCCTTTCCAACCAATCTGGGTTTAGCCATATAAACAATGTGCACAGTACATTCTTAGTCTTGGCATATGCATTGAAAAGTAATACTCACAAAGTGATTTGTTACATTTGGCACCTACTTAGTCTGAAGAAAGGCTGCCAGGTTTGTTGCCAAATCTGTTGTGAAAACCAGCTTGCTCATATTCCAGCTGGTCATTCATAGAGACATACAAAAGTGTCCTCTGTTAAGATCTTATTTGGAGAGCACTTCTTAAGTCACAGAAATCTATGCTGTTCTGAAACTAGTCTGCTAAAGACTCTTTGCTCAAAGTAGATAACAGAAAGGGGGAAAAAACTACAAAATATGTAGCACAGAGGATTTCTTTCTTTCTTTCTTTCTTTCTTTCTTTCTTTCTTTCTTTCTTTCTTTCTTTCTTTCTTTCTTTCTTTCTGGGGGTGTGATAGGAACATTTCACTCGATAGCTGTCATACAGACTGAATTACTATATTTCTGTATTAATTGGGCTGTGGTTACAATGGAAAGCACCTACTCTTTGGAAAAATCTCATTTGTTCTACAGTGGAACCTCGGATAACAAAGGGTCTGGATAGGGAAAAACTTGCATAAGGAAAGGAAATCAAATGTGGATGGCACCCTTGGATAATGAATTTTTCCATAGCAGTTTCCTCCGTTTTCATTGCATTCCTATGGGAAATCATATTTCGCATAATGAATTTTCACTAAAACTGCATTGTATATCAATGTGTTCTTATAGGAAACTCATAACAAAAAAAAATTGCTATATGAAAAACATTGTGGAATGAATTAATTTCGTTATCTAAGGTTCCACTGTATGTTGAACTGACACCTTCTCTATAAAAGGATAAATACCTGGGGATGAGGGGCTTGGGCCCCCTGGTATGTATTATTGAGACAAAGAGATAGGTTTATGGTAGGCAGTCATATGATCACTTACTTAATGGTTTAAAGTTGTAAATATCACACATTGTCTTGAGAATTTAGAAAGTGCAGTGGAGGAGTAAGCAACTTATGCTTTCACACTAGTGATGCCAGAAAAATTTGCCATACAATCCTGGAAGCCAAATTTAGATGTTTGGGTAGGATGAAAATCAAGGTTTCCAAGGTAATAATCTACCAGGCTTACAGAGCCTGTTAGACTGACATTGCTGAGGGAGCTCAGTGTGAAAGTGCAGAAGTAACATTAGTTTGGATGGGGTTTATGGGACTTAATCTTGCATATGATAAGTTTGCACAAGAAGGATGGGTATCAGTGAGACTGAATATCAAAAAGAACATTTAAATTGATGTCTGAGAGGCACCTGACAAAAGTGGGTTTGGGGTGGATCATCGCTTTGGAATGAGCCTGTAACTTTCAGATCATTCTCACAGGGCAACCCATAAACGTTAGGATAATGAGCAGTCAAAAACATGAAAGGAAAACACACACATATCAGATATTAGGAGAAAGATTTAGTGTGTTGAGTTTTAAGTTCTAGTTGTGACGACTAACCAAGCCAGGTAGAGCGAGCTGATTTGTGAATCATCTTATCTATACTGAATGGCCGGATTATCTTACTATGGTAATATAGTAGATCATACTGCCAATGACTCAACGCTGACTTTCAGCTGGTGGTTAAATAACCTGACAACCCTGAGGACTAACAGCTTTGGGTACCAAAATCCATTGGGAAGGGTGATGGTCCCCAAGTGGATTAAATCCCACTTGAATCCATTTTCATGGAGGGCAGCAGCTTCACCAATACAGGCCTGGGGCTGATGAGAACTTTGCATGCCAAAAGGGCTCAGGACCAGAAAGTGACTCATGGAGCTAGATCAATGGTACGGATGTCCTGCTGTGATGTGGAAGGCAGACGAAAAGCCACTGCATTATATTCTTAGGACAATCTTCATGGCTGATCATCATGAGGATCACCAATATTCAGATTCAGATATGGCAGAACAAGAAGAAGAAGATGATGAGTAGTCTATTAGTATCCTTAGACACAAGCTCTATACAGAGTGGGCAGGGAGGAATGTGTTGCTCTTTGCGCTTAAAAGGAACAAGTGAAGATTAATGAACATTTGAGAAGAATAAAATTACCTAAATGGGTGGGTAGCAACAGATCTTTAAAATACTCTCAACAATTAAAACACAAATTGTTTGAAAGACTAGCAACATATACTAATATGAATTTTATTATGTCTTGAGATCAGCACTAGGAAAAGAGAATGACAGTATTCTGTAAAAGTGCCTTCCAGGCAAGGTGAAATGGACCTGTTTAGCTTTTGAATTCAAAAAGATTTAAAATAACTACAGTACTACTTCTTCAGGTACCATATCCATTGTGGTTATTGGCTATCATCATGGCAATAGTCTTCCTGTTCTTAATTACCTACTACTACCAACTATTACCTACAGTGAAACCTTGTATAATCCATTCTATGAAGTGGTTCGTCATGAGATTTTTTTGTTGTGCGAAAATTTTTTGCATAGCAAAAATTCCTGTGGGGAAACTCGCATAATGATTTTTTTTTTTTTTTTGCTATGCGAATTTTCCCATAGGAATTTTTGTTATGCAAGTACCCACATACGGATGCTATTTTCACATGAAAATTTTCACTATGTGAGGCGCCAATTTTTCAACTTCCTTTCGTTATAAGAGCCCTTCATTATACGAGGTTCCATTTTACTCTGATTTGCAATTAATTAACAAAATGTCTGATCATGTGACTGGTATGTGGCCACTGCAACTTATATGATTTAATATACTGTTAAATAAAATCCTACTTGGATTCTGACCAAAGAAGCTTCCTTCAGAAAATGGACATATTCTCCCCCCCCCCTTTCATTTGCAAAAAGACTAGCAACTTGCACAAAACAAGTATAAGGAGGGTGAAAAGAGGGGAAAATATTTGAAGAATATATTACTAGAAGAACTGAGATAATAAAAAAACTCCATGGAAATAAGTACCTGATACAGACCAAGGACTGTTAAATGGCAAGGTAAAGTGTTATAAAGGACGGCGGAGTGTTGTCCAGGTCCAGTATGCGTGAGGAGAATGCAATAAGTAGCGACAAAGGCAATCTATAACTCCAAATAGGAGAACAGGTTAAAATCCTTGCCTAACACAACTTCAGGGAGCTATTGTTATCCCCTGAAGTATTTGAATGTCCCAGAGTGAGGGATATGCAGTGAATCAGAATGTTACTCTGATCTTTTTCAGATTGCTAGGTATGAAGTAGAGAAGAACAGTCTTCCATCTTTTGCTTCCTGTCTGGCTTCCTTTCCTCCCTTCATTTCAGTGATGGGGGGATGGGGACAGGGACGAGGGAGTAACAGCTTACAGAGCACTATCTGCTTAGTGTTCCCTCTCCTCCCTGATAACAATAGATATAGACACATATACGCGTGGCACATGTGAAAAGGGAAGCAGTAGGGATTGTACGGTCAAGGCAGAAATTCAAGAGTAATGCACAATGTGAATCGACTAGAATGCACATTGGTTAGAATTCTTGTTATGTGCTATAAAGTTGCCTCTGACTTGTGGTGGCCATATTAATGAGTGAACTCCAAAATGTTCTGTCCTGAATAGCCCTGCACAGCTTTTGTAACCTGAAGTCTGTGACTACCATCAGAGAGTCAGCCTAATGCAGGGATGCCCAAACTACACCCTGTGGGCTGGATCCGGCCCCCAACACCCAATTCATCTGGCCTACGCCACCCTCGTTGCACCTGGAAGCAGAAGTAAAACGTGTCTGTATGGGTGCGTTTTACTTCCACTTCCAGAAGCAATGAGGGCGGCGTGGGCCAGATTAATTGGTGTCAGGTGCCAGATCCAGCCACTGGGTGTAGTTTAATCACCCCTGGCTTAAGCAGAGAAAATGGCAGCCTAAAATCTATCTCATCTTGTTGCAAAACATCTGTTGCAAAACAAATGGCAGGGCACATTTTACTTCTGCTTCCAGTGGGAGGAGCCACATGACCAGCCTGATCTTAGGCTTTAAAACAGGGGTTCCCAACCTATTTGGGCCATGGGCCAGTCACGTGGCTGAGTGGGCTGATCATGTGATTCCTCCCACCTGGAAGCGGAAGTAAAACAAACCTGTGTATGCACAGAACACTGCCAACATCATTTTTTGCATGTGTGGGAGCATTTTACCTCCGCTTCTGGGAGCGGCAAGGGCAGCATGGGCCGGATGAATTGGTGTTTGGTGCCGGATCTAGCCCATGGGCTGTAAGTTGGGAACCCTTGCTTTAAAATAATACTGATGTTGGTAAAGAAGAATTTGGCTTTCTCCAAGTCTGTTCTTCTGCATCAATTTGAACCTGTCCAGTCTGAATATAATTTCTTAAGATAGAGAGCTGCAGCTCTGCAATGCAGATGGCTTGTTCTTAAGTATCTAGGATTAGCTGATATAAAGAGGGATCTGGATCAGAGCAAAATCTGAAAAGAAACCTTTCTCTGTCTAATTGAGTGAAAGGGAAGAAACACTTTCTCTGAAGAAGGCAGAGCAAACAGAATCAGTCATTCCCCTCCTCTTGCAGTTTCACCTGCATCCCAGAAAGTGGCAACAGTGAAATGGAGGGAAAACTCCCATATCAAATAAGGCTCCATATTTGTGACATCTTCCTCCCCACCCCTTATTTTACAATGATTAAAATACCCTGTCTGAATACATTAATTAATAGATCCCAATCATCTCTGGGATCCCTTGCCCAGGAAATGTCCATTGTGTTGATAGAACTAAGGGATCGCGATCGCGTCTTACTCTTTTCCTCCCTGTATTTAAACTACAGGGAGAGAGAGACCCCTTGTGTTTCTTTCCCTCCCTGTATTTAAACTACAGGGAGGGGGAAGAGAGAGACGTGATTGGGTCTCTAGAGAACCAGTCACGTCTCTCTCTTTCCCCCTCCCTGTAGTTTAAATACAGGGAGGGAAAGAGACACACGCAGTGTCTGCGACTGAAGTAGGGTCGGAGGAAAGGCGTGTGCTTTTCCCTGACCCTACTGCAGTCGCAGAGACTGCTGCGGGTGGGGGGTGGATTGGGTAGTTCTACCCAAACCCCCGCAGACCATTGCCTCAGATAACACTAAGAATCATTATCCAGAATCGTTATCCGATTCTAGCATTATCCGATGCAATCGTTATCCGGGGTATTACTGTATATTTCTTTATGAGATCATGAACAACCTTTCCCTTTGAACTGAAGGCCATGGGTTCTAAACTTCTATCTGTGCCAATAAGAAGCATTAATGGGAGCCTATAATCTGTATGTTTGTAACTATGACACATGATTTTATTATCTTTGAATCTGCCAAGGTACTCATTAAAAGGGGTTTTTTTTTTCTTTAACAGATGCATGAGAGTGGTGTTGTGAATTATTCATAGTCTCTCTTGCATAATTGTTTTCTGCTTTCTATTAATGTGGTATGGGGATTTCGTGGTGGCTGTGATCCCAGTATAGCTGGTCCTTTTTCAGAGGTTTATATAGCAAATGGGAGGAAATATAATTAACATCCAATACAAGAAGAGGCTCTCTATTTGTCCCATCAGCGAGAGAGGCTCATCTCTGTAGCACCAGAAAGAGGGCCTTCTCTGTGTCCACTCTGGCCCTTTGGCACCTCCTTCCAACTGAGCTGCACCTCCAGACAGAGCGGCTGCCCTTTAGGAAGGGCGTAAAAACATGGCTGGCAGGGCAGGTATGGAGTACTAACTATACGATGACCCCAACCTGCTGGTTGATTTGAATGCCTGTCCCGCTCTTAACGTTTTTAATTGTTTCACCTGTTTTATCTTTTAAATCTTTTAATCTGATAAATTTTTAGGGGTTTGTCACGTTTTTTATGAATGAATTTTATTGCTGGATTGTTGTACTACAGGAATATTGCTGTTGTTAGCCGCCCTGAGTCGCTTCCCGAGGAGGGCAGCATATAAGTATGAACAATAAATAAATAAATAAATAAATAAATAAATAAATAAAATAAAATAAACACAATAAATTTCCTCCCTTTCTAGCAATGGTCTGATGTGGGTACCGATCATTCATTCAAAGCGGGTTTATAAATTTGAAGAATAAATAAATAAATAAATAATTCATTCATTCATTTAGACTTATATTGCTGCCTGCTCAGACAAACTATAGCGACTACAGCGTCCAAGACATGAACAATTAAGACTTAAAGAAACATAAAGATAAAATAGAAACCAAATGTTTACAAGTTCTATTACTGGTACATTTAAGGTTCACTGAGAGCCTACATTGGTGTTGCCATTATAAAGTGAACTACTATTATGAATGTTCCATTGTAAACTCTCACTCTCAAGTGGTAATCTCTACAAGCACCTATAGGGAGTAATACTGTGATTATTAGGGCTCTTCTTGTCCACTGTACATAGGGAGTTGCACTGAAATTATGTCTCCTCTTTCTCCTTTTTTAAAAAGCTTTAGGTGTCAGTCTGCAAAATAGAATAAGTTGGGAGTGTTTGGTTAGCAGCATCAGTAGATGAAGTGGTGCTCTTATTTTATTCAAAATATAATGATGATTACGTGAGATTCACATTTGAAGACTAGTATAAAATTAATAATTCAAGACTTAACCAAAGACAAGAACTGTTAAGGTAATATCTAATAAGCAGTTCCTAGTAAAGGTTTTTTTTTTTGTAAAGTTAGGTTATTCAATAAAACTAGTATGTATTCCAAATATCTAGGAAGTATTTTAGGTATTGCTTCAAGAACTCAGATTACTATGGGTACAGCAGCAGATTTCTTTCCCCCATAAATGCTGAACTTCAATTTGAAAATCATGGTACAGTATTTAGTTATTTTCTCCAGCTGTTTGTCCTCACTTCATGCATCCCCAGGTATAGCAATGTCAATTAAACCAGGCCCTTTTCTTTTCCACAACAGTTATATCAGGTGTGTTGTTGCTGCTGCCACCACCACCACATTATCTTAATGAAAAGCAGGCTAAAATATTAAAATTACTAAGTGGTTGAATGTACAGCACCATGTCACATTTGATAGCCAGTGTAGTATAATGATTATGTGGATTGCAACAAACTGGCAAGTCCTTAAAGAGATGGGAGTACCAGACCACCTCACCTGTCTTTTGCAAGACCTGTATGTGGGTTAAGAAGAGACAGTTAGGACTGGATACGGAACAACTGATTGGTTTAGAATAGGGAAAGGAGTATGACAAAGCTGTATATTGTCACCCTGCTTATTTAATTTATATGCAGAGAACATCTTGTGTAATGCAGGGCTGGATGAATTGCAAGTCGGAATTGAGATGGCTAGAAGAAATATGAACAACTAGAGATATGTAGATGACACCACCCTAGTGGCAGAAAGTAAAGAAGATCTAAAGAGCCTCTTAATGAGGGTAAAAGAGGAGAGTGCAAAAGCTGGCTTGAAACTCAACATTAAAAAACAAACAAACCCAAGATCATGGTATCTGACCCCATCACTCCCTGGCAAATAGAAGGGGAAGAAATGGAAGCAGTGACAGACTTTACCTTCTTGGGATCTAAGATCTCTGCAGATGATGACTGCAGCCATAAAATAAAAAGATGCTTACTCCTTGGGAGGCAAGCTATGGAAAACCTAGGCAGCATAATAAAAAGTAGAGACTTCACCCTGCCAAATTCTGCATAGTTAAAGCAATGGACTTTCCAGTAGCCATGTATGACTGTGAGAGCTGGACCATAAGGAAGGCTGAGCAGAATAATAGATGCCTTTGAACTCTGGTGCTGGAGAATACTTTTGAGAGTTCCCTGGACTGCAAGGAGATCAAATCAGTCAATCCTGAAGGAAATCAACCCTGACTGCTCCTTTTTTAAAAATGGCAAAAGGTCACCCTTGCTCAAAAGCCAGTTGTATTGAACTCTAGGATTCAGTGCTCATCTCCATTTATAGCCAACAAGCCAGTGCTGTCTGTGTATGCAGATGTTTCCGTAGTCATGTGGCAAGCATGCTTAGACGCCATGCACAGAACTCTGACTGCTCCTTGGAAGGACAAATAATGAAGATGAAGCTCAAATACTTTGGCCACCAAATGAGAAGAGAAGCCTAACTAGAGAAAACACTGATGCTAGGAAAGATAGAAGACAAAAGTTGAAGGAGGCAGCAGAGGATGAGATGGTTAGACAGCATCATTGGCGCAGTGACCGTAGATCAGAGCTGACTCCAGAGGATGGCAAATGACAGAGTAGCCTGGTGTGTGGTGGTCCATGGGGTTGCAAAAGGTCAGACTCAACTGTGTGACTGAATACTGTAGCACAATGATTAGTGCTAGTCTGAGTTTTGAGAGATCCAACTTCAAGTCCCACCAAACCCTGAAGATAACTGGTTGCCCTGTCTCCTGCAGTTGATGATAACATAATGGGAGTAAGAGGAAGAGAATACTGCTTTAAACTCATTGGAGGAAAAGAGGAATATAAATAAATAAATAGATTTTAAAGTGTGTGTGTGCATGTGCATGCATCATGGTAGTGGAGGCCAGACCTACCATTATAGCTCCCAGAAAGTGAGAGGGTTGGGCAGCAGCTGTTCTTGCTGCCACCACTGAGTTGCCCATCCTTCTTTCCCTCTGTGGCAGGAGGAGGAGAAGTAGGCGGTGGTGTTGCTGTGTATGACACAGAGCAACAGTTCTCTATCTTTCCTACCTTACATCCCTCCAATCAAAGCATAGAATGCCACCACCTTCAGTTTTAGCATGACAACAAACAAAAGCATTTTTATTTGTACAGTCATTTGAGTATAATGCATAATGCATTCCACGGGATTGCTCTTTAAGCGAGTTTGCTCTTTAAGCGAAACACCATTGTAAGTGACCAATTGTGATTTCTGGCAAGGGGGGGGGGATTGTGAAACCCGATTTAGTTGTTAAGCGAGTTTTTGGTTGACTTTAGTTGTTAAGCGAGGCGACCATTCAGAGAAAATCCTGCTCTTTAAGCTAGTTAGTCTCTAAACAAGGCACTCTTTATGCAAGGTATTACTGTGTTATATTTATCATGTCAAGGACATTTTAAAAACTACACTAATGTAGGAAGTAAACACAAATGACAAAAAACATTTATGTTAATAGTTGGGAACTTTGAGAATAACTTTGTTATTATTCATCAGTAATTATCATGAAAACACCATGAACCACTAAGTTGTACATGGATCACCAATCGAGAAACAGTGTTATGGAGTGTGGGGCAACCAGAAGAACTCACACCACTCAACACCTGCTGAACCTTGGCTGCAGCAGTACTTAATGGTGATCTCCTGTGGATCTACCTGAGACACGGAACTGTCAACGTCTATCCCCACCCAGTGGTGTAAAGGTAAAGGTAAAGGTTGCCTTTGCTCAAAAGCCAGTCATATCCAACTTTAGGGTTCAGTGCTCATCTCTGTTTATAGACAAAGAGCTAGCACTGTCTACGTTTGCAGATGTTTCCGTGGCCATATGTCAGGCATTCCTCAACACCAGAGTGCACAGAACGCTGTTTACCTTCCCACTGAAGTGGTCCCTATTTACCTACTTGCAATTTCTTGCTTTCAAACTGCTAGGTTGGCAGGGACAGAGACGGGAGTTGGGACAGAGATGGGAGAAAATTCCATCATGCATTACTCGAGAATTGAACTCCGACCTTCCAGTCAGCTAGTTCAGCACCTTAACCACTTGAGCCATTGTAGTCCAACCCAGTGGTGAGGCTGGCTCAATAGACAGATAATGATTCAGAATGCTCCCACTCTAGCCAAGAGGTGGTCTCTATCTAATTGATCTTTCTCTTTTATAATTTCCATGACAGTGAGAACCAGGCAGCCGTAGAGATGGTGGCAGTTTTCCCATAACAAGAAATACATTCTTCATTTCTTATCTTGGCTATAAACAAAAGATAAGCTCCTCTCTTTTCAGATTTCCACTTACAACTGTCATTTCTATTGCTGTTATATCTATTGCTTCTAACAACTACTTAATATCTCAAAGATATGACCATCCAAGCCTAGCTACTAAATCCTACCTCCTGCCCCAGAAGACATTTTATATTACTTGGCAAGAATATTCTTGGAAATCACCTTCACTCACCCCAAAGTGCTTCCCTGTCAACCCTTCAAATGTTCACAAACAACAAATTATCAGCAAATATTCTATGTCTGATAATAATACCTATGTAATAAACAACATTACAGTAATACCTCGGATAACGCTAAGACTTGGTTCCACAAGTCTTGGTGTTATCCGATGTTTAGTGTTATCCGATGCATGTTAAAATTCTATGGGATGCATCAGATAACGTTAAAGCTCCATAGAGATACATTGTAACCGCACAGGCTTTAACGGTTGTTATCCGATCCATCCCATAGGACCTTAATGTTATTCGATCCAATTCTCCTCCCCAGATTACTTAACGTTATGCGATTTTAGCGTTATCCGAGGTAAACGTTATCCGAGGTATTGCTGTATTAGTTGTCACAAGGCTGTTGGTTTGACTTTTAAATGAACAACTCCTCCACTCCTTTTTAACATTGTCCCCTAAAAGATCTTGCTTGCAAACACACCATATTCAGCCCCTCTACATCTATACAGAAATCCCCTATTGATATAGTACTGTTCTTGAATCCAGTCAGCTACAGAGAGCGAGCTGGTGTCAGTAATCCTCTTTTTTGCAAAACTCCTGAGAGACCTGCATTCAGGCCTGATCTACCATTGTTGCTCTTTCTTTTCTTTCTCACCACACCATCTCTCCTTTCTGCTTTGGCAGGTAAGCAAGGAGAGTGAGGCACAGCAGCAAATTTGTCTCTGCCTGTTTCCAAGCTTGCTTTCTTCTTCAGGGTGATGATAAAGGGTAAATTTCATAGAAGCTCTGCTCTACTTCCCAGCTGGAAAAGGGCAGATGACCCGACAGACAGCAGTGGCCACAATTGCTCCCTATTCCCCACTATGCAAAAAGGGCAGAAAATCGGTTTGTGTTCACTATTTCCTGCTGTTTAGATGGGTAGGTGACCTGTGATGGCAGTAAGAAGCAGCCTCCACTCCATGCCTCTCCATCTGAGGAGCCTTAGGGGGATTGAGCCATGGAGCTGCAATTATCATCACCAAGCAGTGTCCATAAGAAGAGGTTGGGTGCTGTTAAGGAGCACCTCTGTTTCTTTCCTCTCCTGTCAATTATCTGTGTACGTGAGAGGAACCACAGCTACTTTGAATGACAGTGCTGGAGTACTCACAGAAGGCATCTTACGAACCTTACTTACAATTGCTGTGCTGTCCCCAGAAGTAGGTATCCCAATGGAGCTAGAAGTGATCCAATGGCTTACTGAGTCCAAGGAGGCATGGTGGAGAATCAAATTCCTAACCTTTGGCTCCATGGCCAGATACCTAAACTACTGACTGAACTACCCAGCAGTTATTTCTAATGAACGTTCTTAGTTGCACATCCATACATTGCACTTAGCAGAAATACACTTACTTATCCAAAGGCAACATGTAACTAAATGAGCTGGGAATTGAGTAGCAGAATCCTTGTAGAATACATTGACTGCTTCAGATGTAAAATAGAGCAAAATAGCATTTTAAAGGAGTGATGAACATCCCCTCTCCCAGCTCTCTTGTATTCAGGAGTGTGACTTAGAAAGGAATTTTTTTCTTATAGGATGGATTTCTATTTGCAGGAGGAAGTGTGTGTGTGTGTGTGTGTGTGTGTGAGAGAGAGAGAGAGAGCACACATGAAAAATGGCACCACTAATTTGCAGCAGAAATGATACAAAGTCCAACCACCTGAATCTGCCTAATATGTTGTGCAAACAGCTGTTAGACTATTTCCCTGGCTACTGTATTTGAATTTTGTTTTCATTGCTTTTTTTAATGTCCCCCTCCTGGTTTACATGTCCCCTCCTTCCCCTTTTGTTTGAGATTTCTCTGTAATGCAGTTCATGTCCATGCTGCTCATTTTCCAAACCTGCAGTCTCATTGTGCCTATTGTATACTGTAGTCTAAATGATCATGTTTTTATAGTTTGCTTCTGGGAAATGTACATCGTGGAAATAAAAATTTCTAAGATGTGCCCTATTTGCATTAATGTTATATTTTTTTTGCTACCTGCTGTCCCAATAAGAGCAGAATGCTTAGGGCTGTGTTGGTGAACCTTGGCACTCCAGCTGTTCTTGGATTTAAATTCCAAGAAGCCCAAGTTTCTGTGAATCCACAAGAATGGGTTTTTTGCATGTACAGTAAACCCATTCATGTGGATTCAGAGACTTGGGCTTCTGGGAATTGAAGTCCAAGAACAGCTAGAGTACCAAGGTTCACCATCACGGGTTTGGGGTATATGGAAATTAGAAACATGTCAATATTAGCAACTAAGTAGTTAAGCTTATAACATTAAGCAGAAATTGTTTAGAAAATGTGAATTCTAGAAGTTAACCCACAGGTTTTACAAACATAGGTAAGAGTTATTAGAAATGACAAAAATGTTACAAAGGTTTTCAAGCTTTCCTGTTCTTTGGAATTTTTCATTAGTTTAAGTGGTAAAAAATAGGGAGTGGAGAAAGAAACAAAAAGTCTACAAGTCTGGCTTCTTTATTTGGAAGCAGCTGGCTGAAGCTAAACTGATTCCCAAGACAGAGGCTGCGGAAGGATTGAAGAAGAATTAACTATCATGTACTACTTTTAGTCTCATACTCCAACTCAGGCTTGTGGAGATTTAAGCTCATTTTCACTATCCAGAGAACTCTGACAACAAACAAACAAAAACTCCAGACCAACCTTTTCTAAACTTCAGTTCCCAAGCAAACACTGGAAAGCTGATAGCATCACCAAAAGAGACAAACTGGGTTTAGTATTAGATTTTCTTATGCTATGGCAAGAACTGAAACATGATCTGGGGAAGCAATGGGCAACATAAGAAAGGCCTACTATCCTAAATTACATACTTAAGCAAAGGGACTACTAAACAAACTGTAGGATTCTTAAACATTCTGGTATCTCCAATTTATACACTTTAAACCAGGGGTTCCCAAACTTTTCTTGTCACGGGCTGGTCATGTGGTTCCTCCCACCAGAAACTGAAGTAAAATGTGCCCACACATGTGCAAAATGCTGCTGTAAATGCTTCCACAGCTGTCATAAATGTGTTTATGACTGCTGCGGGTGCAGTTACGGCAGCATTTTGCACATGAGCAGGCATGTTTTACTTATGTTTCCAGTAGCAGCAAGGATACCACAGGCTGACTCTGGCCACAGGCTGTAGTTTAGCCACCCCTGCTTTTAACCTTAGTTTAGGAACCCACCCACAAGTCTGAATGTCAGGTTAGGCCATAATCTTCTCAGATGCTGGCAAAAGAGCACATTCACATTGGAAAGGCAGCTGAAACCATCTGCTAATTAAGAACCAGTCAGAATGACTGGCAGCGTTGCAGCCAACACATTTTTAACACAGATGTACTTTCCATGAGAAGATTTTATTTTTGAAAAGTAGCCATGTTAGTCTGTGTTTCAATCATATCAGAGAGAAAACAAAACAGAAACGTAGCACTTTAAAAATGAACTGCTTGATTTTTATGTTAGCTTTCTTGAATCAAGTCCACTTTGTCTGTCATGGGAATGAGACTTCATGGCATCAATTTATACACATCAGGTACAGAGGTACAGAGTGAATGGTTAGCATAACAGACAAGTATACAAATCAATATGTCTTTTTACAATTGGTAATAGCAGATAATCTTGGTTGTTATGTGGATTAGGTGTGATTTTTTTGTCTTGTTGAATTGCAAATAGGAGGATACAAGACAAGTCTCTTGCAGGCAGTTACAAGTGCAGGTTAGTTGAAACCAGGGGCGTAGCTACCGCCGTATCTGCCGTATCAATTATACGGGGGCCCCGGGCCACGGGGGGCCCCTACAGCAAAAATTAATTAAAACTTCCCAATTTTTTTTATTTCACAAGGGCCCCCCAAACAAATTTTTATACGGGGCCCCGTTAAGGCATGCTACGCTTCTGGTTGAAACCCCATAGACGTAGACTTCTGAGCCAAGAAAAAGTCTATTCCATTCAAATAACCTCACATTGCCTCTGTAGGACAGCTTAGTTCAGTGATTCAAGTGATACTGAGGCTAGCTAAGACAGCAACAGGGACTTAACATATAATTATGACATATAAAGGAGGGGGAAACAGGGAATTGCTTTAGAAGGTACTGCATGATAAGGCTGATTGAAGAATCTGAATCCTGGATACTATCCATAATTACCTCTTCAAGACAATTTGTTCCATTGGCAACTTTATTTCCCCTTCTTCTTCCAAGTGTGTTCTGGATGATTTCAGGCAGGCAGAGTTTGAGAATGGCATCCATCCACTTGGCTGGCACACTCATGGGAAGTCTTGGGTCACATATTTCAGGTTTTGTGACTGGAGTCCTTTCACTTCTTGCTGGGCATTTTAAAGCATGAGTGCTTCAGCAAAAAAAAAAATGTTTACCCTTGGGGTGGTTGCCTCATATCTGCCACACACAGTTGCACAGGATTGAAGGCTGGAGCAAAGCCAGATAAAAGAAGACTAGGATGAGAACATTTGCCAACCCAGGAAGGGAAAATGCGCTCTATGCAAATTGCACAGCAGGCACTGTTCTTCATCCTTCAAAAGTTAGATTCTTATTGGCAATTCAAAATCCCCAAAGGAAAATTAAATTCTGAGACTTTGGGTTACCAGCATCTCTGCAAAATATCATTAATGGATATGCACCCCCTTACAATATTGAAAGGCAATAAACATTACAAGAGGAAAATTCCTCCTTAAACATTTATTTAATGTGAGTATATAGCATGATGCTGAACTTGACAACTGGACAGTCAGCAGGTGGGCTGTTTGAGACCCAAGTGCTGCATAATGGAGTGAGCTCCCATCTCTGTCCCAGCTCTTGACTAGCATTTTCCAAATAGGTACCTCTTCAGTGGCACGGTAGCAGCATTCTGTGTACTCCGGCATCTAGCCATGCTTGCCACATGACCATGGCAATGTCTGCAGAAACAGGCAGCATTAGCTTTTTGGCTATAAACGGAGATGAGCACTGTACCCTAGATTCAGATACAACTGGCTTTCAAGAAAGAACAACCTTTACTTATATAGCATGACCCTTTACACCCAATGAGATAAAAGAGGGAACAAATAGGAGAAGTTATAGGATGACTAATTTTTGCAATAATAAGTCTTCATATAAATGGCAAGCAAAACTATTTAAAAGAAATTATTGCATATATTAGTGACAGAGAGAGAAATAACAGAAGAAACAGTAAGAATGACATTTCAAATACTGTACATAAAAAATGAACTTGTATTGAGTCTCTGTTACTCCATCAAGAAAGAGTTAATACAACTTCAAAGGGAAACTAAATAAGAAAGCACACAAGCTTCTTATTGATTGAAACAAACAGGTTGTTTACAATGAAAGCAAAAGCATTTTGTTTCTCCCGCTAAGACATAATACATCTTTAGCAAATTGAATGAACTCTAAAGATATATTCTTAACATATTTTTAACCAAAGTTATCATAAACATAAAAAATGGGAAAATAAGCTACAATTATGGTATTATATTAGCTGTTTCTGTTATCAGCGGAATAGGCTTATCTTTTCAAAAATAACAAGAAATCAAAATAATTTTGGTAGATAAGTAAGCACATACATTACCCACCATAGCTTTGCTTATCTTTTTTGCATGACTTCCAAACCTTTTTGGAAGTCTTCGAGCATGGTCATTGTGATCAGCACTGTCTGACCTTTGGTAAAGGAATTATATTTATATCTTGAAATGACATAAATCACTAATTTTTGGCTCACTAACAGTTAGCTCAAAGAAGATCACAACGCTGACAAGTTGACTGCTCCCTGGCAGGGATTTTTAGAAGTCCCCCCCCCCCCCCCCAATGTCCAGGTTCTTTTTAAACTTCACATGCCTCCATGTGAAGCACGGAGCATTTTCCTAGCTTCAGGTTACAATTTCAGTTCTACAAACTGAACAAAGCTCCACAGAAGCAAAAAGTGAATGCAGACATCACCAGGCCACTTTGGTATCATGTGACAATCATTGTGTAAGACAATAGGGAACCTGTAGCTCACCACACGTTACTGCACTGTTATTCCCACTGTTCCCACATTACTATTTTAGCCAGGATAGATGGAATTTGTAGTCTAAGAAAAACACCCCACCCATATGATGCAGTTTGGCTTTATTGATGTTTTCTGTAAGATTTTTAATGTCCCATGCAATTGTTTTTGTTTTCTCTAGAAATTATTTCTTGAAGTTTCACTTTTGGGAAGGGGTTTGTTTGTTTGTTAAGCCCATATATTATAGTTTATGCCTTTTGTTTATTACACGACCATTTTTCTGTGACTGTATGTTGCATGCATAGTTCAAGTACAGTACAATAGAACCCCAGATAACATTATGACTTGGTTCCACAAGTCCCGTCGTTATCCGGTTTTTAACGTTGTGCGATATATTTATCACACAATGTTAAAAAAAGCCCTGTTTCCCTGGAGGCTGCAGGAAGCCAGAACGTCGGGATTTGAATCCTGACATTTTGGCTTGCTGCACTGGCTCAGGACGTCGGGGAAGCCCAGAAACAGCTTGGAGCGGGTCTGCCCACCTCCCTGGACCCGGGGGGGGGGGTCAGAGACCCCAAAATTGGTAAAAAAAACCCGGACATTTTGTTTGACCAATTTTAGGGTCTCTGACCCCCCCGCCGGGTCCAGAGAGGTGGGCAGACCCGCTCCAAGCTGTTTCCAAAGTTCCCCCACCTCCCTGGAGGCTGCAACAAGGCAAAATGTCAGGATTCGAATCCCGACATTCTGGCTTGCTGCAGCCTAAAAGAGGGTGGGGGAACTTCAAAATTAGCGCGCATCGGCTCTAGGGAGGTCGGGAGACCCGATGCACGCTAATTTTGAAGTTCCCCCACCCTCTTTTAGGCTGCAGCAAGCCAGAATGTCGGGATTCGAATCCTGACATTTTGCCTTGCTGCAGCCTCCAGGGAGGTGGGGGAACTTTGGAAACAGCTTGGAGCGGGTCTGCCCACCTCCCTGGACCCGGGGGGGGGGGGGGTCAGAGACCCTAAAATTGGTAAAAAAAAACGTCATTTTTTTTTACCAATTTGGGGGTTTCTACCCCCCCCCCCGCTGGGTCCAGGGAGGTGGGCAGCCCCGATCCAAGCTGTTTCTGGACTTCCCCAACGTCCTCAGCCAGTGCAGCAAGCCAGAATGTCGGGATTCAAACCCTGACATTCTGGCTTGCTGCACTGGCTCAGGACGTCGGGGAAGCCCAGAAACAGCTTGGATCGTGTCCCCTGCCTGCTCCAGAGAGATCAGAAAACCCGATCTACAGCTGCAGGGTGGCTGGGAAAGCTGACGGGGACTCCCTGTCGGCTTTCCTAGCCACCTGCCCTTGCCTCCGCAGCTGTGGGGTGGCTGGGGAAGCCGACGGGGGAGCCCCCTGTCAGCTTTCCAGCCTCCCCACCCCTGCCTCCATAGCTGCAGGGTGGCTGGGAAGCTGAACGGAGAACCCCGTTCAGCTTTCCACCCACCCTGCTACTAAGAACGACTGTATCGGATAACGTTAAAATCGCGTTATTTGATACAAGATTTTTCCGAAAATCTTGTAACGTTATGCGGTTTTAGCGCTATATGATACTCACGTTATACGGGGTATTACTGTATTCTTTTTTCTACTTGCTTAGCATTTTGATTGTTATTTTCCCATAAATTATTTCCCGCTGCTTTTTCATCATGAACACATGCTCTTTTCTAAGCATCTCCCTATTTGTTAGAAAACCTTTGAATACATTTAACCCATCCCCCTCCCCAAATACCAGAAGGACATAAATCTGAGTTTAAATGTTACCTCCAAGTGCAATGGTGCAGAAAAAGGATTACATCACTGCAGCTGAAGCAGTGTTAAGAACATGGAAAGTACAGTGAGATGTGAAGCTCTGCTTCACTTCTATTTGAAAATCCTGGAGAACTATTTGTAACTGAAAGTGATGAGGAGGAGGAGGGCTAGGCCCAAGCAATGGGATTCCAAAATTCTGATCTGAACATTTGGTTGACCATGTTCACCTACAATAATAAAATAAACTTGACACACTTCCTTGACACTCCCATCCCTGAAGCACTAAATGTAGGGCTATTCTACCATCCCTTTGGGATTGGATAGTCCAATTACTTATCTTGACATAGTCATTTGTTTTCACTCATTCTGGCAATGCTGCACCAGTCATTTTAGTCCCTTTTTCAGAATAGTGCATGGGATGCAGACAAAAAAACTTCAGAGTAATTTACTAAGCATTAATGAACTGGATTTTAAGTGCAGTCATTTTCAAATATTTGTTGTTGTTCAGTTGCACAGTCGACTCCAACCCTTTGCGACCCTATGGACCACTCTCCGCCAGGCACCTCTGTCCTCCACCATCCTCCTCAACCCACCCAGCTCTGTGCTCACTGCATCTACAATACCATCTAGCCTTCATATTTTTGGCTGCCCCCTTCTTCTTTTGACCTCATCCTTTCCCAGCATCAAGGCTTTCTCAGGTGAATCTCTTCTCATTTGATGTCCAAAATACTTTAGCTTCATCTTTACTATTTGACCTTCTAAGGAGCAGTCAGGTTTGATTTCTTGTAGGATCAACCTATTTGTTCTCCTTGCTGTCCAGGGTACTCTCACAACTCTCCTCCAACACCACATTTCAAAGGCATCTATTCTTCTGTGCTCAGCTTTCCTAACGGTCCAGCTCTCACAATTGTACATTATCTTGACTATGCAATTTTTTGTTTGCAAGGTGATGTCTCTACTTTTGACTATATTCCCCAGGTTTCTCATAGCTTGCATCCTAAGAAATAGTTGCCTTTTTATTTCATGGCTGCAATCTCCATCGCCAGTGAGTTTTGATCCCAAGAAAATAAAATCTGTCACTGCTTCTACTTCTTCCCCATCTATTTTCCTGGGAGTGATAGGGCCTGCTGCCATTATCTTGGTTTTCTTGATAGCAAATTCTTAAAGCTGAACTTGGGCATTGCTCCTGTATTTTGTTTGTTTTGTTTTGGGGTTTTTTTTGTTAGTCACACTTCAGATCAGTTGTGCTAACTAAAGTTTCCAATGATGATTGTTGTAAACAATTTCTCAAAAATACACTGTTTTCGGTTTGGACTTGCGAAAAATACTCTTTCTGTCTGGGTGAACATCAACATCATACTTACTCATTTATTTCCAGAATACATTTCAAATCATTTAAGATTAGTTATGGCTATGAATTTATGCCAGGTTCTTCCCTATATTCAGCTACCCACTTTTCTCTAATTCATATATCAAAGGATATATGTGATAAGTAATGAATAGATTGTCCCTATGTGAAGGTTTTTATAATCACAAGTAAGAAGAGTTTAAAATCGTTTTATCTAATTAATGCTGGATATTTTTATCCTTACGAATGTCTAATCCATTCCAAAATACTGCTAAACTTGGTCCTAAGATATCTTGTGGAAATGCTTTTAGCCTCAATTTTCCCAAGTGGACTCTCAGGAAGGATTAAATACACACACTCACACACTACCTCTTTAAAATTCTCTAGGCCCCTTTTGTATTAATTGTATTTTCTCATTGCTATATGCAGTTCTCCTTCAGTTAGATTCATCTGGGAATTTTATTACTGAACTATTTAATGCATCTTCTGAATCATTTATGAAGATGTCAAGGAAGACCAGTCTTAATGTTGATCCCTGTGGTTCCCTTCTGAACATTTTTTCCCAGCTGCATAAAACACTGCGGTTCATCAGTACCTTGAGTTTCCAACTACTGTACTTAACTTATTTCTCATGACAAGGATTCCTATCCAAACCTGTTCAAAATAATTTCTCCAATTAAAAATTTGTGAGGCGTTTTTCTGTAAGGTTTGAGAAGTAGAAGAGCAGACAGGAATGTGAGTAAATACTGTTAGCAGAAGAGACAACACTTTTTATCTGAGTCGCTAACCTGTTGGTGACCTCTTGCATACCATGGTGACAGGACTCAGTACCCAGCCCCTCTGCTTGGTTAACTTTGTCTCTACAGGAGAGTTGAATAAATTGGAGAGTCAGATATGACTGGCTGAGTGCAACTTTCTCACGGAGATTCTTTTGGAAGGGTCAACAGTTCAAGGGTATTCAGTTTCCTTTCAACCAAGACCACAGTTTTTAGGAGATGTATCTTTGTGAGAGAGCTGGAGTAAGGACACCTGTTGTTTCAGATTTTGTTGCTTGGATCATACAGACCCAAGTACAGTAAAACCCCGCCTAGCGAGTTTATGCACCCACTTGTCAAAACTCCAGACGAATTCAAGATTATAGTATGCCAGATTTTAGCCAATCTTAAAATGAATGCTATCTGTAGATGAACGTTAATTATGCAGAGGTCCACTGTATATCAGCTTAATGTTTAAATTAAGCAGGTCCCTGGTGGTTCAGTGGGTAAAAGCACTGCTTGGAGACTGAAAAGCACGGGGTTTGATTCCCCAAGAGCTGCACAATAGGGGACATAAAAGAGCCTCATTTGGGCACCCCCTGCAAAAACCCATTCGACCCAGAGTAATCTCTGGCACAAAAACACACATATTGTTAAATTCAGAAATGAAGATTTCTGCAAGATGTAGGAAGAAAGATTCCTACAGGGTTACTCACTGATAAATAGTAAGCCTTTCAGAAACTATGTTTCAAATTATGTAACAGTCTTTTCATTTGAATCTTTTATCCTACTTTTGCATTTCATGTTTGAAACACCTGTACATGTAGTTATGTGGATTCTCTCCCCCCCCCCTCCACCACCATTATAGCCTATGGTTTTGTTGCCAAGTTTATTGCAAGTGGCAGAATGTGCTACAATCATCCTTGCAAAAAGAAATATTAAGCAGGTGGTGGTAACAGTTATGCACCCACTTGTCAAAACTCCAGACGAATTCAAGATTATAGTATGCCAGATTTTAGCCAATCTTAAAATGAATGCCATCTGTAGATGATGCATCCTATCTTGATTTACAGCAGGTGGTGCAGAACAACTCATACTACTTTATGCAACAACCTATTTATTCATTTGAATGATGCACACTATAGAGAGACTGTATTATCTGAATGAGTGGTGGTAGATATATACAGAAGAAACGTGTCATAGACAGATTAATCTATTTGTTTCATTAATATGGCAACTATATAGATTCATTGAATATATAGTCTTATAAAAACAGCTTGGAATTAAAAACCATCAAGCGGTAAAGGCGCAATAATATTATAAAATACTAAACAATTTTAAAAGCAGGGGAGTCACGGGAAACAATACTAAACAAAGGAACAGTCTCATAAACACAACAGTACAGCATAATTAAGTACAAAAGGGAATGGGCAATTAAAGAGCAGGTAAACATATGAACCCAAAAAGATCTCTGATAGATCAAGCCAATGTTCTTTCTAGTCTACCATCTTCTTTCCCACAATAGCCAAACAGATGCCACTGGGAAACCCAGAAAAAGAATATGATGGGCAATGTCATTTGTGTTCCTTGCAGCTGATATTTGGTAGCACATAATAGTGACTTCCAGTTCTATTTCCACTCTGCTGTAGAACATCATGATTCGCTCATAGTTGTAAATAGTCACTCTAACATTCACAAAGAAGGCACTACACAGCAGTACAATTGAAAGGGCAGTCAGTCACCTCTCAATAATAACAACAATAATAATAATAGTAATAATAGTAATAATAGTTGTTGTTGTTGTTGTTGTTATTATTATTATTAGTTTTTTTGCTGGAAAAACTGCTCAGGGGATGCCCAAATGAGGCTCCTTTCATGTCCCCAAGATCTTTTCCCACCCATGTGATCTCTATTGATTTACTTGCAATTTCCTGCTTTCAAAGTGCTTTGTTAGCAGGAGCTGGGACAGAGACGGGCACTCAAACCATCAAGCTGTACCCAGGTCTCGAGCTGCTGACTTGCTGGCCTTCCAGCTGACAAGGCAAGCTTTTTAACCACTAAGCCACCTCAACATTTAAGTAGAGGTAGAGCTATCCAAAGTATGGCTTTTCTGGAAAATCACAACATTCTATAGAGTACAACAAGCTGCTGCTGCTATATTATTATTATTATTATTATTATTATTATTATTATTATTATTATTATTATTATTATTATTATTATTATTATTATTATTATTATTATTATTATTATTATTTCTAATTTATATTGCCGCCCACTCGCCGTGGCGACTCAGGGCGGCTTACAGACAATACATTATGTTACATTACAATATAATATGTTGGGGTGGGCACAGGGGGACAAATGCTTTTGTCCTCAAGGTATCTGTAGGCCACTTTCCCCCTAGGAATCTCTGTAGGTGATACCTAAAGAAATACTGTTTTGCCATGTATTCTCAAGCCCCTCTGCTAAACCAAGGCTCTGATTTTGCTCTAGGATAGAATTGCTACTTGTTGGAAACTTCTTGTTTGGTCAAAAAACAAATTTAACTTAAGGTGAGGTCTAAGCTTCCCAAAATGGCTTAGGGGAGGACTGCATGAAGCATATGGTCCATGTGGTTTCCAATGCTGTCCTAAAGCTTCTGTAGCAGGGTTGATGAACCTCAGGCTCTGGGACTATCCCTGCCCATCCTGCTGGACAAGGCCAGAGCTCTGGTGGTTTGCCCTGAAATATTATGCTTCCTTTACTTGTGGCTGTTTTGTGCTTTTCCAGCTTTATAACAGCCTTTTCTGTTCTAAATGGCTGAAATTCCTCTGTTAAGACTTAGCTACTGATATTAAACAGCTTAATCTCTACCTTTTTTGCCACTGAAATGTGGCCACTGAGCATTCATTTGAAATTCTATTTTTAAAAAGGGAGGCTGGGAGATGCACTCTCTGTTGGGAGAGCCACATAAAGCCCTTGGCCTACATGTTTTGCCTATCTCTGCTCTGTAGGTTAATAGCAATGTTATCTGAGTGCAGAAATGCATCAAGGAGGCAATAAGTCTCTATATAAAGCCAATACAGTGTACTCAAAACAGCTTGTGCCAATTGACTCTAGCTGCTTTAGTTTGAACCACCTAAGGTTTGTGATGGTCTTCAAAGTAGTGTGTGTTAGCACAGCTTCAACTTTAGATTACAGAGGCCATGACGAGGAGAAGGGCCTTCTCGATGGTGGCACCGATCCTGTGAAACACCATTCCAGCTGAGCTACGCCAGGCTACATCCCTGCAGTCTTTTAAAAAACAACTAAAAACACTGCTGTTTGTGGAGGCCTTTGGGAATGTGCTGCCTATTTCTGGTCTATATAAAAGTGAGATTTTTAAAGGTTGGTTCTGCATGCCAGAGTGAGCTCCCATCACTGTCCCAGCTCCTGCCAACCTAGCAGTTTGAAATCAAGAAAATGCAAGTAGATAAATAGGTACCACTTTAGTGGGAAGGTAAGAACATTCCATGTGCTCCAGTGTCTAGTCATGCTTGCCATATGACCAGAAATATCTGCAGATTCAGACAGTGTTGGCTCTTTGGCTGTAAGTGGAGATGAGCACCAAACCCTAGAGTCAGACACAACTTGCTTTCAAGCAAGGGTGACCTTTACATTTATCAGTTCCACACACAGAGAGCCAGTGAGTTTCCACACCTGATCTAAGATTTGAATCCAGGTATCCACCACATCAGATATTCTTTTCAAAGCAAGCAGTCTGTGTATAACATGTTGCACTAATAAAATATTGGTGTTGCTTGGATATAGATAACAATGATCAGACTAACTAGTGCAGTGTTTCCCAAATCCTGGTGTTTGGACTTCAATTCCCAGAAGCTTAAGTCAATTCCCCAAAGCACAGATCAGTCAATATACCGGCTTAGGCTACTGGGAACTGAAGTCCAAACACCAGCATTTGGAAAACACTGACTACTGCATATAGTACACCAACCTAAGCTGGTGAAAATGTCTTCATTGGTACCATCACGGTGTATAAATGCACTCTCAGAGCAACATTTTGGTGTATCTAAGTATGAAATGCAGCCTCTCTAGAGTAGGTTGAACCCAACCTTGGTCAGAGGAAATGGTTGAGAGTGTCATATGTTGCGGAAGAAGTCTCATTTTATATCTATCCAGGAAATGTATCCAGGTTTATTGTTTTCATCAAATGTTATTTGCTGTTGCAGGCTGATTCTCTCTCTCTCTCTCTCTCTCTCATACACACAGAGAGAGAGAGAGAGAGAGAGAGGAGAAGGACAACTCAGACTTGCTCAAGATTATCAAGCTCTTTAACCCCTTTGCTATTTTATGAAGGATTCATAGATTGATTGTTTAAAATATACTAAGACTGATTGTTTACTATGTTTTTAGATTACAAATGCTTGTTTTGTTTTGGCAAAGTGACTCTGGTCTAGTTAAAAACAGCTGTGATTACATTCACTGCCAAGAACTTAAGCAGCAGAACACAAATTACTTATTAACTCACTGCATCTGATTTAATAAAATGTACAGAACAATACTGTGCATGTTTTCTTATATGCAATTTCCAACACAATGGGGGACTGCACTCTAGTAAAATCATTTAAGATTCTAGCTTTGGATCTTACTAATTTTGGGATGAACTATGAATATCAAGCATGTGTTCCCCACCCCCAGTTATTAGAATGTTTGCTTTTTAGATGCAAAATTAAGATGAATTATTTTGATGAAATGTTTGTTACAGTGAAGAATGCTACTTTTTAAACAAAATGTTGGGCTGCTGTAGTATAAATAAGCCAAATAAGCAAAAGGAAATGAGGAAAACCCTCTTCCTAATCAACCTTTGTTTAAAACTTTCAATGCAGTTCTTTATATGATGTAAATTGAGATAAATAGACTTGATCTTTAGCTGGAGAGAAATGATGGAGTTCTGCTGAATAGAGGAGTAAAGTTTAATAGTACCTAAGTACATTTAACAATGGGATCACTTTGTCCATGGAATCTTCTTCCCACAGGAGGAGGGAGCACTATTGGTGGGGATCTTTAAAATATACAAAGGAGTGTTGAGCAGCCTAGGGGAAATATAATGCTTTTGGAAGAATATAGACTAATAGAGTGTTTTGCATCTGCAAATAAATCTGTCTCATTCAGCAAGTCTCATTTGTGTGAGTGGCAAATCCGGTTTAATTCTCCTTGCTTTCTTGTTCTTACAGCAAAAGAGAAGGGATGCCTTATTTTAATACCTGAACAGATTTAGGTAAAGGTCCCCCTTGCTCGAAAGCCAGTCGTATCCAACTCTAGGGTTGGGTGCTTATCTCAGTTTATAGCCAAAGAGCCAGCACTCTTTGCATCTGCACACGTTTCCGTGGTGGCTTAGTGATGCTGTTTTTTAAAAAGATGCTTAGTGATGTTGTTTTTTAAAAAGATGCTGAACTTGACAACTGGAAGGTTGGCAGGTCAGAAGTTCAAGACCCAAGTACTGCATGATGTAGTGAGTTCCTGCCTCTGTCCCATTTCCTGCCAACCTAGCAGTTTGAAAGCAAGAAATTGGAAGTAGATAAATAGGTACCACTTTGATGGGAAGGTAAACAGCTGAACAGATTTAAAGCAACATAAAACTTGGTTTTCTATTTGTCAGACCTGAAAGGGAACAGACAGGGTTGAGATGAGTGTATAGTAGCACAGCAGCAGAAACGAACACTGCAGTTCAGTGTCTTCCAATGTGGCATATTGATAACCCTGGAGAGATTGTGATGATGATTTACTCTTCCATTTGGCCTTTCAGCCCATTATCGTTCACATTCTTCTGCAGTAGACCACAAATTGTTGGAAAGAAAAATATCGATTCATCTGCCACCTGGGCTCCCTGCCTGATCTTTGTGAACCTGTCGGGTGCTTGCCACTATCTGTTTCATTTATTATTTATACACAACCACAAAGAACTCTTTTTGGTGGGTAGGACAGCAAGGGACCCCAGTGTTTAGAAACAGCCTGTGCCTTTATAGATAAAATAAGCTAGATGCTGCCTCCCTCTTAGTGACCATCTTTTCATTCTGTTTCTCTGCAGTAAAAGTCACATGAGCCCTGCAGCAGTTCACCTGCCCTTTCTCTTCTGTGCTTCTACCTGGTCAACACACCTATCCTCTCGAGTAATTTTACATCCAGCAGAGCAGGGAGGGGAAACTGCTTTTTACAGTAACCATTTGGTGCAGCTCTCTCATTAAACAGCTCTAAATCAAGTTATTGTCCTTGTATCAGTAATGATGATGATGATGATACTAGCTGGACTACAAAGCTCCAGAGCTACTGATTTCTGTGGAAGGAAGTGATGCAAAGTGCCTGCAGCAAGGGAGTTTCATTTGACCATAAGGTTTCTATTAGTTTTTAGGGTGTTTGTGGGTTAGGAATTGAGCATGAATGTGCAGGGGAAACAGCCTATATTTCCTTTTGTTGTTGTTCCTATAACATTTTAAAATAAATTCAATGTTTGCTCTGAGCCCATAGGTTGAAAGCTCTTTTCCAGAGTTTATATATAGTAATGTTTCTCTGAACACCTTTGTGAAAGGAGTATCTTTCTCAAAGTACATTGACTTACTGAGCATCCCTATAAGTAACAGACCTACCTAATGGTATACACATGCTGGTGTAGCTAACAGTATTTAAAATATAAGAATACTGCACTAAGTATTTTAAACTGATTTTATGTTGTTGTTGCTGTTAACACAGTCAAACAATATTATAAAAACATTGATTGATATTATATAACAAATATAACATACTGTATATACTCAAGTATAAGCCGAGTTTTTTTGCCCCAAAAATGAGCCCCCAAAAGGGGACATGGCTTGATTGGGTATCTTGGTTTGTCAACTCATTATGATTTGTACAAACTGCAGAGTCTTTTGATACAAGAAAACAAACCTATGCCTTGTTCCAATTTATGAGCAGCCTCTTAAACCTTCCTTCCATGTGTGAACAATGAGGAAATGGTTTACATCAGACTCATGCTAATCTTTGTGCATTCTTATCACAGTAAACTATAGTTTGCTGTGGCATTTGAAGGTGACTGATGATTTCAAAATTTGAAAATCAGATCACATACTCATAGACCAGGACGCTTAATGCTGCTGACATTGTTTATAATTTTGATTTTCAGCTTATTTCTCATATCTATCATACAATTTTAATATTTCATGCAGAGTAATTTGAAGGGAATTGTTTTACAAGATCCTTCCACCTTTTTTTCTTAAGTAGAGCTTGGAAACAAAACTCAATAAGCGGAGACATTGTTCATTTAAAAATACTGTAATCTTTATGAGCAGCATGTTACAAAAGCATTATTTTCAACAGTACTTTTTAATAAAAACATTCATGTACATGTGCACATGCATTCGCACAAAATAAATACCATAGAAGTAACATTGCTACAATGAGGAATAAACATGACTTGCTGTGCAAAAAAATTAACATTTTTGTTCTCATTAGAATACTAAAATGTAAAAACAGTTGGATGTTATTAGTAAAAACAACAACAGAAATGAAGTTTTTGTATGTCTTGTCTTCTAAGCATCATTCTGAAATAATCAGAACTATAAACTTTAGCAGCTAAGTTGTCACACTTTCAAAATACAAACAAATGCAAGGAAGGAGATGGTACCTTTTTCAGGTCACTTTAAAAATTTAAAACTTAGCAAGCTTTCATAGTTCATGACTACTTCTTCAGGCTAACATGGCATGGAGTATCATCTTTTTCCTGCATTTGTTTCAAAATACAGTTTCTTATCCTAGTCCTCTCCTCTTTAGACTTACTATTACTGTGGTCACCATTCCTTATTTGAAATTCCTCTTGTTCTCATCTCTGCGTTTCCTAAGGGAACCATCTTACCTATTGGATTGAGGTTATACTTCCTCTGCCACCCTAAAATATTAATTTGTTCATTCACTGCTGCGACAGAAAATACTTGCAAAAATAACTAAAATGTGGCTGAACAATTATGTCTTTAGTGTTCCTGGCAGGACTGACAATAGACCAAGCCTGACTAGGACAGTATTTGTTTCTGAATTAGGGAGATAAAAGGCCCTTGAAAGTGCAGTTATTTTTAAAGGGGTGGTGGTGGTTCACAAGTTCCCTGTTAAGCATCATCATTTGTTTTTCTTTTCATTCCCAGCTGCCACTTCCACAACTGACCTAAAAGAGAGCTGCTGGTTCTAGGCTAGTTCTGTCTTGTGCCAGCCTAATTGATGGGCCATGGCATCTGCCCTTCCTCTTTGTGAGCTCTGCCACTGAGGCTGTCACAGAAGAGAAGGCCTTTGGCTATACGAGCAATGTGGCAATCATAACTTGTGATGGCTATCACAAATTTGATTAGCTAGCAGGATCCTCACTTACCCCTGCTTGATGGTCATCCCATGGGCTTAAGTTTTTCTGTTGTAATGCTGACGGATGGATCAATGTGTGAGATTTATGAAAGTATCCATGGGGTGAGAGAAATGGCCAGAATAAATGAAACACTTCTTAATCAGAACAAAAGCTGAAGTGCCCAAACCAGATGCTTTCTTTATTTGCCCCTCAGCAGCTATTGCTCAAAGATGTTATCATGGCAACTAGCCACTGGAAGGTAGCCCTGGCTGTTATTTCATCCCTTGAATTATTTGATAGATCTCACTCATAGTTCACTCAATTTTTCAAAGGAATACCTCACGTCTAGGAGACACTATTCTCTTGCCATTCAGCAGAGGGTAAGAATGGCCTTCTAAAGCAGGGGTTCTCAAATTTTTCAAGCTGAGGGCTGGGGTCATGTTCCCTCAGACAGCTTTGGGGGCCAGACAGCCATTTTGCCCTGCCTGCCACACATGGCACTTTCAAGTGTGGTGGAGGCAGTGAGGGGGCCACATGAAATGGTGTCATGGGCCGCATCTGAGCCTTGGGCCATAGGTTGAGAACCCCTGTTCTAAAGCCATCCAAAGCAGCAGTCTAGTAATTCTGAACCCCAGATTTGCTTCTTTCCCTATGACTACACACTAAAATGCATTGTTTTGCTTTAATGTTCATTTAACTATTAAAGGAATTTATTATATTTTCTTCCCTGCCCCACCTCCTGAAATGATGTATAATAAAATAGAGAAAGCCAAATTTAAAACTAGTTTTAAAGACTAAAGTCCTTTAGAGTTTTGACTGCCTGCTGGAAGTATGGAGGGAGACAGGCAAATGCTTTGCTCCATTGCAAAAACTCAGTGGAGTGGAGTTCCGTGTCCTCTTCCTTTTGTGATTTAGCCAGTCCTGTTATTTCATCGCTGCTTACTTTACTCGCAGCTTAAGGAGGAAGAGTCTTCTGTCAGAAGCATTTTAAAAGTTCAGGTACAGTAAAACCTCATATAACGCTAAAACCTGGTTCCACAAGTCTTCGTGTTATATGATTTTTCGTGTTATCTGATCCTCTATGGGATCCATAGAGATACATTGTAACCACACAGGCTTTCGCGGTTGTTATCTGAAGCATCCCATAGGATCTTAATGTTATCTGATGCAATTCTTCCCCCCAGATTCCTTGATGTTATGCGATTTTCGTGTTATCCGATACTAATGTTATATGAGGTATTACTGTACAAATTTCTCTCTAGCTGTATTTGTGCACATGTGACCTGTCGAATCAGTTATTTCCCCAGGGTAGCTTCCACAGAAATGGTGGATCCTGAAAACCCAAACCATTTGTGGTTTATTTAAAGCTGCAAGTTTTCTTCAATCCTTTGCCAAAGAGCAGCAGACTTGCTTTTCACTAACTGTAGCCAGATAGATTTGTGCTTCACTTGGAGCTGTCCATGGTCTCACTCCCCAAATCTTTAATCCACCTTCTTGGTTCCTCTTGTAAAATCATGAATATTTACAAATTCTAAATTCCGAGTATCATATTTAGAAATTATCTTGATCTCGCAGCTCCTCTAGTGGCTTAGTGGTTAAGACACTGAGCTTAGTGACTGGAAGGTTGGGTTTCAATACCCAAGGGCTGCACTTGGGGACATGAAAGGAGCCTCATTCTGGCATCCCCTGAGAGGAGTTTCTTCAACAAAAATCCTTTCAACCCAGAGTAATCTCTGACATGAAATTATTATTTTCTTGACCTCAGTATATATCTACTGTATTGCGAGGTTGCTGGAATCTTCCAAGTATTATAAGATCTTTTTTTCTTTCAGCTGCTTTCCAATTGTGGTTCCAAAATACCAAGTTGGATGCAGATCAACCTAGTCTTGATGGGGATCACACCCCTTGTGGAAGAACAGGTTTGTGTTATCTTGGACCTGACTCTTTTGTTTTAGAAGCAGATATCTGTCCTAGCCAAGTCTCTCTTCTTCCCACATAAACAGATTGCCCGGCTGTGCCCATTAATTGATACTAGGTCTCTGACAACATTGTACTGTGCTGTGGTAAGCTTGAGAATTACTTACTGGACTTCAGACAATTTGTTGCTCATTATGTTTAAGGGAGCTTCTTTTTTGCGATTATTGGATCATGCTGACCTGGATTAGATGTACTTTTAGTTTGGATTCAATGAGATAAATCTTGTAATTGTCAAGATACGTCCGGGCACCACAATTCTTAGTAAATGGACATTTGGGCAAGTTTTTTTTAAAAAAATATTTTCATAAATGGAAAACATGTGCTTATGTGAGTTACAGAAAGAACTGTGTCACAGATGGAGGAAGTTTCAAAACTAGGTAAAGAGGATTTATGTTAGAACCAGGTGTGTCAGAGTTCTTAAAAAACAGATAAGAAATTTTAAAGACCATTTAAGAGATAAAAGAAGGAGTTCATGCTACAGTATATATTTTAGTGTGTCCTCAGTCTCTAGTTCAGGGGTGCCCAAACTATGGCCCGGGGGCCAGATCCAGCCCCCAACATCAATTCATCTGGCCTGCAAAGCCCTCATCACTCTTGGAAGTGGAAGTAAAACGCGCCCGTACAGGCACGTTTTACTTCTGCTTCCAAGAGCAACGAGGGCTTCGTGGGCTAGATGAATTGGCGTTGGGGGCTGGATCCGGCCCCTTGGCCATAGTGACTGGCTCCCTGAACCATGTGACCAACCCACAGCCTGAAAAGTTTGGACACCCCTGCTCTATTTGTTTGGACGTTTAGGTGCGTATATCAAGTGGATTCTTTTGCTTTTGTCACATGCATTGGCCAGTCAAATGTGATATTTCCAGAGAGCAGGTTGCTAATTTGGGAAACAAATCCTGCAGTATGCAGACTGTTTGTTATTTTTGTTCCAGCTCTCTGAATAGACTACAGGTATAGACTAAATAGAAACACAGGTGGCAAATTGATCCTGAGTTTGAATACGCAATTGAAAAAGCATCTTAATTCTACTGCAAAGCAGGGATAAAGAGATGGTTTATGTTGCTGGCATCCACTTGGTTGCAGCCCCTGAAACAGTGTGTTGACCTATCCTCTGGAAACAGATGGAATATGCCTGCTAATTTCTTTCCTTCTAAAATTGATGGAATTACTGCTCCAAAAATAGGTTCTTAAATTCCATTCTCTATATTCATAACAGTTTAAAGAAATCTCATAAGGAAGGGGGGGGGGAGAAAAACACAGTATAAAAAGAAAATATGTCTAGCTTTTCATGTGCTGAATAATATATTTTCTCTTTTATGTGGTCTCCACATGCCCACAGAAACATCTGCAAATGCAGACAGCGCTGGCTCTTTGGCTATAAACAGAGATGAGCACTGAACCCGAGTCAGATAACACCAGCTTTCGAGCAAGGGTGACCTGTTCACCAAGTGCAAGCACAATCTTTTCTCTGTTTAATGTTTTGTTAAAAAATTATACATTTCTTGATGTTCATAAACTCAAAACACACCTTTACCTATAAGTGCCTCAATGTACATCCATAGATCTTTGTGAATGTCATTCAAACAGTTATATTCCAAATTAAACAGTTCTTCTATGTCTAGGCCAGATGTGAAACTGCCTAAATGAAGCCACCCTTTGGTTGAATTCATTCCATAGTTCCTTTTGCCTGACCTAGTGTGAGAAAGATTAGCCACCGCAAGATTACCATTGATTGGGGTATGCCTGCCCAACTGTGGTTCAAAAATGCCAGTCTTCAAGGAGGCTCTTTCGGTGTACCCTAATTAAACAGGATAACAAAAATGTTGCCCATGTGATGGGTTCTTCTGAACGCAGACCCTTCAGATTGAGAAACATCTATAAAAGTTCAGTAATCTATGGAAATCAACTACCAGTAGTGTAAACGGCAGCTTCTGTGATTATCAGCCTTCTGGTCTATGACCACTGGAAAAGTGTAGAACCCAAACCCCGACTTAGATGCAATATTTCTGTTCGTGTCAGTCCCTTGATTCATTTAGTGCACATATGCTGGGGTATATTCCTCACTCTTCTTAAACAGAATTCTGCTCAGTGGTGCAATGAAAGCTGTCCCCAAATTTGTTTTATGCTGTATTTTTGAAGGCACAGGAACTTTGGAAGGACAGATCTGAAAGACCTTTGTCCTCATTTTGACTTATTTCTCATTGAGAAAAGAAACTATCTGGAAGCAACCCACAGCTTTCAATCTCTCTCTCGTTCTCTTCCTCTCTCTCTCTCTCTCTCTCACACACACACACACACACACACACAGGCTAAGAGTTGTGTAATCTTAACTCTTAAATTTAATGTGAACTCGGTCTTCAAATCTTTTATTTGACATAGTTCTTGTGATGTGTTGCCTGAACATATATAATGATTCATTTATGACTATACTGTATCATCAATATCTTTTGCAGAAAAGAGTTCACTTCATTTGTATGCAATTTCTTTGAATGCTTGTATTATACCTTTGGCAGTTAGTTTGTCTACTGGTTCAGCTTCCTGCTGTTGATTCACTGTAGTATGAGAAATAATGTTTTTACTAGTATTTATAACAACTTATACTTTAGATAGTTTCCTATAAAGGTAAACTTGATTTGTTACAGTGATTTTTTACTCTTTTTTCAAAAAATTAACTTAGCAAAGCTTTCACTTGATTATACTGTACTTTCTTTAACTTTATTGTTAAAAGTTCTGGTTCTATCTTTCTGGTGGTACAGTATGTACATTTCATTCAGGAAGGTGCTGGTCAACTCAAAATATTTTACTGTGAAAATTAAATTATGCTGCCTCCTTCTGTATGCCATTTTATATGCTGTACAGCAGAACTCTCTCACTGAGAGACTGGGTTGGATTTACATCTATCATAGTAATTACTGGTTTAATTCCAGTTGATTTTAGCAAGTCTGAATATGACTCCATTTGGAAGCAACCCACTGTTTTCACGTGCACACACGCACGCATGCACGCGCACAGACACACACACACACACACACACACACACACACACAGAGAGAGTGTGTCGCAAGTACCAGTAATATAATTTTGTTGGCATGAAGTACAGAAAACGATAGTGAATATATATGTAATTTCTGTTACATCAGATGATAGCATTATTTAAGAGCATAAATATTTTAGTAGTCCAGATTAGAGTATATCAGGTTCACTTTACAGACCACTTCTCCTTTCTAGTTTGTACATTCTTCCTACCCATCCAGCCATCCCAGGTAAAAGACTCAGGAATGGGAATCTTGTAGCCTGGAGCAACCATTTTGGGTGGTCCCTGTTAGAAGAACGTTCATTATGGTAAGTCTGATACAGCCAAAGTAATTCCCAAAAGAGCTTTCTTACGATGTGTTATAGGGATTGCAGTGTCTCCTGCTTGCGTATTTATACCAAGGTAAATCTCACTCTATGCCACAAAAAATGGACTGAGTGTCCATGTAAGATATACAACTGAAATTCCAGCACATGTTAAATGTATATTTTCCATAAACTGAATATTCTGTTTGTTTGACCTAAGAGCCAAATCTAAAGATTGTTTACAAAATGTTTGATTTTTTTTTTCATTTCAGGAAGCAATTTAGCTAATAATAATAATTTCTGACACAAAATTATTATTATTAATATTAGCTAAATTGCTTCCTGAAATTTAAAAAAATCAAAATGCATTTTTAGCGATTGGTAATTGTTTTAAACTGTTAGTCAAAGGTTTTGAAACAACTCTGGTTGCTGAAATAGATATAGGAAGAAGGATGACTTCAACTGGTCTATATTTTTTCATTTATTGACTTTGTTTTTGTACTTTGCAATTTTTGTACTTTCCGTTCTTCTAAAGCTCCTTATTCATGGAAATTATCATCACTGAAATTCTTGCCCTTGATGGTGAACACAACATATTCTCTGCCAATAAACAGAGAAAGACTTGGTTTAATTGGGGACAGCAGTGGCTCCCAATCCTTTTTCATGCCCGGAAGGTTTGTTATACCCTAGACAGTGAGAGATGATTAACTTTTCCTAATGATTTTTCTTAATTAATCCTTTTTATTCCAAATGCCAGAAAGAGAGGATAACCAATTTTCATCTCCCTGGGTTGGAAGCCGTGGCCAGGGCTGAGAAACAAAGAGATAGAAACAGCTATATAGGAAGGATTGAAATTATTACACCTTCATTGTCATCTTTAACTCAATGGGAGAATTGTGACATTGATTAATTTTTATATGCTGCCAAAAGCAATTCATATTGCAGAAGTATCTGATGTCCCCATTGCACCAAGTACTTTGCATATATGTATGGAGAATCCTTGCTTCAACAAACTGGACTTAGGCCCAGAAAATTAAAGATCCGTAGTAAAAGGTGAAAGATGTATATGATCTAAAAAGAAACCAGAGTATAAAATTAAAGATCCCATTTTGTTGTGATGAGGTATAGAACTAGCAGCTAAATCAATTTCGTTATGATTTAATCTGTGCTCCTCCAATTGTACAACTAGCAAAAGCTTTAAGGCTACAAAGCTCTTTAATAAGCCTTCTCATGCTTATTAAAAGAAGGACTTTGATTCAGTATTCATTCATGCCACAATATAATTCCACTTACTGCTGTTGTATCCACAAAGTCATCCCTGTTGGTTAGAATCAAGTCAATGATAGCTAATCTTCTAGTTTCTTCCTCCACTTTTTGTATGAGAAAATTATCAGCAACATTACCCAGGAATTTATTGGCCTACAATCTGTTGGGAATTTATCTCCCAACAGATATCAGGATAGCCAAAGTCTCCCATTACTACGCCTCTTTGAAATTCTTGCAATTTGTTTTTCAAAAGTTTCATCCACATCTTCTGCTTGATGAAACAGTCCATAAGACACTCTAAATACCACATTTCTTTTATTTTTTGCTCCAATGTTAAACCACATATTCTCAACGAGTCAACTAAGTTTGGAAAAATTAAGTTAAATTAAGTTTATCCTCCCGTATTTCTGTACAGGAATTTTTTTACATATTGTGCAATTCCACTTCACTTTCTGTTCTTTTTGATCAAATTATATCCTTCAGTTTCCATATTCCAGTCTTGGGAGTCAGCTCACCAAGTTTTAATTATCCGTATCAAGTTGTATTTAGCTCCTATTTGCTACTGTTTTGTAGAACTTCATAGTAAGAAACTGGCTTTAAAAGTTGAAACCAGAAATGTGTCAGAAGGCAGTGAAGGTGAAAAATATGCTCATTACATCTAGTATCAGAAATTTCACTGCTATATTTATGCACTAGTATTTGATTGTGGATCGTTCTTAAAAGCAGCCCAATGTACAATTCATATGCATGATAATCCAAACACGAGAGTATGGACTGGTTTCTGTCTTGGTGCCTTCTAAATCCATTCCATTTGTCTGTATTTTTTGCAAAATATACTGCCTGTAACTGAACATATGTAGGATGAGAAGAAACAGGAAAGGAAGATACTATAACCATTTCTCATCCAATCTCTATCTGTATCTGCTTTCTCACACTTTATTAGAATTTCATTTCTAGAATATGTAGGATAAGGTTTCTATGGGAAGATATGATTACAAGCTAAATTGTTGTTTGCAAAGCACTGAAATTATGTAACATGATCCTTACATATTATTAGCTGCTATATTTTTCAGCAGTTATGCAATTCTTTGCTTCCAGATTATGTCCAGGATACCTGGGAAGTTTCATTATAGTCACTTTTGTGCAGTGGGGAATCAAACTCTCGATCCCTGGCTCCATACCAGATGCTCTTAACTCAGTGTCTTCTGATACCCCTCACTATCTATGCTCAGGCAAATGTGGTGTTAGGATTTTTCATTGGCAGGACAGCAACAGTATAGATCTGCAGGCTGGCATCTTTGCTGAATTGGTCTTCCTGTTGTAAACACACATGTGTCATGTAAATAATCAGCTAGCTGCAGTATACAACTTCAGAAATACAAGTCCTTCCTGAACCCCAAGTAATACATAACGTGTGAAGCATACACATCTGCTGGAAGGCACTGATCTGAAGTAGATGGAAGAGTTATGGGGAACAACAGGTTATTATGGTGAGGGGAAACATGCTCTCACTATTGTTTAAAAAAAAAAGCTGGCGGTATATAGAGACAGTTCCTGGGCTTTGAAAGACCATCTTGAAAGGCATTGGGGTGATTAGTGCCGGCTTTTGCCATCAGTAAACTGAAGATGTGAAAGAGGTGGGAGAGTTGGCTGCCATTGCATAGCTATTGCTGACATTTGTGAGACACTTTCAGAAAGAGAATTCAACTCTGCACAGGTGTTCTAGCTTCAAAGCATTCTTCAGCCAGTCCTGATTTCATTAGGAAAGGTCTGCCTGCCAGCACATCTCAGCTCTCTGGCAGTCAAAAGGGTAGAAGAAAAACAATCTTTAATTAAAGAAGGTAGGCAGCACTCGCTTGTAACAGTGAAGTCCCTGTGCCTTGCTTGTTCGCATGTTCTCCTGGGGAAGATAAGGAAGACAGCTTTAGGGGAGAGGAGGGCACAGTGGGGACTACGTACAGCCTACAGAAGGCCTGAAGTTTGGAAGGATTGTTCTGTCTGAGGTGATCCCCTGGGTTATTTAATTAACTGTCAAGTTCTAATTAATTAATTGAACTGTGATTGGCCAAATCCCTTCACAAAGAAGAAGAAATTATCCCAGAGCACTGAGCCATCCCTGATCATACAAAACACAGAACTGATTTTCATAAATCTACATGTAAGCCTCCATGTTAAACTCCATATGGAGTGGGAAATGTGTGATCCTGTCAGAGTAAAGAAAGGGACAGACTGCTTTCTGAATGCCTGTCACTGAGTGGAGGGGACAGGGAGGTGCTAAAATGTAAACTCCTTTGTTTCCTTAGTGGCTTGGTCACCCTCTGGGAAATTTGTAATCCAAGAGAACTAGCAGACCTGCTTATTGTATCTGAGTGTTTGGATGCTAATGTTGTACCTATGAAGTAATTACACCACTAGTTTGAGAACACTCAGATGAACATCATAGCTGAAATGAAACATTTGGATTATTTGTTGCTGTGGTTCAGTCACACAGTCAATTCCAACCCTTTGCAACCCCATGGCATTATGAGAGAAATCACAATAGTTTGTGCAAATATGGACTAAAAGTAAACTTAGATAGACCATGATTCCAAGAGAAAAGGAAACATTTAAAACTATTCCTTGCTTGATCATTTGTTCATCAAGCTATATTTTACGGTGGAAATATTAATGTTCCTCTAGTTAAGGACTATGTAGGTTGTAGGGCTGCATATTCTACCACGCTAGAAGTGCAGAGTCTGGTGTTTTACTGAGAGTTCAAAATTATGGGAACTGGACTTCAAAACAAGACAATTGAACAGAATCAGGCTGCCAACTAGCAATAGCAATTACATTCATATACTGCCCAATAATCCTTAGCACACTCTCTAGGACCGTGGTGGTGAACCTTGGCACTCCAGCTGTTCTTGGACTTCAATTCCCAGAAGCCCTGATCAGCAGGTATCTGACTTGGGCTACTAGTAATTGAAGTTCAGAAACAGCTGGAGTGCCAAGGTTCACCACCACTGCTCTAGGAGGTTCACTTGAGGTAATTAGCATTTTGCCCCAATATGCTGGGTACCCATTTTACTGACCACAGAAGAATGGAAGGCTGAGCCAACCTTGATCCTTGTTAGGATCGAACTCACAACATCAGCTGCCGCCGTTTTGATTGCATGTACAGAGGTTTAACCACTGTGCCAAGAAGGCTCTCGATTCCAGTATAGAGAATGGAATAACACTGTGTGCACATGTGTGTGTGATTTCTTTGTTCATGTACATGTATGCATATGATTTCTGTTCACTAACTATTCTGTTCACTGACTAGTTTATGGAAATGGTAGAGATCATCAGGTTGTTTACTCATGATAATTGTAACTGACCTTACATCTTTCATTCTTCCTTATGCCTGCAGCTGGCTGGGGGCTGTATTAAATAAAACCAAGTACAAGCAGACAGTTGTCGTCATCTGGGAACAGCAGAGCTGGAAGGACACATATAGATCATTGAGATCTGCCCCTGTCTAGGAGACAAAATGAGGAATCAAAATTTACAACCCTGGCTTTGCAGCCAGATACCTAAACCACTGAATTATCATTGCAGGCAGTTTTCATTCCTGCAACTAACAGACTTGATAAATGGTTTAAGATATATGGAATATGGTGATTAATGATATATGAGAAATAAAGGTTAAAAAAGGATTAAAGGTAAAGGTCACCCTTGTTCGAAAGCCAGTTGTATCCGACTCCAGGATACAATGCCTATCTCTGTTTACAGCCAAAGAGCCAGCGCTGTGTGTGTCTGCAGATGTTTCTGTGATCATGTGGCAGGCATGACTTGATCCTGGAGTGCACAGAACACTGTTAGCTTCCCACCAAAGTGGTACCCATTTACAGTCAAACCTTGCATAAAGAGTGCCTCGCTTAAAGAGTAACTCACTTAAAGAGCAGAATTTTCTCTGAATGTTCGCTTTGCTTAACAAATAAAACCAACCAAAAACTCGCATAACAAATAAATTGGGGTTCACAATCCCCCCACAATTGGTCACTTACAATGGTGTTTCGCTTAAAGAGCAAACTTGCTTAAAGAACAATCCTGTGGAACACATTATGCTCTTTAAGTGAGGTATAACTGTATCTACTTGTAATTTCTTATCTTAGAACAGCTAAGTTGGCAGGAGCTCACTCTGTCATGCAGAACAGGTCTCTCAAACTGTTGACCTTCCAGTCGTCAAGTTCAGCATCTTAACCACTAAGTCACCACAGTCCATATAAAAAGGGATTAGTGAAAGAAAATTACTTTAGAGAGATATGGGGAGAATGTTTGGACTATACAAAAGGAAAAGGGACAACGCCCAAACAAGATATATTATGTGGTGAACAGCTTCTTCTTTTGTGTCACAATCAAAACCCGGACTGCTAAAATAAAGCCACCTTCATGACTTGTCATTGGTACATGTTTCTGGTAGTAATTGGCAGGCCAGTAATAGACTGGATTCTGTATCTCCACATTCACACAGGGTGCTATTGTCCGCCAGCAGCCCTCACTTGAGTATGCTAGTCTTACATTTAAGAACTCTGACCTTCAGCTTAGTTGGGGAGGTTGTGTTCCTCAGCTATATTGTACTTTAATGATGTTCCTTGTCCGGTGAGCTCCTTCCAGTGAGTGTATACACTCAAGAGTGTTCGTTCTTGAGGTGAAGAGCTGAAATATAGTATAGCAACGTAATGATATTGGCAATAATCATTTGACATTATTTATAAGTCCTGTAGGTGGAGGGAACACATAGATATTAATGGAATGTTATGTATACATTGCTTTTGGGGGTTGGGGTTGGGGCGGGGTTGCGAGGGTTTGTAATTTATTTTAAAAATTAAATGTAAAAAAACTTTACTTCTCTTTTTTTAAGTGTTTAGCCATCATTGCACTGTCCTCCTTCCCTCTTTCCCATGCTTAAATTGGATTTGATGGTCAGTAAGGAGAGCAAAAACTCCAGCTTCCAGAATGCAGTGAGTTCCAATTCAGTCTATTTTAAATCCACAGATACAGAAAATATTTAAGGGAGAGCAAAATCAAACAAGCAGTATTTCACTGGAATCCCAGGATTTTAGAAGACATATTTGGAAATTTGATGGAACCTGAGCATAAGCTTCAAATAATAGACTGTGCAGAATAAAAGATTTCTGTCTGCTCTGTAATGGGGGGTTATTATCCTGTGGCTTCCCTTACCGGTAGTAGCAACACAAAGAGATTGTTCAGTGAATCAACAGCAGTATATGTAAGAGGCACAGTAAGTAGTTTGAAGGGAAATTGCAATCTACTTAAAATATATAAATTAATCTCTCCTGATTATTAATGTTCTTCATTGAAACTTGCATTTGTAAATTCAGAAGCCAGTTTCCAATCTGAAGAGAAAAGGTACTATTTACAGGTATGAGAAGAAAAGGACCAAACAAATCCCCCAATAGCAATTTTTTTACCTCAAGTGAAACTGTTTCTGTGATTCCAAATATGTGTAACTTTTATAAATGGGGGAATCATCAACATATGTTTGGTGAAGGAAAAGAAAGAGAGATATACTATCACAAAAATCTCCTCTTATCTCTTGTAAAGGCATGTCAGTTTGGAAATGTTTTCTCCAAATAAAGGGCATAGAACAGTTAAACACAGATGCAAATTACTCCTGCTGTTGAACTCAATGGAACCCAAGCAAACAATTATGTGCTACAGTCTGAGTGAAAGAAAGGGAATGCAACTTATCACAGAATTTTGTGGAGAAGTGCTCCCCCAATCTTGAACCACCACTGTCACACACTTCAGTTTATTGATTCCAGCAGTGTCTAACCCTTATTGAAACAAAAATCTCACGTTTATGCACACTCAAGCACAGGTGCATCAATCAACTTTTTTTTTTTAGCATACAAAGAATATCCTAGACAAGTGATCATGAATCTTGGCACTTCATGTGTTCTTGGACTTCAATTCCCAGAAGCCCTGATCAGCAGGAGTACTGACTTGGGCTTCTGGGAATTGAAGTCCAAGAGCAGCTAGAGTGCTAAGGTTCTCCATCACTGACCTAGAGTGTTTCAGGCCAGTACCTAAGCTCCTGCTAACTGGGAAACAGGAGGTAGAAGAGAGGTAGCAGGTGGTATTGCCTTAGGCCTCCAGTGACTTGTGAAAACTGTCTGATCACACTAGCTGAGGGAGGATGCATCTGTGGGTGGAGCGGTTCAAGGCAATGTGGTTCCCAGAGGGAAAGCCTGAGCTGCAAATCCTTAATTGGAGCTGGGATTTTTGTGTTGCACTTGGATCATTAACTATTCAGCAAGACCACTGGAAACCTGATAAGAGATAATGGCTTGGCTCCAGAGAGCTTATCATATGGGTACCTGTGCTCATTTGTAGGGTATATGTTGCCACAACCATGTTTGTGCTTTTGGTGCGCACAGTCATCTGACTAAGGTACAGTGCTCATTTACGTTTACAGCCAAAGAAACTGCGCTGTCTGCATCTGCAGACATTTCTGTGGACAAGTGGCAGCCATAACTAGACACCAGAGCACACAGAACACTGTTACCTTCACACCGAAGGTATCTGCTTGCAATTCTTGCTTTCAAACGGCTAGGTTGGCAGGAGCTGGACAGAGACAAGAGCTCACTCTGCCATGCAGCACACGGGGCTCAAACTGCTAACCTGCTTACTTTCTAGTTGACACGTTTAGCGTCTTAACCTCTAAGTCACCACAGTCCTGAAGTTTTCATTAAGCAACCACAAATCATGTGATTTAAAATCATGCATGTACCAACTTTAGCTACAAACTGCTAGGATTTGGCCTACTGCATACCTAGACATTAAGAATCACTGAAGTTGGTTGGAATTTCTTTCAGTAGGTGAGTACAGTAGCTGTAAAATGGTGGATTCCGAAGTAATAATCCATATTCATGTACTGCTTGATGGGGATTATTGAGTACAACAGGAATTACTTTTGAATAAACATGCAGAAGTCTTGACTTCACCTAAATTTTGGAAACCATCAATTTCCTGGTGAAAGATGGGAATATTGAAAATACTGGCATTCCTTGTAAGAATGGCATGATGATATGTAAGATCTGCTTTGACCACACAACTACATGACATACAATAATTATGTGTCTTCAAGGCGTTTTCAACTCACCCAGGGCTTTCTAGGTATAAAATACTCATACCTGTTTGTACTTATGTTGGCAGTCTGGGGCTGTGTAATTTGTGAGAACTATAAATAAGGGGTTTCATTGCTCTTCCCCCACAACCCACCAAAGCTAGATTCATCATAGCTGTGTTCATTTTTTATTCAGTTTATGAGCTGTTTTGGGAGTGCATGAAAGGTGGGATATAAATAAATATGAGATAAAATTATTTGCTGCATTTTTGTTGATGTTCAGTCGCACAGTCGATTCTGACCCTTTGTGGCCCTATGGACCATTGTCCTCTAGGCACCTCGGTCCTCCACCATTCTCCTCAACCCACCCAGCTCTTTGCCGATTGTGTCTACAATACCATCTAGCCATCTCATCTTTGGCAGCCCCCTTCTTCTTTTGTCCTCCACCTTTCCCAGCAACAAGGCTTTCTCAAGTAAATCCTCTCTTCTCATTTGATGTCCAAAGTACTTTAGCTTCAACTTTACTATTTGACCTTCTAAGGAGCAGTCAGGGTTAATTTCTTCTAAGATTGACCTATTTGTTCTCTTCGCTGTTCAGGGTACTCTCAAAACTATCCAACACCACATCTCAAAGGCATTTATTCTTCTACGCTCAGCTTTCCTTATGGTTCAGATCTCACAACCATATGTTACCACCGGGAATACCATTGCTTTGGCTATACGAATTTTTGTTTGCAATGTGATGTCTCTACTTTTAACTATGTACCCCAGGTTTCTCATCGCTTGCCTCCCAAGAATCAGTTGCCTTTTTATTTCATGGTTCCAATCACCATCTGCAGTGATCTTTCATCCTAAAAAAGGAAAATCTGTCACTGCTTCTACTTCTTCCCCATCTATTTTCCAGGGACTGATAGGGCCTGTTGCCATTATCTTGGTTTTCTTGATGTTGAATCTCAAGCCAGCTTTTGCACTCTCTTCTTTCAACCTAAGCAGCAGCTTCTTTAGGTCTTCCTCACTTTCTGCCATCAGGGTGGTATCAACTGCGTATCTCAAATTGTTGATGTTTCTTCCAGAAATTTTGATCACATACTGTGATTCCTCCATCCCTGCATTGTGTATTACGTGCTCTGTGTAGAAGTTGAATAAGCAGGGTGATAAAATATAGCCTTGTCTTACTTCTTTTCCTATTCCAAACCACCCCGTCATTCCGTATTCTATCCTAACTCTTGCTTCTTGATTCATGTACAGTTTTCTCATGAGGCATATAAGGTGTTCTGGTATTCCCATCTCTTTTAATTACTTGTCACATTTTGTTGTGGTCCACACAGTCAAAGGCCTTGGTGTAGTCAATGAAACAGCAAGACTTGTTTCTGATATTCCTTTGTTTTCTCCATGATCCAAAATATGTTGGCAATGTGTTCTCTAGTTCCCCTGCCTCTTCAGAACCCAACCTGCACTTCTAGTTATTCTCTCTCCACGTGCTGCTGCAGTCTATCCTGTATTATCTTGAGCATCACTTTGCTAGCGTGTGCAATGAGCACAATTGTTTGATAGTTTGAACATTCTTTGACATTACCCTATTTTTGGAATTGGAATGTATACTGATCTTTTCCAATCCTGTGGTCATTGTTGTGTTTTCCAAATCTGCTGGCATATAGAATATAATAATTTGATTCCATTATCTTTTAAGGCTTTGAAAAGTTCAGCTTGGATACCATCATCTCCACAGGCTTTGTTGTTTGCAGTGCTTTTTAGGGCCTTTCTGACTTCACTGTCTAGGATGTCTGGCTCAAGTTTAATTTCCTCATCATTGTTAACATTATATGTTAAAGATATGAAAATATTCATGCCTCCTTAGCTGTTTAATAAAATGTTCACAGATTTAAAAAATTCAAATATAGCACACGATTCATATATGATGCATATATCATATGCATATATATAATGATTCTGGAGGAAAATGTAAACACTTATCCTTTTCTTGTTGTCAGCATATGTGCAATACCATAAATTGCAGCCAGCTGAAAATTGCTACTACTTAACAAGATTCACATGACTATTGTGCACAGCAGATAGCTGAAGCAACTTGTAAACCAGTGGCCATTTCCCACTATGATTACCCCATTTAACATACAGTAAAACCCTGGGTTACAACTGCCTCGGGTTAAGTTTGCTGTGGTTTACAATGGCAAATCCTATGGTAACGCCGTCCTGGTTTTCAAATTTTAATGTGGGTTTTTTTTTTCAGTTTACAACTATCAATTCAGGACTGTTTTTTCCCCAATGCATCCCTATGAATGCTTCAGTTTACAATTTTTTCAGGTTACAATGGAGGCTGTTGTAACAGACCTCCGCCATAACCCAGGGTTTTACTGTATACTGCTATAAATAACCAGTGTAGCCATATATGCCTCCTTGAAGATTGTGGTATTTTTGCGTCACAATTGGACGTGCCCTGATAATAACAGAAACCTTGTGTTGCAGGTTAATCTTTCTCATACTGGGTCAGGTGAAAGGAACTGCAGAATGGGCTCACCAGAAGATGCCTTCATTTTGGCATTTCACATCTGACCTAGACACGAAAGAAGAAAAATGCCTTCACTTTTGCCATAATCCACCCTGTGCCTATTATTACTCTAATTGGAGAGGAGATTGGGACAAAAGTGTAATTTCTTAGATCTGGCTTGATCTGTTGAGTAGGTCTCGCCCCAAATGAGTCTCCTAGGCCTACCTTGTTTGTTTGTTTTTTGCATCTTAGCTTACTAAGTCCACGGTCACATTGCTTAGTATCTACCTTCATGTGTTAAATGTGAGGTTCTCAAAATTCTTTTGCTGCAAGACCCCAAGTAACAGTCTCAGTTGCCTGCATGGGGCAAAAGTGGATTTAGTGGCTTGCACATTGCCTACACTAGTCTAAAACATGCCAAAAGAACAGCTGAGCAAAAATCCAAAAAGGTACAATCACATCTACTGTGAAGATTAGTGGACGAGACCATTAAATCATGCACAGTTGCTTAATAGAGTTAGTCTATTGTAGAAGCAGAGATGAAGAACCCAGCTCTGTTGTCCAGATGGCCACTGAGAATTTGGAATTAATTGGAGCCCACAGTGAGGGGATGCTGTGACCCATCAAGCATTTCCCTTGACAGTTGCCTGAAATCCTCACTGTATATTACGGCTTGAGGGGAGGCAGGAAATCTTAGCCACAAGGCTTCCTCTTGTTGGCTGAATGCCCAGTTCCACAGAACAACAGAGTAAAAATATTGTACAACATTTGAACAGAGACTGGCTAAAATGCATACTGGGGATGAGGGATAGCCTGACTAGTTAATTTGAAAAATCTAATTAGAATTCAATAAACATTCCCCACCAGATTATATTCATTTGAAGTTGGTTTGCCTACCTAGCTTCACAAAAGGTTTCTTACAAAGCAATAGTCCTTGAAAATCCCAAACCAGTGATTCACATCCCTCCTTCAGTTCTCAGCTAATCTTCAAGCTTTTCCAGGTTTTAACATGAATAATGCCTCTAAAAGGCCAGCAAATAGGAAAAGATATTTGACAGTAATCCCTTCATTCCCAAGAGCTAGTCTTCTTATATTAGAGGTTATTAAAAACAAAATCCAAGTAGTAAAAAGGGAAGAAAAAGGCAAGAGTAAGAAAGATTTAAGTCCGCTTCCACTATAATAAGTAGGAATTCCCCAGATGGGCCTGACTAGGTGAATTAAAACAATTTTAGTGGATAGAGGGACAATGTGTATTTCAAAAAAGGGATTATAAAAGAGACCTAAAGGAGTCTGGTTTATGTTGCAGAAAGCAACTCTACTCAGACATATCTGCAGTTTTGTTATTAGTGAAAATAGAGCCCTAGAAGCTGTTTAGAACCCCTGTACAGACACATTCCATGTCTCACTCCTGACTTCTGACATATTTTGTATTTGCCCACTGTATCTGCAAAAGAATAAAGTGTGGAATATTTTAGAATACAGAGAGAATGACCCAAAAACATACACTGTCATCCTGAAAAGAAGTAGCTTTTTTGTTTATTCTGTTAAAACAATTTCTGCCATACAAGCAATTCAAAGCACCATGTGTTAAATAGTTCTTCCTGATACAGTAAATGTGATTAAATTTCTAGTGGAATTATTTCAATACAAAAATACTACAGTGTGTTTTTTTTAAACTATTTCAATACAGACTACCTTGCAGTCACTAATACTGTCCTCACTTCCCAAACAACTCTTTAAATGCTTCATTGCACAACAAAAATAGGGGATTAATCTATTTTGAAAGAGGCTAGGCTGCTATGATGGGATGAAGGGGTGTGTGTGGCCTAGATTGATTTTATTGCCCCCCTATGTCTTGGCTTAGTTTTTAAAACAAATAATTATGACTTTCATTATACTGTATCTGAAAAAGGATTGCAAGGCAAGGTGATGGAAGCTTTAATCTGGGGGGGGGGGGAATCTATTACAGTATTTCTAGACCCCTAGTAAATGTTACAGATAAATACAATTTAGTTCTTGAAAGGTCTGGTTCAAATTGTATTGAAGGCAAGCAAAAATGTAAGATTGATCAAGAGAAGACTCAGGTTAATATTTTCCCCCTTTTTGGATAAAACTGAACTGTTAACAAGATAAGGTGAATAAGATCAGATGCAGTCTTTAAACAAATATCTATCACCTAAATGCACCATTGGCCTGCAGACAGGGAATCAGTTGGGCTCCCCTACTCTGAAATTAGTAGACACAGTCTAAATTGTATTATATTCCCTGAACAGACTACAAGTTATTCCTTAAGGTTTACAGCATAAATCCAATTACTCCCCAATGACTCATTCTCAGGGATGAAGAATAAATCCTATTACTTTCTCAAAAGAGTGCAGTGATTCCCAGGAGACAGACATTGGCTATCCTGCAATAACTTGGGTTTAAGTGAGAATATATACAGTCAAAACTCGCATAAAGAGCGCTTCGCTTAAAGAGTAACTCGCTTAAAGAGCAGATTTTCTCTGAATGTTTGCTTCCCTTAACAAATAAAACCAACCAAAAACTCGCTTAACAAATAAATCGGGGTTTGCAACCCCCCCCCATTAGTCATTTACAATGGTGTTTCACTTAAAGAGCAAAGTCACTTAAAGAGCAATCCTGTGGAACGCATTATGCTCTTTAAGCGAGGTACAACTGTATATGTAGTTTGCAAACCCCCATTACTTTATAGAGACAGTACAAACTTAATCGCAGGAGAGAAGACATAAATTCTAGTCTGAAAGGAGTGAAGCTGTACAAATTGCACCAAATCACCTCTTACAAATAGGGCTTTAAGGCTGATTTCTTGGATTGTGCAGGCCATGCCTCTTGGTAGTTTTCTGACATTGCTTGGTGGAGTTGCTTTTGGCATCATCATTCAGGCTCTTTTAGCACTTTGTTATAGTTCCTCTCTGAAATATAGTGAGTGGTTTTCTGTGCTTGCTAAAATTCATCTGAGTCATTCTATTGAGTTATGAGGGTTCTGTACCTTAATCCTGAGAAACACTAACACTATTTCACACAAGTTTCCTAGGTTTAAGAGTCTAAACAAATCCAACAAGTCAAATAATGAGGAACAAATAGAGTTGATGTGGACTGTTATAAATGTTAAATCTGTTAAATTTACAGTAGGTAATCTCATGCTTTGTGCTTGTTTTGAATAATAAAATGGAGATGGGAAGGGCCAGCATTTAACAAACATGGTCATTGTCTGTTTTGAATCTAAACAACTAATCAGGTTAAATGTTTCTTCTGTCCCAAACTAACTCCTTTCCAGTCTGCGTATGTGCTGAGCTCTCTGTGTGAGTGATGTGTAGTTGAGTCTGTCTTCTATTCAGTGGCAGCAACAGGTTCGCACCGGGAGGGGGTAGCAAAATTGGGTACCCTCTGAGCAGGGGAGTGGCAAAATTGAGTAGCTATGCCCACCTCCCCTGCCCCATCAGGTTTTGTCCCTGCAGGTGGTTCAAGGTCTCCCTTGCTTAAAAGCCAGTCATATCTGGCTCTAGGGTGCAGTGCTCATCTCCATTTATAGCCAAAGAGCCAGTGCTGCCTGTGTTTGCAGATGTATACATGGCCATATGGCAGGCATGACTAGATCGCCCATGACATAGGCTCTGCCCATGATGTAGGCTCTGCCCATGACATAGGCTCCGTCCACGGTGTGGTAGTGAATTTTTTTGCTGCCCACCAATGCTTCTATTCTGTCCTAGAGGTCCAGTTATTCAGCCTAGTTCAGTCTCTTTCTGAATCAATCACTCACTTTAGGTAGGCAACAATAGGGTGTTCATGGAAGATGTCCCAAAAACGGCCATCTTGCCGTCTGTGCTTTCACGTGCTGCTGTCGATAGCTGTCAGTCTGTTTTGTTTTGTACAATCCAAGTAGGAACATACTCAAGATACACATTTGTGTTGTGCAGATCTGTTAAATGAGGGCTCTGACAAGGTAAGTTCTTGAATGTAATTTCTAAGGATCTTGTGCTGATCTTCTGAGGTTTTTCAGTGGGATTGCACATAGTCAAACAGATTGCTCTTACAATCTGCATATTAGAGATATTTTGTTGTTGTTCAGTTGCACAATCGAGTCCGACCCTTTGTGACCTTGTGGACCACTGTATGCCAGGCTCCTCTGTCCTCCACCATCTTCCTTAGCCCGCACAGATCTATGCCCATTGTGTCAACAATGCTATCCAGCCACCTCATTCTCTGGTGCCCCCTTCTCGTTTTGCCTTTGATCTTTCCCAGTATCAAGGTCTTCTCAAATGAGTCCTCTCTTCTCATTTGGTGGCCAAAGTACTTGAGCTTCAGTATTTGTCTTTCCAGTGAGCAGTCAGGGGTGATTTCCTTCAGAATCGACTGATTTTATCTCTTTGTAGTTAGAGTACTCTCAAAATCCTCTTCCAGCACTACAGTTCAAAAACGTCTATTCTTCTGCATTCAGCCTTCCTTATGGTCCAGCTCTCACAACCATACATTACTACTGGGAATACCATTGCTCTGATTATGCAGACTTATGTTTGGAGGGTGATGTCTCTACTTTTTATTATGCTGCCCAGGTTTCTCATAGCTTGTCTCCCAAGGAGTAAGTGTCTTTATATTTCATGGCTGCAGTCACCATCTGCAGTGATCTCGGAACCCAAGAAGGTAAACTCTGTCACTACTTCTAATTCTTCCCCTTCTATTTGCCAGGGAGTGATAGAGCCAGATGCCATGATCTTGGTTTTTTTAATTTTGATTTTCTGCCCAGCTTTTTCACTCTCCTCTTTCACCCTAATCAAGAGGTTCTTTTGGTCTTCTTCACTTTCTACCATTAGAGTAGTATCATCTGCATATCTCGGGTTGTTGATTTTTCTTCCAGCAATTTTAATTCCAGTTTCTGGGTGCAATTCAAGATGCTGTTGATCACCTTTAAAGCCCTACATGGTAGTGGGCCAGGATACTTAAGAGACCGCCTCACCCCAAGAACATCTGTCCATCCCAACAGAGCGGACCAGAGAGGCTCTCTAGTTGTTCCATCGGTCAGAGAGGTGCATCTCTCTGGCACTAGAAGGAGGGCCTTCTCTGTGTCTGCTGTGACCCTATGGAACCTCTTGCCAACTGAGCTACGTCTCCAGACAGAGTTGCTGTCCTTTAGGAAGAATCTAAACATGGCTGGCGGGGCAGGTATGGGGTCCTGGTGGTACAGTGACCCCAGTTCATTGGTTGATCTGAGCCCCTCTCTCCCTTAATCTTTTAATTTTGTATTTTTAAGTGCTAGCTTTTAATTTTTGATTTATTATAATTCGTTGATTTTTTAAATTATAAAATAATTTTAAACACTTTTATAATTTTAAATCTGAGGTTTTAGGAATGTCTTCGGTTGTCATGTAGGTATGTTTTATGTGATGTAAAACACCCTGGGTTACCTTGATGAAGAAGGCGGTATACAAATTCAAATAAATAAATAAATAAATAAATAAATAAAGCCTTAGAGGTCATAACTAGCACTTTGAACTGGGCATGGAAGCAAACTTGGAGCTTGCATGTATGTAGTGGTGGCATGTGCGTAGCTAATACCAATAAAAATGTTGTGGTACCTTAAAGACATATGACTATATAGTAGAACTCCGTATAACAAAAAAAAAAACTTCATTTCACGGAGCTCTTCAATATACAGTAAAACCTCAAGTTACGAATAAACTCAGTTCCATGGCCTTGTTCGTAAATCAAATCTGTTTGTAACTCAAGGCATCTCCATTCAGATAAAGCAAAAGCCCCACCCAGCCCTCCAAAAATCAATCAAACCACCCAAAATCAACAGCAGCATTGAAAGGAAAGCATACAGAAGCAAAAACGCTGTTCCTTGCCTTAAAGAAGCTTTGAAAATGGTCAGAAAACTCTAACAATAAACAGCAACCGGCAGCCATTTTGGTGCTGAAACTCCACACAAAGAACTCTCTAAGCACTCTACTGCCACCTACAGGGCTCTGAAAGGCTGCATGTGTATAAAATATAAACCCATAGGGAAAATTGCGTTTTTTGCTTCACTTGAGGCAACACAGAGGGGACAAAATTCATTCTTAAATCGGGGCATGTTCGTAACTCGAGGCATGGATTTCAGTGCAGAACCAATTTGTAAGTTGAATTATTCATAAGTAAGAGCATTCATAAGTAGGGGTTTTACTGTACTTTTTTTGTTATACAGATCCCTACGGGCAATGTATAACGAAAAGAAAATGTTCATTATACGAATCACTATTGCGATACCCCGTACAATGATTTTTTTTTCATTGTACAGGGTATTGCCAATAACAATGCGTATAATGAACTCCCCCCCCCCCCGTTATGCGGTACATCGCCAATAGCACAAAAACGCTTTGTTGTACGGATTTTTCGTTATACAAAGTGTTTGTTATATGGGGTTCCACTGTATTTTAATGTGAGCTTTCATGGATCAAGTATAATTCCTTAAAAGAAAGTGGACTTTATCCACAAAAGCTCACATTAAAATATAGCAGTATGTTTTTAAAGTATCACATTTTTGTCTTTTTTTGTTTTTACTTTTGTCTTGTTTCTTGTCTGATATGTTTGCACAGACTAACACAGCTATTGCTCTGAATGCAACAATAATATTGTTATTGCTAACTTGATGGAATCCACCAAATACTGTTCTATGACATCATAAGCACTATGTAAGTGTATGGCATTTATGAAAGATGTTCCATCCACACTACTGAAACTGGAGTGAATGTAGGCAGTGAAGAAATTGACTGTATGGTTGGTTGGTTGGTTGGTTGAGTCTTTAAAATCTAAATTTAAAATTTAGCATATGCTCTAAAACTTTTGCATTGCTGATAAGCAACCTAGAGATGAGTTACCAAGTGGGCGTTCTCATATGATCATTAGCATGATTCAGGTTTTTCCAAAGTTTGGTGTAATATATATATAAAATGATGAATCATTTAAGTAGATATATTTATAAGAACATGCAGCTTCAGAAAAAACATAGGGTACTTTTTCAAGAAGCAGAGATAGGTAAATGATTTTGTGTTCTTTGAGGGCCACAGTGGCTCACTGACATATGAAAATGCAAAAGCTTGAATTATGAAATGCCAAGAAGGAATGCTTGTGATCAGTGGTGGGCATCACCAGTTTGCCAGAACCGGTAGCAGAAATTCTGGCTGGCCCCTCTGCCCATCCAAGTTTTGAAATAAAGTAGTCCTAATTTGGGTGCAACGAAGGGTTTTTCCTCTGGCCATGCCCACCATACCACACCCACAGTCTGGTAGCAAAAATTCAGATACCCCAACCCGTATCTGACAAAGATGTGCTGCTAAGTAGGACCCTTGTCTAGAACCTCTTGTGTTCACACGGTATCAAACTGGTAATTTACCCAGGCCACAGTGCATGAACTTATAGACTCTGGGAAATCTACTTAGACTTAAACCTGGCTGTGTAATGTCAGAAAGCCAAGTACAGGATGAATAGCAGAAAAAAATTCTGAAATGTTAGAGTGTTACAGCAATGGAAACAATTACCTCTGGAGGTGATGAATTCTCCAACAGTGGAGGCATCCAAGAAAAAAAATGGGAAAACCAACTGTCAGATCAGCTTTAATTTGTATTCCTGTATTGAGCCTGGGGTTGGATTCAATGAGCTCATTAGCCCCTCCAACTCAGTTATTCTATGGATTTTATGATTCCACATTGTTTTTTTGTCAAAATGCCAGTAACCATCTATACTAGAACATAACCCTAGTTTCACAGTTTTACACCACAAAGTAGTTTATATCAAACAACAAGGTAAGTGTAACATTATACTGGGCAGTATAACAATGTGTATGTAACTAGAGCTGGAGAACAGTGATTCTTTTGCATATTGTTAGAAATATACAACAAATAAATCCAAGATGCATTTTGGTCCCTCATAGATGCTGCCTTCTTCACAAGAGGAGCATACATGGAGTGGGTCTTTACTGCTAGTGGTTTGATGCTCACCTTGTAGTGCAACTGTCTCAGTCATAGTAGAAGTGAGTACAGTAATACCCCATATAACTTGTCCACCACACAACGTTAAAACCGGATAACATCGACAAATTAGAGGGAAACTTTTGCACCGCACAACGTTAAGTTAACGTTGTGCAATGCAAAAGTTTTCCTCTAATTTGCTGATGCTGATCTCTGCCCCAAAGCCCGCAGTGCTGGAGACCAGTGGCTTTGAGGCAGAGATATCTGGAGGCCCCCTTGCTGTTCCGAGGCTTGCATCAGAACAACAAGGGGGTCTCCATAGACCCAAGCATCCGGTCCCTGGTTAAGGGAACCGGGCATCAGACGCTCACCTCCCTTCCCTGAAAGGAAGCCAGCATTGGGGTGCTCCAAACACCAGCTTCCTTTGAGAAATGCCTTCTCCCAAAGGAAGCTGGCATTTGGAGCATCCAAATGGCAGCTTCCTTTGTGGGAAGGTGGACTCCCAGGCAGAGAGCAGCCCTGCGGGTTTCGGGCTTGGATCTCCGGGGTTTTTTTACCCTTCCTTTTGCAAGGCTTGCCTCGAAAATACAAGGGTACATTACCTCCGGAGACCCAAGCCCCAAAGCCCACAGGGCTGCTCTCAGCCTGGGAAGGCGCTTCAAAAGCAGAGACCAGCCCTGTGGGTTTGGGGCAGAGATATTCGGGGTTACTGTACCCTTGATTTTTTTGAGGCGTGTCTCGAAAAAGCAAGGGTACATTGCCTCCAGAGATCTCTGCCCCAAACCTGCAGGGCTGTTTCTGCCTTTGAAGTGCCTTCCCAGGTGGACAGCAGCCCTGCATATTTGGGACTTGGGTCTTCGGAGGTAATGTCCCCTTGCTTTTTTGAGGCTTGTCTCGGAAAAACAAGGGTACAGTACCTCCGGAGACACAAGGCCCAAACCCATATGGCTACTCTCTGCCTGGGAAGCAATGCCCAGTTCCCTTTCCAAAGAGGCATACGTTCCACTCAGGGATCGCGTCGCTTTGAGTTGGGAAGGACCGGGGAGAACCCAGCGCCATCCAGGGCACCTTCTAGGTGCTCCCCCTGGCCCTTGCCAAGTCAAAGTGGCCAGTGGAGGGCAAGCCCACTTTGACTTCGAGGGTGTGTGTGTGCCTAGAAGCTGCCCTGGATGGCGCTGGGTTTCCCTGGCCCTTCCCAACTCAAAGCGGCCACCGTGGGCTTTGGTTTAACGTTGTGCGATAAATATATCACACGTTAAAAACCACATAACGTTAAAGCTCGTGGAACCAAACTTTAATGTTATGCGGGGTATTACTGTATTTCTGTCCAAATAATATATTTATTGGCCAAAATCTTGGGTTCAACCCCCCCCCCCCCAATAGTAAGTAGCACTCTTTGGGGATTGATGAGTCAGTTCTTCTAGAGGTTCCATTGATTGGCCTACTATAGTTGCAGCTTACTACGCTAAAATAAGTCACAACTATAATATACCTGTTTGAATCAACGGAGCTTATAGAGGAGTTATTATATTATATCCCCATGGTGGGCCATCCAAAAATCACATTTCCCCCTTTTTCCATTCTTTTTTATTTTCTACTTATTTTTAAACTCATTTTTGAAGGTTATAAAAGAAATGCTCATCATTTTACATCCTTTACAACTATTTCTCACCTTTTGTATTTTGCTCCCAAATTTCAAATACCATATTTGCTGGTGTATAAGACCCACTTTTTTTCCCTTTAAAATACACTGGGGAAATATAATGTGTCTTGTACTGTATATAGCCTATAGTAGGTGATCTTGGTAATAACAGGGTGCATCTTATATGCCAGCTAATACAGTTACTACTCTCATCCCCCCCCCCCCCCCGCTGTTTCAATAGGAGACAGACATTGCCACAGGCAATTTCTCTTCAAATCAGTATGATAACTGTTAGTTCAGTTTTTGCAACTTCAAGCCCTAGACATTTGACTGTTTTGCTATGTATCTGAATGCAATGTACTGAAGAATAATATATAGTGTGCTGTAACTCTGTCTCAGTGAGATCACCTGCTGTTTAACATGGCATTAGTGATCCAGACTTATCGATGTATTATTCATCTTTGCCTCTCTCTTTGAGCTGTACTGGTTTCAAAAAACACTGCTTATGCTCTACAGGCTTTGCACACTGACTTTCCACAGCATGATAAATCTGAGCATTCTGCTAAGCCTGTTTTGCTGCATGCAGTTTCCACCTATTCTCAGGGGTCTCTCCAACCAAACTTAGTGATTTAGCTCCACTTTGTTGTTCTTAGTTAAGCAGAAATCAAAGCTCTACTGACAAAAAAGTAATACTGTAATTCCATTTCTTTTCATTCTTATGCAGCTCATTTACTTGGGTGGTGTGTGTGTGTGTGTGTGTGTGTGTGTGTGTGTGTGTGTGTGTGTGTGTGTGTGTGTGTGTGTGTGTTTATTTAAAGCAGGGGGGGCAATCTTTTTTCACCACGGGCCTGACCACGCCCCTCGGACAGCTGAGCAGGCATGATCATGCCCCTCTGGAAATGGAAGCAGGCACATTTATGGCTGTCATAAATGTACCCACTTCTGTGTTTACAACAGCTGCAAGTGCATTTATGCATCCACAGGTGTGTTTTATGGCTGACAGGTGTGGTGGGGGCAGTGGGCTGGATGGAATTGCATCATGGGCCAGGACTGCTCCATGGGCTGTAGGTTGGGAACCCCTGGTATAAAGGGGTGGCTTACAATATATAAAACATTCAATAAAAAGGATACAGCACAACCAATAGCCAATATCATAAACAAGTATGGCTGGTTTTTTAATGTGTGGGTTTTTTATTGTAAGCCGCCCAGTCAGAAAATCTTGCAGATGGGCAGGGTAAAAATGTAATAAAAGTAATTAAATAAATAAATATAATAAAACCACAATAATAATCTTCCTATTTAAGTTATCTCATTGATTCAATAGGGCTGTGATTGAATTTTATTTTTGGATTTTAATGTGGATGTTTATGAACTTCCCTGCAAACTTTGTTGAAGAAGCAGAGCTTTGAATTTTAAGTCTGAATGTATTAATGCAGTAGTGTGAAATAGTAGACATCGAAAGGTTAATTCTTAACTATTAGTGTTTAAAAGAAAAAACATTTAAATTATAATAATTCATCACTAAAAGTTATATCTTTCGCTTAACTGTGCAAGATGATCTTATTATATATATCTTTAATAGAATAAGCACGGGTGGAGTGAATTATATCTTTTCCTTTTAAAATTCTTATGTATCTATTAATATTTATTTTAAAGGTATTTAAAATACTGTTTAGATCAGGGATTCTCATTGTTTTCATGCCACGGGCCAGACCACTCCCCCGCAGACAGCTGAGCAGGCTGGACACGTGGTTTCCCCAATCGTAAACATTGCTGTAAACCATGGTGGGTGCATTTGCACATGACTGTTGTAAATGCATCTGCTTCTAGGGTCATCACCGTGGGCTGGGTCCAGTCTGCGGGCCGTAGATTGCGAACCCCTGGTTTAGATACATAAAATACTACTCCCTAATGAATTGCTTAAAATGCAGTCTTCAGGGCCTATACACCCACGTATAGAATTTTGGCGAGAAAGATACAATGAACCCTCTCCCTGCTTAATTTGATTTTTGAATGCAATCTTCTAAAACCATTTCTGAAACTCAAATATCCATGGGAGGCTAAAATCTAGACATTTTCAGTTGTGACACTATCACATGAAGACCATCTGTGTGATAAGAAATTAATCTTTGTGGCCTGAATAGCTGTGCAGGAGAGAGAGCTGAAACAATATTTCTTATTATGCCCTTTACTTTCTGCAATATTATGCTAATAATAATTCATTTCAGAAATTATTCTGGGTTGAAAGGATTTTTCCTGGAGAAACTCCACTCAGGGGATGCCGGAATGAGGCTCCTTTCATGTCCCCAAGATCTTTTCCCACTGAAGTGGTCCCTATTTATCTACAGTACTTGCAATTTCTTGCTTTCAATCTGCTAGGTTGGCAGGAGCTGGGGCAGAGATGGGCTTCATTGTGTCATGCAGTACTCGGGTCTTGAACTGCCAACTTGTCGGCCTTCCAGCTAAGAAGATGAGCTTCTTAACCACTGAGCCACCACAGACCCTATTATTGCGCTGAAGAAGTGCAAGTGAAAATGGCTAATAGAGATAGGATTTTCAGATGTCAAAGACTTCCAGCTGCAGAGTTCACTTATAATCCACCAAGCAGAATTCTTGGACTGGAAGTAGAGAAAGCAGAAGGCAAAGAGATCTCTTCCTAGCTCCTCGTTGTTCTTCACTAATATCAGTCAAGGCAAACTGCAAGTCATAATCAAGAATTGGGACATTTAAACATCGCAGTGTTTCGTGTTGGTGAACTAAATTTGACTGGAATTGAATGTTTTTTGTTGGATAGTAACAAACACTTTTACTTTGGAAATGATTAATTCAGAAAAAAACCAGAACTGCTCCAATACTGAGGCAAGATGTAGCATAGGTAGTTAGGGCTATAATGTAAGGTCTGACTAAATTAATATCAGTCAGACATCTGGGAAAGCCTATTAATACAACTGTCATTCAAGTCTATGTCCCAACTACAGATGTTGAGGAAGAAGAAATCAAAAGCTTTTATGGAAGCATCCAGGAAGAACTTGATCACTCACCCAAACAAGACATGCTGATAATCATAGATGACTTGAACATAAAACTAAGAAGCAAAACAGGACCAAACATTGTGTTGGAGAATTTGGCTCAGGGGTCAGAAACAAAGCAGGAAAATTACTCACAGAATTCTGTGAAACTGACGATCTATTTATTGCATATACTGTACATGCATTAAGGAACTGAATAAATGTCTGTACACATGGACATTACCTGTACAGAATTCAGAATAGACTACATAACTGGAAGTAGTAGGTGGAGAAGCTATATTCTTCATTCAGCAAAAAGACCAGGAACAGATTGTTTTATTGAATATAACAGCCAATACAGTATCAAACATTACAATACAGTTAAAAAAGAACACTAAACAAATCAATGCCAAAAATATAATTTAAATAACATTTCTGATGTATGTAAAATCCACATGTCAAATTTATTTATTCATTCATTCATTCATTCATATTTATATTGCCGCCCACTCGCTGAGGCAACTCAGGGTGGCTTTCAAAACAGCAACACTACAGTAAAAATTATAAAATACAACCTCCCACCTCCCCCCCCCCCAAAAAAAAACAACAACCCAAAACAAAGCAGTGTCAGGGATTTCCCTTAGCCGTATGTGTGTCAGGGTAGCAGAGTAGCGATTTAAGCTGTTGTGCAGCAAAAGGTTCAGGTGCAAAGACACACACATATACAGCTTCAGTGGATAGTGCAGTTTACTTGTGAGTGAGGGAAAGACAACATACACAGAACTATATACAAAGGTACCGGTCTCTCTCCAAGCTCCACAGTTGCAAGAGAGCTTGGAATCCTCTGAAGGCTCCAGTCCCAAGAGCATGTACAGAGTCCTGCTAGCAAACATTGACTGCAGGCTGGAAAAGTCAGTGTGCTACTTCTCAGTGGTATAAGGTACCTGTCAGTTCTCAGAGAAATAGAGCTTCATGCAGCACATCTTTCCCCCTCCAAGTCAGTGGTCAGTCTGTCAGCAGTCTTCAGCAGTTCTTCCTGCACAGTAGAATACTATCCTCAGCAGTTCAACCTCCTTCAGCAGTTTAACCCTCCTTCAGTATAACCTTCCCCAGTATGACATAGTTATACTATGGTGTTGCTATGCTATTCCTCTAATCAGCCACAGCTGTGCTGTTGCTGAGGCACGTACATCAAGTAGACACAGCCGTGCAATCAGTCTGTGCCTCAATCCTAAACACCTGTGTTTAAGGTTCTTGCAGGGCCTTAAAGCTGTACTAACACACTGGGCAGAAATCTTTGTAGAATACCACGCAAAATGCCCTAACAAGCAGAACACAGACAAACTCCCATCAGGCCATTGTTGTGGGCCCGGAGGAGGGGGCGATGTTCTCAGCCACCTGCCAGGCCAAATGCGTATAAGACACATGTTAGATCTTCAAATTTCCATTGATTAAAACATAGCTGAAAGGGACTACCCTCTCAGATCTAAATGTATTCTTGTACAACTCTATGTAAATGAGGATTTTTAACCATCCATCATTCTCATAAACCCAGTATATGTGCCGTGTTTCACCCATAATGCCAAAAAATAGGTTGCTAACTTCACCTATCCCTTTGTAAACTGTGAGAAGTTATTTTCCTTACAGTGATGAATTATTACCTGAGCACAAGGCATACTCATTTCAGAACCCTGCTTCAAGGTCTTCTCAATGAAGGAGTTGAGTCTTTGCATTCAGTTTTCTGGCACAGAAAATATAGCTCAGTTCTGCTATGTTTCAATATACAGTAATTGTAAAGTCGCTACATCAATTGTATTCTCAGAAACTGGAAACAGCTTGAAAATATAGAGCAAATGTCACGCAGGTCTCTGAAATCTGCAGTGGTGCAATTATTGCTAATTCCTACTTTTGTACCTAACGCTGGTTAATAACACTAATCAAACATTTATGTAGTACTTTTCTCCCAGCAAAATCATACCATGCTTTTTCTGAAGGTTTACCGACTTCTTGTCCAAACTGCTGCCTACACCACTCAAAGGCAGACACCTCATGGGGATTAATGCAATAGGATCAAATTCTAATAATGTTTAGCTTTTTACAGATCTAATCTTCCTTCCCTGATCCAGCCCATCTTTTCTTATAAACAGCTCCCCACTCCTATAGTACAACATCCTAGCTTGGCTGTTTTACTTCCTCTGTGATTTTTTCAGACTGAAAATTATAAATGCAGTAATTGTAACTTCTGGGTCATGTAATTATCAAGCATGGCTCTTTAAATTTCTGGTACAAATGATGCTGCGAACAAAACTCGAGATTGTGATGTAAAGATATATAACTGGTGTTCCTTTCCACCCTGCAAAAACAAGACAATAAAGGAAACTACAGTTCAGTTAATTTTCATGTTGAACCAACATCTTAAGAGTGAAATCTGTGAGTTTGAAATCCAGGCCATGATCTTATATACAACTGCTACTTTATGAAATCATGAAACTGTCAATCAAAGTACAGTTGTACCTTGCTTAAAGAGCATAATGTGTTCCACAGGATTGCTCTTTAAGTGAGTTTGCTCTTTAAGTGAAACACCACTGTAAGTGACCAATTGTGACTTCTCGTGGGGGGGATTGCGAACCCCAATTTATTTGTTAAGCGAGTTTTTGGTTGGTTTTATTTGTTAAGCAAAGTGAACATTCAGAGAAAATTCTGCTCTTTAAGCGAGGCGCTCTTTATGCGAGGTTTGACTGTACATATTTAAAATCATCACCTACAATTCATATCATTTTATGAACACAGATAGGAGCTACCGGCCAAGCAGAAAGGATGCTAGAGTACTAGAAGTGAGGTTTTTTTAAAGTACGGTAACAAATTATACATGTACAGTGAAACCTCGGATAACACTAAAACTTGGTTCCATAAGTCTTAGTGTTGTCTGATTTTTAATGTTATCTGATGCATGCATCAGGTGTTAAAATCCTATGGGATGCATCGGATAACGTTAAAACACCATAGCGATACATTGTAACCAGCACAGGCTTTAGCAAACGTTATCCGATGCATCCCATAGGATTTTAACATTACGCAATGCCATTTTTTTCCCCAGATTGCTTAACGTTATGTGGTTTTAGTGTTATCTGATGCAAACGTTATCCGAGTTATTACTGTATTTGAAGGTCTGGAGAAGTAGCTCATTACTGTTGGGCTTAAATTTATTTTCATGAAACTTCCATTTCTCAAAAGTAATTTTAACTCTTACATTGCATTTTTTTTTAAAAAGAATCTGTAATACAAAATACACTCCTCCTATCTGCTGTGTTCTCACTTCCACAACCACATTAGAGCAGGAGACAGCTGTTGGACAAAGTTCAGCCTTGTTAGACATGGTTGTCTCTGACCCCAAGATAGCCATCCTTCAACAGAGAATTTCAAAGATATGTTCCAAAAGAAAAAGGCTGAACAAGAATAGATCAAGAGGTTCAGTTCTATTCGCTTTGGTTTCAGCAGGGAGAGAAGCTTTCAGTATGTGTCAATTTGTTTGAAAGAGTGAGACATTGAATTTCCTGAAGTACTCTAAAAAAATGTATGAGGAACAACATAAAATATAGAATACAGTCAAACCTTGCATAAAGAGCACCTCCCTTAAAGAGTAACTCACTTAAAGAGCAGAATTTTCTCTGAATGTTCGCTTCGCTTAACAAATAAAACCAACCCAAAACTCACTTAACAACTACATCAGGGTTCGCAATCTCCCCCCCCCCAAGAAGTCACAATTGGTCACTTACAATGGTGTTTCGCTTAAAGAGCAATCCTGTGGAACACATTATGCTCTTTAAGCGAGGTACCACTGTACTTCAACTCACTCTTCAAGGAAAGATCCCTGGGAAGAAAGGTCCTGGACGTAGACGGACTTCACGGCTGAAGAACCTGAGAGACTGGTGTGACGTACCCTCAGAAGAACTGTTCCAAGGAGTTAAAAACAGGAAGACTATTGCCATGATAGCCAATATCCGGAATGGATACGGCACTTGAAGAAGAAAATGCACAAGACATAAAAACACCTTTGTGTTGAACCAGTGACCAAGCCGTTAAGATACTGTACACAATATCATCAAGCCTCAACCTCTACTTCTGTACAATTTGAGATTTGTCTCTCCACCCCAAACCCCAGAAATTTCCGAAGGTTTCATCTGGCACCCCGAAACTGTGCAACCCTAACCTACATAGAATCAGACTGTGTATTTTACCCCCATACAAACATTTCCTGAGTTTAAAATGCTGTTATGTTATGTTCGCTTCTTGCCAACTGGGCTTTGCAGATTTAAACATCAGAGCATTAATTGTACTCCCAAGTTTTGCTTGGGTTGTTTGGCTGCTTGGTATGGGACAAAAGATGAAACTCTGCTCTGAACTCTTGTTCTTTCATTGACTCTGGAAAAGGCCAGTCTCAGGAGACTCACTCAAACATCTCGTCTTCAAGAGTTCTAGTTTTATGCCTGCGGTGGAGTATTGACAGTTTGACTCATGACCCGCATCTGGGAAGATCTGTTGCTTTTATATTGTGTCCTAACAGATTCAGACCTGCCCCCCTCTTTTTTTTCCTTTTTTTTGCAAGGTGAGCTGTATTCGTATAAACTTAGATGAAAATAAAGTTTTAGTCTGACCTAACAAATTGTTGGTACAGCAGGATGTCACAAAGGAGTGTATTGTGTCACCAGGCTACATCTACTGTGTGTTGATGTCCATGTAGGGCATATTTTCCTTTCTTTTTCTTGGTAGGCAAATGCATTAATGTGTATGTCTGTAAGCACATTTTCCTGATGCATCATAACACCCACTAGACCAAAGGCCAATGCATGAATGCTGAGTAGACCACAGTGATACAGCTTTTACTCTTGTGGAACATTTTATAGCAATGCCTGTTCAGCATGTATAGTATTCTCATTTAACACAATGGCAATTGCTATATTTGTATATGTGTAACAGTATGTATATGTTAGGGACTGCAGTGGCTTAGAGATTAAGACGATGAACTTCATGATCGGAAGGTCAGCAGGTCAACAGTTTGAGACCTGAATGCTGCACAAGGGAGTGAACTTCAGTCTCTATCCCAGCTCCTGCCAACCTAGCAGTTTGAAAGCAAGAAATTTCATGTAAATAAATAGGTACCACATCAGTGGGAAGGTAAACAGCATTCCATGCACTCCACTGTCTAGTCATTTTTGCCACATGTCCACAGAAACCTCTGCAGACGCAGACAGCGCTGCCTCTTTGGCTATAAACAGAGATGAGCACTGAAATGTAGAGTCAGATACAACTGGCTTTTGAGCAAGGACAGCATTTACCTTTACTGTGTATATGTTGCATGGGTGTACATGTACAAGTCAATGCATACACACACACACACACACACACACACACACACACACACACACACACACACACATACATCTGTATATACACATTTTATGCATAAAATCTCAGACTAGATTATGTGGTGAGGCTACAAGATTTAATTTTTTTCTTTTTAATGTAATTTTTAAAACACTGTCAGACATGGATAGAAAGAAAAGTTTAGAGTAGGTACATGAAATGTGTGGTCTTCCAGACTTCTGCTTGTATCTTTAATCATTCTGCTACTATCTTTATCACAGTGCTGGTTATGACAGAGGTGAGCTGCAGGCCAACAAAGTCCGGAGATCCACCATAGCCCTGGGTTGGAGAATTTGTAGGCAACAGCAGTATACTATACCAGTCTGGCCAGGTTATCCTGCTATGGTAATAGAGTAGACCGGGGTTGGCAAGCTTTTTAGGTCAGGGGCCAGGTTATGCTCCTTCAGACGGTTGAGGGGGCCGGACTGGTGTTTCCCTCGCCATAAATACTGCCATAAATGCATCTCCACAGCTGCTGTAAATGTGCCTGCTTCGAGCAGTGGCAGCAGCTGGTACGAGGGCATGGGCCAGATGATTTGGTGCCATGGTTCAGATCCTGCCTGTAGGCCATAGGTTGCAACCCCTGGAGTAAACCATACTGCCAGTGACTCAACACCAATCTTCAGGCAGCAATTAACTAATTTGACAACCCTTAGGATTAATGGCCTTGGGTGGCAAAGTCCGCAGGGAAGGGTGATGGTCCCCAAGTGGATTGAATCTCAAAATCCATCTTGATGGAGGGCAACAACTTCATAAATACTGGCCTGAGGCTGAGGAGGACTTTGTGTGCCAAAAGGGCTCAGGACCAGAAAATGATTCATGGAACTGCGGAACGCAATTGGAAGTCTACTGCATTATATTGTTCCCACGATTGCAATAATAATAATAATAATAATAATAATAATAATAATAATAATAATAATAATAATAATAATAATAATAATAATAATAATAATAATAATAATAATAGAGCCAATATTCAGAATTGGATACAGCATTTGAAGAAGAAGAAGAAGTATAGTATGTAAAATGAGGAATGCTGGGTCAAGAGGCAGGTGCCAGATGCCCAAGAGGATGTTGGACATGTTATATGTTTGATAACTATACACACAAGGTGGGCTGAAAGGGGAAATTGGACAAACAATTGCATTTTTCTGGTGGCAACTGGGGGCCTTCAGGGGTATCTAATTCCACCCCCAGTTCTCTGCCCCTGCAGAGTCTTAGATAGTTGGGTTACAGGTAGGGCATTCTTTCTGCATCTGAACTCTCAAGCCTTTGAAATTGATGGTATTTAGTGTTCAGGATTTTCTTCAAAAAGAAGTTTGGCAAGGTTTTCCCTGTGTTCCCTCCTCCTTTCTTTTGAAGCTGTTGTTTTTTCTACTTTATTGCTCTACTGGGAGAAGCCCTCCTTTTCCACCTTGCCTGCCTGGATTGTCTCTCCTCCCTATATCTTTCTGCTTCAAGAGTGGACTGCGTCCAAGCAAGGGCAACATAGCATGTCCAGAGACATCAAAGAGACAGCAGATTGCCTGGCTTGCAACAGGTCCACCAGTTTCACTTTCTTCAGCTTCTAACAGTGCGTTAGGGACACACTATCTTCTGTTATTACCAGTTGTAAAATGGCACACTGATTTGTAAACATATCTGTTATACCCTGTTTTCCCCAAAATAGGACCTCCTCATATAGTAAGGCACCCCCCTATTTTTCCCCACCTCGGAAATATAAGCCCCCCCCCCCCCCGAAAATAAGGCACTCACCTAAATCTTGCCCTGGCAATCCGCTGTATCAGCAATAAATGTGTACTGTATTCTTCTTCATGGAAAAATAAGACATCCCCTAAAAATAAGACCTTGTGCATATTTTGGATTTTTAAAAATATAAGACAGTGTCTTATTTTCGGGGAAACACGGTACTAACCAACCATTGTGTACCTCTGTACCTGATAAGCATAAATTAGTGCCATGAAGTCTTACTCTTATGTCTGACAACATAACATTAAAATATAGGAGTGTTAGTCTTTAAGGTACCATGTTTTTTGTTTTGTTTTCTTGAGTTCAATTGAACATCACAAAAACCCATTATGTCAAAATGGCACTTTCCTCTTTACTTTCCCTGCTCCTGTGTTATCAAGGTCATAGCTGCCATCTGTCAGCAAGCAGTTTTGGTACCACTGCAGTTTCTATGTAAAGTTATTGCGGTGTTCCACCCCCATCCCCTTCCTTACATTGTGTTGAATTCTGTTATGTTTTTGTCTTGTATTTTGGTGATGGTGGTGGTTTGTAAAGCACTGATTATGCATGGTGCAACTGTGTCTTCTTGTCCAGAGTCTGGAAAGAATTGCAACTGAGAATTGGTATAGCATAGCATCTAATTGACTGAGGAGCAAATAACAAAGCCCCTGGTTCAGGCATTACATTTGCAATTAACTCACAATGAGACATAAGGAAAGCCATTATCTCGCTGCCTCTCCCTCTGACCCCTGGCCCATCTGTGAGATGGAGAGGAATAATAATGCCTTGTTTTACAAACTGTTTAAGGAGTGCAACTAGATAATGCACAAGAAGTAAAATGAATGCTTGCAAATGCTGTGCAAATTTTAAGCATGATTAATTATCCTGTTTAAGATGACTGCTAAAGTATGGAAAAACAAAATTCCAACCAGAGCATTTTTACTTTATTTATTTACTTGTAGTGCAAGTGTGCAATGCATGGTTTGGGTGGATAGGAAGGTTTTCTCTTAGCATATTGAGTTGCTACGAAAGAAATAGATTTTAGTGCAGGGAGGCCGGGGGAGAAGGCATTTTTAAAGAGAAGTCAGACACAACACTGCTCAAAATTCCTCAGAGACTCATGAGGCGCTCAGGCCCTGTTTTCTTGATACAGAGTGCCCAGGTGGGAGTGAGGTGGGATTTTTGCTTAAGGATATTTCACTTGTATTTCCACTAGAAACCAGGAAGTGAAGAAAAGGCGACACAGCAGGCACAGGTGAACTGAACCATGTTTTGTAAACAGAACTGAATATTTTGTTTTTGTTTATCAGAAAGAGCAGATGTGATAGGAAAACATTTATCATGCCCTGCAGCAGTAGCATTACTTTTGTGAGATTTTTAACAGTGGAGTTGTTAAAAACAGTCTATTGCAGTCTATTGTTATCTTCCCCCAGTATGCAAAAACCTGTTTACTTCTGCATTCCCTCTCTGAGTACACTAAATCCATTATAGTCTTTTTGACAGCAATAATGGAGTATGCCATTCATGACCATTATTAACAGTATGTAAAACCTGTGCGTTTTCTGACAACTCTTCCCCACTTTCTGGCTCTTTCTTGGAAAAGGTTGAGGCCTCACCTCTCCCTGCAAGCAACCAAATTGGGGAATGGGTTGGGGGTGGGGCAGAATCCTGGGGTGAGACAATGGAATTTTTTCAATGTATTCCTTCATGTAATTTAAAAAGAAATTAAATTACATAAAGTAAAACACGGCCATACGGGTGTGTTTTACTTCTGCTTCCGGGAGCAATGAGGGTTTTGTGGGCAAAATGAATTGAGTTTCGTAGGCCAGATGTATTTCATGGGCCTGAGCCACATGACCGGCCCATGACCTGAAAAGTTTGGGCACCCCTGGTTTAACTGCTTTCTGTCTCCTGGTGCAAATGATCAAATTCTGATTCAACATGGAACAGTCTTTGGGGCACAGATATACAGTACAAGGAATTTCTCCAGCTTTCATTGGAAAAGATCTGTGCAATTCATTCTTAAATAGCTGTTACTCATATCTAGGGTATCTTTTTCACTTTCACACAGAAGATGTAGATTAACACTCACTCAATATTAGGACACAGGCAGGGGTACACAGAAAGTTCCTTTTCAAAGACTGTGGCATTTTTGATCCACAGTTGGGTGTCCCCCAGGCAATGGCCACCTCATGCCAGCTAATTTTTCTCACACTGGGTCAGGTGAAAGGAACTATAGAATGAACTCCCCAAAGGTGGCATCATTTTGGCAGTTTCACATCTGACCTAGATACAGAAGAAGAATCTGCAATTATTTCAAGTGTGTCAGTTTGTTACACCCAACTTGACCAGTAAGTCAAAGGGGGACAACAGCACCCATTGGACTAAGGCATTTTATCCCTAAATTTAAGAATGACTCCAAAATGTGTGTGTTTGTATGTATTTTGCCTTGTGTCCCATGTAGTCAATGCTTCATAAACCACCCTAGCAAGAACAAAAAACAACCAGATGTGACTTCCATTTCCCTCCACTATTAAAAAAAAGGTGTGACAGGGAGAGGGGGGTAGGTCCTCTGGGGTATAGTGGTGGGCATGTCTGGCTTCTCACAACTGACTGTGAGAAAATTGGAATGATACAACTAGTATAAGGGACAATAAATGTATCTGATGAAACCAGTTATAATCTATGAAACATATTACCCTTTAAAAGTACACTAGTACCCCGAATAACGTTATGACTTGGTTCCACAAGTCCCGTCGTTATTCGGTTTTTAACGTTGTGCGATACATTAAACACACAATGTTAAAAAAAGCCCTGTTTCCCTGGAGGCTGCAGGAAGCGAGAACATCGGGATTTGAATCCTGACATTTTGGCTTGCTGCTGCCTCCAGGGAGGTGGGAGAACTTTGGAAACAGCTTGGAGTGGGTTTCCCCACCTCCCTGGACCCGGCGGGGGGGTCAGAGCCCCCAAAATTGGTAAAAAAAACGTCCGTTTTTTTTACCAATTTTGGGGTTTCTGACCCCCCCGCCGGGTCCAGGGAGGTGGGCAGACCCGATCCAAGGTGTTTCTGGGCTTCCCCGACGTCCTGAGCCAGTGCAGCAAGCCAGAATGTCAGAGTTCGAATCCCGATGTTCTGGCTTGCTGCACTGGCTCAGGACGTCGGGGAAGCCCAGAAACACCTTGGATCGGGTCCCCACACCTCCCTGGACCCAGCGGGGGGGTCAGAAACCCCAAAATTGGTAAAAAAAATGGACTTTTTTTTACCAATTTTGGGGGCTCTGACCCCCCCGCCGGGTCCAGGGAGGTGTGGGGACCCGATCCAAGGTGTTTCTGGGCTTCCCCGACGTCCTGAGCCAGTGCAGCAAGCCAGAATGTCAGGATTCGAATCCCGACGTTCTCGCTTCCTGCAGCATAAAAGAGGGTGGGGGAAGTTCAAAATTAGCACACATCAGCTCTAGGGAGGTCGGGAGACCCGATGCGCGCTAATTTTGAACTTCCCCCACCCTCTTTTATGCTGCAGGAAGCCAGAATGTCGGGATTCGAATCCTGACATTCTGGGTCGCTGCACTGGCTCAGGACATCGGGGAAGCCCAGAAAAAGCTTGGATCGTGTCTGCCCACCTCCCTGGACCCGGCGGGGGGGTCAGAGACCCCAAAATTGGTAAAAAAAAGTCCGTTTTTTTTACCAATTTTGGGGTTTCTGACCCCCCGCTGGGTCCTGGGAGGTGTGGGGACCCGATCCAAGGTGTTTCTGGGCTTCCCCGACGTCCTGAGCCAGTGCAGCAACCCAGAACGTCGGGATTCGAACTCTGACATCCTGGCTTGCTACACCGGCTCTGGACGTCGGGGAAGCCCAGAAACACCTCCAGAGTGATCAGAGGACCCGATCTACAGCTGCAGGGTGGCTGGGGAAGCTGACGGGGACTCCCTGTCGGCTTCCCTAGCCACCCGCCCATGCCTCCGCAGCTGTGGGGTGGCTGGGTAAGCCGATGGGGGAGCCCCCCGTCACCTTTCCAGCCTCCCCACCCCTGCCTCCGTAGCTGCAGGGTGGCTGGGAAGCTGAACGGAGAACCCCGTTCAGCTTTCCACCCACCCTGCTGCTAAGAACGACTGTATCGTGTAACGTTAAAATCGCGTTACTCGATACAAGATGTTTCCGAAAATCTTGTAACGTTATGCGGTTTTAACGATATACGGTACTCGCGTTATACGGGGTATTACTGTACTATAGAGGTATTTACTGCTAATGTAGCAGCCCGCTTTCAGCAGCTTCCTTCTCTTTCTCCCCACCAAAGAAAAGCCAGTGCACATTTTCATTTTTTTTAAATCAGAGAAATGAGAGGAAGGGGGGGGGGATTTATCCCATACAAAACAAGATGAGTGACTGCTAAATCATTGACAGGATCTTCGTTAGTCCAGCATACTGGAATCCTGTGATGGATGCTTTTTACACTGCTCCTTCAAAGAAGCTAGGTAGTGCCTCTGGTGGGATTATTTTAATATGAAGAAAGAAGAAATGTATGTATTTCCTGCTTCTACTAATGAGAAATCCCAGTTCAAATTAGGGAAGGCATGAAACCTAATTTTTAAAAAAAATTTATATGTGTTTTGTATATGGAAGTTTAAAGCCGGCACCACCACCCTCCAAAATAGGCATCCTAGTAAGGAGTCATCAAATGGACTGTATCGGAGTAATAGACTTCAGATTTCATGACACACAAACACATACACACCTATCTTCTTAATAGAATATCTGTGTTGGTTAACTCTGTTGTCTGGCTTCCTGTCAAGACATCCTGCAACCAGCCTAAAGCAGCTTCTAATGGGCTGCCAGGGGATTTAATCTGATAGGAGTGTGTACCAAGTGCTGACAGCTTGCTGGAACAGCTCGCTCTGCTAGTGTGATTGGAAATTGGTCTATCTCTCTCTCTCTCTTATTTGCACCCTGTCATAGTGGGTAGGTAGTAGTGGAGTGAGTAGGGAAGCACTCGTTCTCTAGCTTTCCAGGGCTGGGTGTGCTGGAGCACAAGAAGAAGCCTTTTCTGCCTGGGAAGGATTCCTTAAAACTTGCTTCTCCTTTCTCACAAGGGCTACACTCTCAGGCAAGTCACATGAAGCAGACTCCCCTGGGCAGATGATTCAACACCGGGTGACAATCCCGCCCCCCTCTTTGCATCTACTCTTTATTCTCCTCATTAACAGCACACACAGAAAGAGAAAGTGAACACTCTAGAGCTCTTGTGTGCATGTTTGTGCATCTACAAGTGTAATGTCAACACTTTCAAAAGTGAAGATGTCTAATGCCAACAATGGGTTGCCAGGTAATATTCACATGTGGCTGAAAAATATTGTTAGCATACACAACTAAAACAAAAATGCCCCAATAGCTCTCCTTTGAAGGCAAATTTAAATTTTAAAGACACACCTGTTAATTGACATTAGCATTTTGAGAAGGCACTAATCTATGGCAAGTAAGAATAGTTACCATGTGACCAGAAAGGAATCAAAAGTATTTTATTTATTCATTCATAAATTCATATTCTGTCTTCTCTGTCATGAGGCCAAGACAGCATACAGGACTTTCCTCTTAACAACCCAGCAAAGTAAGAACATGATTGGCCCAAGGTCACATGATTAGCCTCATAGCTCAGTGTGGACGAAAGCCCAGATTTTCTGAGTCCCACTGGACTTAATTTATTCCTTCTAAGATGTTTATGTCCTGCAGGTGTCAAAAGTAAATGACACTAACAAGAGTTTTGTGAGTTAATGACACTTATAAGTAGATGAGTGGGTGGGCAAGTGGATGGATGGAGGAGCTGAGAAGGATGTTTTTATTTATGAATGAAATGTTGACTTGGAAGTTGGAATTCATAAGTATCTAAGACAAATTATGTATTCCTAGCAGAATTCCTACCTTTTTGGAGGCAGTGAGAATATTTTTAAGAATAAATTTTGAACATCAGTGCAGAGCACCTATTTGGCTGTCCTGTCACCTGTTTTATATAAAGACAAGAAAATTAGTACTATAGGTTGCAATCAGCAGGTGGTTTATATAGGCAAGTGTTAGGAAGACTCAAATAAAAATCACCTGAATTTGGAGGTGAGACAAAGTCATCTGTGTTACCTTCCTTTCCCACTTCTTCTTTTTTTAACTGAAAGGAGCTGCTTTGGATGGAAGGGTATTCAGAAGCACAGTTCCAGTATATGCAAGTATTCATAGAAAATATGCATATAGGTGAGATCAAAAAGTAGGTAAACATGTTACACATAGTTATGGTTTTGTTCACTGTATGATTACTGGTGAGCAATTTAATTGTAACTGATTATTATGTGAATCAAGTTGTAGGGAATTGTTTGTTTGTTTATTGGTTAATCTAACCCATCTGTTTTTCTTACAGCAGAGCATCTCACATGGATAATCAGCTCTTTACAGAAGATAAGATTTCAGAGACATGTTTCCACATTACAGGATGGCTCCTGGCCCATGTATTCATTGTTTGTGTCCAGCCTTAGAGGATGTTTTATGGCTAACTGAGCTTTTCTGGAAGTCTACAGTCTGCTTGTCCTTATCCTATAGGATCCTCATGATGGCTGATCTTGAATTCAGCCTATATCTGCCCCTTTGCACTGTTTTGGTCTGAAATGCATGGTGAGAAATATTGTGAAATATGACACTCCATGGTACCGTAAGTATGGAAGGGGGAAAACAGTGAAGAATATACAAAGTAATGGATTTCTTACCAGACACCCCTCTGCCAGCTTGTGCTATTAGATATGCTTTTTCCCCACCCCACTGTCTTCTATGGCTTTTTATTCCTATGTGATTATATAACTGCTTTCATATAGGGATTGAAGCCGTGCAATACGCTGGGGATTGTCAACAAAGAATACAAAACATGGTTAAATATCCTCCAGGCCACAGGAAAAAATGGATGGAGATTCTCAGCCACCTACAGTCTGGTAGGAGTCAGAGGACTTCGTGAGGGGGTGGATGCATGCAAACCTAACACATATGCCTTTGATGGAACACCTGGGCCCTCCCCACAAGTTCAGGGATGCAAGAGGGGAGGACAAGACTCGTAAGTCCCAAGCCAGCATGATGGAGCCAACATAGTTGGACAATAGGAGCCTGCCTGATGGGAAATAGCTGGTGGAGGCTGGGTTGACAGAATATAAGAGGGGAGTAAGGAGAAGGTTGTGGTGTGGGTTGTTTTCACTGACTGCAGAAGAGGAGGACATTTGGGAAGATACAGGGGAAGGCAGAGACCCTGTCTTTTGCATGACGGCAGAAGCAAAGGGAGAAGAAATGCCAGGCTTTCTTTTCTCTTCCAGTTTGCCTGTTTATGACAGAAGCCAAAGACTCTAGCCTTGCATTCACCCACAACAGGACATGCCCCCAAACAGGCAAAGCACCAGAGAGGCAAGCAATGAGAGGCACGCCAGGGAAGGAGCTGGGAAGAGAGCACCTGCAGAGTTTGGCTCCTTCCACCTGTCTATACAAGTCCTCCCTGCAGAGGGCATGCCCTGGCATGAAGCTCACCCCTCTCATCTGCCTCCCAGGACTTGGACTCTGAGGAATTCTTGTGAGGTTAACTGGGACTCCCAAACTGGCAGGAGGAGCCTAAGAGGCAAGTGACTGTAACTCAGTCTACTGAGACTATGGAGGAAAGGACTGTGTGGGGAGATGCTCTGCCTTTAGTAAAAACTGTTCCGACCAAATAAACAAACAAAACCCCAACACAACATGACTTGGAGGCCCATGGAGTTATTTTTAGAGGACTTTTCTCCCCACCAGCCCCTTCCCCTACAGGAGGGGCACAGACTAACAAAACTTTGAAGCCTTCACAAAATAATAATAAAAAGTAGACCAAAGTTTTGATAAAATGGGGGTGGGGGTGGAATCCCAGTATGCAACATTTTCCCCAGTTGGTCTGAGGAAATTAATGGCTCTCCTAGGGAATTCGCTTTTACATAAAAAGTACAACACATTAAAAATGCTTCAGGATTCTATAACTTCTGTTCCGGAAACCTCTCCGGTTATTACCACAACTTGGTTCAGTCTCAGTAAGATTCTTGCTGAGAGTATCATCTCATCTCCATTGTCATCAGCACTATAGCTGCTATTAAGGGCAAAGTGCCTAGATGCTATCTAGCCCACTCTTCAGGAACCAAGAAGAAAATTGCGGTTTTCCTTCAAGGTTGGATTTCCTTGTCATTAGACACCTACAAAAGGTGCCTGAAATAGCTTGCATTTAACTACAGAAAATATGCCTGGAGCAGTATACTCAAGCCCTTGCTTCTAGACAGTTTTCTGAAGTAGTATTCTGCCTTCAGTGAGAAAGAGCACTCTTGTATATTGCAAGGAAATGGAACAGAAGAGACAATCTCTCAAGGTGTGTGTCTTATGACTGAGGAGAAACAGTTAAATTTTTCATAGTGCCTACAATGTGCTGTATGTACCTTGATTAGGAGGTTGAGTTGCTCTCTAGCTTAAGTTGTCAAGTTAAAGCCACCTCTTCCAAATGAAATTCTACTTTGTAAAGTATCGTGTAAGTATGTCACTCTTCTGACTAGGTGGGGAGAGATTGAGTTGATGGGAAATGTTTTGCAGGCTAAGGAGCCTGGACTTCGTCCAGTTAAGCAGCATTTGTTGTCGCGCAGTCGATTCCGACCCTATGGACCGTTGCTAGCCAGGCACCTCTGCCTTCCACCATCCTCCTCAGCCCACCCAGTTCTGTGCCCACTGCAGCATTACAGAACCAAGAAAATATATACAGAAGCCTCTGGAGCCATGGGGTCAGTGTTATTATTGATATCCTACACCAGGGGTGCCCAAACTATGGCCCGGGGCCCAGATGCAGCCCCTGATGCCAATTCATCGGGCTCCGAAGCCCTGGTTGCTCCTAGAAGCAGAAGTAAAACACGCCAGTACAGGAGCAACCAGGGCTTCGTGGGCCGGATGAATTGGCATCACAGCCCACATCCAGCCCCCGAGCCATAGGGACCGACTCCCTGAACCATGTGACCTGCCTGTGGCCTGAAAAGTCTGGGCACCCCTGTCCTACATCCTTCCTGTTTCCCAGGTGGCAGGGACTTTGGAGAAATTGTGAGTTAAATCTGTCATGTTAGTTGGCAAAATTATGTTACTTGAGTCTTAAGAAAACCCCTTCAGCTCACTTCATAAACACCTATTAACACCTTGTGAAATATTATCTATTAATCAGCATCTATGCAGAGTAAATGATCCATATACATATCATTATCTGGTCCTTAATGAAGCGATAATAGGAGTGCTGTAGAGTTGGGATATTAATGTCTCCTAAGAGGCCAGAACTGCAGAAAGACTAGAAGCCAAGATTTTTAATTTAGTACCCAACACTTCTACTGTTAATAAGGTAGTTATTTATCCCCAGCCATTAAGCACTGTTTGGTCAGAAGTACTCCACTTGTAGAAATGAGCCCAGCCTTTAGAAAATGATTTGGCAGTTATTGTTGCCAATATCTCCAATGAGACTAGGTCCTGCCTGAAGTGGAATGTGCATCAGCAGGCAGTTCCCTTGCACTGTTTTCTTGTTTGGACAAGATTTATAGGTATTATAAGCGCTAGTTGCCTCCCCACCCCAAATACTTCTAGAATGTCATTGATGACTCCATGTGTTACACTGAATAGAAACTTCTCATCTACTGTTGTCAAAGTCACATATAGATACAGCAGACTTAAAAACTACAAAGATATACAGTACTCCTTTCACTCTGTGAAATCCATTCTAGAGAGCTTGAACAAGGTTCCTCTGTCTTGTTGCTGGGGCTTTTTTAGCACCTTAAAGGTTTGGGCTGCTTACTGCCAATACTTCTGTTCAAGGTGATAAAAGGGAGTGTTGCAGGTTTTTTGAGATCTGCACAAGGCTTTAAAGTAGTTTGAATGATAATGGGGTGTGTATCTTGCCATCTTTATTTGTCTTGGGGTGTGTGTGTGTGATGGAAATGCTCCTTGAGTAGCTGCTTCACAAGTATGCCAAGAGCCATGTTCAGTCTACTATTTCGTTTGTCTTCCCAACAGAGATGCTCATGAATGAAGGATGTGCCCTCTGTCTTTGCTGGCTTCTTGGGAACAAATTATACACTCAGGTGTGGAAACTTACATGCGGAAGTATGTCAGCTTCACCTACAGTAGGAAAGAGGGCCAGCTTCCTTCACACTGCCACCAGCGAAGAAAAATTGCCAGCACACATATAATCTCTGCCCTGTTTTTAAGGTCTGCTCTACTGTGACATGTTTTGCCATTTTTAATATGAGTCTCCTGTTTTCAGAGTCCCATAAAAGTGCCCTGAGTCTCTTTTAAACAAAAGACATATGAAGAACTCAACTAGCGGGGTACTTGGTTATACTGGATTAATGCTCCTAACAATGCCAGTGGTGCTGACTGTAACAAGACAGTCAGCCCAAGACAAAATCATTACTGCAAGTTAAAACATTTGGTTCCTATTTTCTTCCACTCCTTAAGTGATGCTGCTTTCCAGGCCTGCCTTGCAATTGATACTTTGATTTCATGAGGAGGGGTACACAGAAAGATCCTCCTCGAAGATTGTGGTATTTTTGAACCACAATCCGGTGTACCCTAGTAACGGCAACCTTGTGTTGCAGGCTAATCTTTCTCACACTAGGTCAAGCAAAAGGAACTACAGAATGAACTCACCAAAAAGTGCCTCTATTTTGGCAGTTTCACGGCTGGCCTGGACACTGAAGATGAAATTTCATGGGGAAGGATCAATTGAATGAGACAAGGCATATCAGAAAACAAAATAAAATAAAAAACACCGTAGCGCTTTAAAGACTAACTGCTTTATTTTTATTGTTAGCTTCCATGGATCAAGTCCACTTCTTCAGACAAAGAGTGAAACTTACAGGCATGGTTTTTATACACCAAATTAAAAACCATGCCTGTAAGTTTCACTCTTTGTCTGAAGAAGTGGACTTGATCCACAGAAGCTAACAATAAAAATAAAGCAGTTAGTCTTTAAAGTGCTACAGTGTTTTTTTATTTTATTTTGTTTTCTGATATGCCTGAACCACAGACTAACATGGCTACTATTCCAAAAAATGAATGAGACAAAACATTTAACTTATGTGTCTTCAATGCCACAATCTCCCCGCCTTCCCCCAGGCCCCACCTATGCCTGGGTGATAAAGGATGCTGTGGCCATGGGCGGCTGAGGATCTCGCCGCCCTCCCCCTGGCCCTCACGAATGGCTGGGGGACAAGGAGCAGCTGCAGCTGTTGTTGCTGTCTTCTGGGCCCCACTTACGCCCGGGGGATAAAGGACGCTGTGGCCACACTGTGTTGTTGTGGACTTGCTGAATGAATGCTATGAACTTTTTAAATGAATGTTTTTTCTTTGCAGTATTTTATGATGCTGTATTTATGACTTGCGTAATGCTGTATTTATGATTTTGCGATATTTACTTGTTTATGAGCTGCCCGGATTCATGCTGTCAAGGGGGCGGCATACAAATGTAAGTATACAATCCAATCCAAACAGCACCTGTGCAACTGAACTTGATACTCTGCTTGCTACTGTTGAATAGCGACAGCTTCTGAGAAGTATGAACCTATGGCCTCACTGTCCCCAGAGGTTCCATTGCTGCCTATGGACAAATAGGGTACTTCTCTCTCCTTAGGTGGCTGTTCAGAGTTGGCTACTCAGAGGTGCCACCTTTTCCTCTCACTAAGCAGGACATATCATAGATTAGTGTGGGCAGCTTTGGTGAGTCTTATGGCCAATTTCCTGACATGAACATCCCAACGAAGTCATACAGAAGGCCAAAAATGAAACAAGATTTAACAAGAGGTGTTGTAACAAATTTGGGAATTGATATTTAGAGAGTGTTAATAGGTGCAGAGGTGCCTGTGACCTATTTGAAAGATTAGGAAGTCTTCTGAAAAGATCCAGAAACTGCAATTCACACATTTTCCCTGGCCCCCATCCCTGCTTTTTTCTTTCTTTCAGGAAGTGACCAGGGAGGTTAGGGTGCCAAAAACATAATGCAAAGGCAGCTGAGGATCATGTAGATGCACTTTGTCTAACTCAGTGTAGATTCTTAAATGAAATGTCTTGAATATAATAATCATGGCAACATTTACAATTTTCTTGTATAATAGGGGCATACAAGTTATGCACATACTAATGATTTTTTTTCTTGAGGCTATGTTGCATATGAATTATCTTTCACTGAGGGTGGAAACTTAGCCCCCAAGAGACTAGTCCAAACTGAGAAGCGCAAAGATTGCAACTGACATTTCTGAAGCTTTTAAACCTCCCATAATACTTCTCAGGGATGCAAAAATGTCTGGCTGTTAGTCAATGAGGGAAGCTGCATGGGAAGAGGAATTATGCCCCCATTGCCAAGGCAAACAGGCTGACATCCCTGTTGTGCCTTAATGTCCTGACAGGTGATGCCAAGGGCCTACAGTGCAAATGTACAAGCATCACAATATGACAGCTCATTTCCTTTGTTCATATTACAGCCATAATCGCCACCACTACCATCAGCACCACAGCCACAAGATTGTGGCTGCAATCGTGCTGAGAACATAAAGAGTAGAGTTTTGTTCCTTCATTAACTGGATGTAGATAGTTGCTAGGGAGGAAAATAAACAGCTACGAACCAGGACTGTAGCCAGGGGATGGCCAGGGTGTGGTTGGCCCACCCTGAGTTAGCATTTTGCCCACTTTGGCAAAGCGTGGTTTCCCATAGGAATGCATTGAAAAGAGGCTTTGTTGCCCATCCTGAAAAAAATATTCACCCATCCTGGCTATGGCCCTGCTAGGAACAGGTTCCCTTTCCCAAGGGCTTCCATTTGTATTTGGAGTGCCAGGCTTGGCACAAGTATTTATATACAAACATCTTGCATACAAATTCAAGTAGATTATGCTTCCTGAAATCTCAGAAGCTAGGAAGTAGATCCTGTCTGGCCAGGTTATCCTACTATGGTAGCAGAGTAGACCATACTACCAGCGACTCAACGCTGAGTGACAGGCACCAGTTAACTAGCCTGACAACCCTGAGGACTAACAGCTTGGGTGCCAAAGTCCACAGAGAAAGGTGGTGGTACTCAAGTGGATTAAATCCCACTTGAATCCATCTTGATGGAGGGCAGCAGCTCCATCAATTCTAGCCTGGGGCTGAGGAGGACTTTGTGTGCCAAAAGGGCTCAGGATCTGAAAATGATTCACAGAACTGGATCAGTGGTACGGGGGTTATGCTGTGATGCAGAAGGCAGATGAAAGGCCATCATATTCTCAGGACAGTCTTCATGGCTAATCGCCATGAGGATCGCCAATATTCGGATTTGGATATGGCAGAACAAGAAGTAGATGTATACAATACCTGTGGGCTTGAAACAAGGTGTCACAGCCTCCATAAGACTAACATGCCAAAATTATGTTTAGTAGTAAACATTACAGAATTGCCTACTCTTGAGCAACAGTCACAACTTAATGCAGCTCACAGTTCAAACTTCAGGGTGGCAACATTCATATTTTAAAAACAGGTAGCTGCATCTGAATAGCACTAGCTTTTACAAATTGAGTGGCTATTGCATTTATTTAGAAGCATTTTTTCCATCTCTACCCCCCCCCCCCAAAATAATAATAATAATATCCATGTGAGTTCTGATGTGGAGACTCTGGCCGCAAAGCAATATCAGGGTGGGAGTTCCTCCTAACCCCCCTTTCTTTTTCTTTGTCTCCCTTGCATGGCTTTGCAGTGAGAGAAATCATACATGCACATAAAGGCATCTTTGAAGAATAAGTGTACTTGCAGCTGGGCTGTCCTTGACCAATTTCCCCCATTCTGCCTTCTCATTAGAGGAAGGAGACTGAAATATAAAACGTATTCAGGAGGGAAGGGAGCCAAGTGAACACTGACGTGAAGTATGCTTCAAACAGCAGCAAGCCTTTCATCTAACCTTTTATAAACAGTCTTTTCCCTCCCCATAAGCAAAGTATTTTAATCATCAGTGAAATGCTCAAATTTTAGCAGGTGGGAACCCCACCACTGCAGTCAGCACAGGAATGTTGTCAGCAACAGTTACTCAACTCTAACAGTGCATGGATTACCCTAGAAAAGTGGTTGCTATAAAGGCGTTGTGAATGTCTGAAAATGTGTCAGCAGCATCTCCAAGGATTAATGAAGAATTCTGCGAGTACATTTCCCCCCCTGAGGCCACAGCTCTGGGAGATGCCGTCGGCACAATGGAGATAGGCAGTCAATACAAAGAGGCTTAGACCCTGCTTTACAAGGAGAAAGGTTTTGGGATATTTTAATTCTCAAGAGTCATTTCAACTAGACCTCTTTAAGTGTTGTCCATGTTTAAAGATAAGTATTTTCCCCCATAACTTTCAAATGTGGGCAGGATTTAAAGAGATCTAGTTATTAATTATGCCATTATTTCTTTTAATCTCACATTTTCTTTAGTATTAATCATGTGTGTGGTATCAGATCTGTTGAATTTCCCATACTGTCTCCACAGCTAAATGCACTGGCACCAGAAAGTGAAAAAATACTCAGTCATGTACTCTGAAATGCTCCAAATATATCAGAAGGCTTGGATAAAGTTATAAGATACCAAAGGCAGTAAGGAGAACACCACTCCGAGCTGTTTTGCATCTTCTCTTTAGCTATTTGCTAAGTCCTGTATTCTCTACAATTTAGACTTTCTCATAACAAAAAAGACATCTTAAGAAGAAATGTGCAAGTCTCACAAGATTCTCTGCTCCTGTGTGGCAACAAAGCAAGGAGTTAGTTTCCCTCATCCTTCTTTTGGTCACGGGTTTTGAATGCCTTTGCAGAAAACTAACATCCTATTCCCTGAGACATAAAGCTCAAGCATGTTTGTGCATGTGCAAACAGCAAATACAAAATGACTGGCTATTCACAAACACAAACAACTCCTCTAATACTTATGGTTGCTAAGAATCAATGCAATAAAGTAGCCGCTGCTTTATTCACAGCAGTAAATATCCTGGTTTCTTGCAGGGTGAGAATAATTGTGCAGTGTTTTCTCCTTACACCCAAGTACAAACAAGTGACAAGTCACATCCGTAATATACACTGGTAACAAAATCAGATGGATGATGGGATTTGATGTAAAATTGGCTGGAAGATGGCCTAGAGATTATTTATAACTAAGAACAGTTTCTGATGCACATCAAGCATGAAGGTTGTTCAAGGAGGTGCTCAGTTATACGGTTCCTTACCCACAGAATAATCCACTGACCAACAAATGCTGGCACATGATGGCCATGATATTCCATTTTACTATCTGGTAATACTGGAGCTGGAAAAGAATGACAAGATACAATTCTTCTGACAAGAACACTTTCCTGTTTCCCTGAAGTCTAGAAATACTGTACTGGATAACTCAGTAGTTTGGTTGTGGAGCCTGAAGGAAATCTCTGTAGCAATGCAACTGTCTCTGGAGAGGCTTCTTCAGCCTTACAAGAATCCCCTTGGGATGGTCTTTTACATCTTCACTTTCATATAGTTAAACCACGAAAGCAATTTATAATCGAGACGTGTTTTTGATACAAAAGCTTCCTCCCTGTAACTATTCTCATAAGTTAAAAACTTTTGTGTTTAAAAGGTGTCTTAAGGCGATTCTTCCACAGACTATATGCACCAGGGGTTCCCAACCTTTTCAAGCCGAGGGCCGGGTCATGCTCTCTCAGCCAGCTTTGAGGGCTGGATGGCCACTTTACCCTACTTGCATGATGGGGGTGGGCATTTGTCCCAACAGCTTCAAAGGGGTGGGCATTTTGTTTCTTGAATGCCCTTGAAGGATGGGGGACACATGAGATGGCTCCGCAGGCCAGATCCAGCCCATGGGCTTTAGGTTGGGAACCTCTGATTTACTGGATCATCTGTACCAAAGATTCTTTAATTCCCAGAGGAGGCATTTTTTTGTTGCTATTTATAATTTATTTAGTGCATTTATTATTTATGTCTAATTTTCTATTGTAAAGATTTTTTAATTAATTTATTTATTTAGATTTATTATCCCGCCCCAATCAGGCGAACCTGACTCTAGGCGGCTTACAGAAAATTCATAAATTAAAACCTTGAGCTTCGAAATTACTTTAAAAAATCAATTAAAAAAGAATTAAACCATGAATTTACAAAGAGCTAAAAGATTTAAAAAGGTTAAAAAGATTTAAAAAGTTTAAAAGAGTGAGGGAGGGGTGGCTGTCCCATCAGATCAGCCACCCAACATGGGACCCCATATTCCATATCTTGTAGACCACCCAGGGTGGGAAAATATCCCAAATATTTTATTTCTGAGCCATGTCTCCCTCTTATTTATTTATTATTCAAATTTCTACACCACCCTCCTCACTGAGGTGGCTCAGGGCAGTTTGACATCACATACAAAAATATCTACAGCAATTCAAGTTAAAAAAAAAAATTAAAAGTTTTATCTTCTTGTAACTGTGCATGTGTTTTTTTTCCTTAGATGCATTTATCCTTCTTAACTTTGATTCTGTTGGCTTCAGCCCAGTGTTCAAGCCTACCAAGATCTTCTTTAATTCTGTTCTTGTCTTCCAAGGTATTAGCTAGTCCAATTTTGTGTCATTTGCAAATCTGGTAAGTATTCCCTGCATTCCCTCATCTTAGTCATTAATGAACATGTTGAAGAGCACCAGGCCCAAGACTGCAGTACCCCATTTATTACTCCCCTCCCAGCTTGAGAAGGAGCCACGGATAAGCACTAAGTATGATTGTGTAACTGGCTGCATATCCACCTGACACTTTGGCTACATAAGTCACAAGTACGCAATTTATGCTGCCCCCACTTAAACCAAGGCAAGAGCAGATCTCCAAGGCCTCGTTTCTTCTTCAAACAGCCGTTTCAACAGTGCCAAGCTTTGCAAGAAGGGCAAGTGAATCCTGTGCATTCCATCATTACCCACCATTTCACTGAATTCTTATGCTGTACACCAAGATCTCTTTCCTTCCTAAAGTGGTTTCCAATTTTCACATAAGGCCAGAGGTTTTTTCCCCTTTGGCACTAAGAACTCTGCAAAGATCAACTAGTAGCACCTCAAAGTGTTGCAACGTGGGCTGTATCAGGGATTAAGCTGTCATATGAGATGGCAAAACCTTTCCCTCAGTAGTTCAAGACCCAAGTACTGCAGGACAGAATGAACTCCTGTCTCTGTCTCAGCTCCTGCCAACCTAGCAGTTCAAAAGCAAGAAATTGCAAGTACTGGTAGATAAATAGGAACCACTTCGGTGGAACGGTAAACAGCATTCTGTGCACTCTGAGGTTTAGTCATGCCTGCCACATGACCACAGAAATATCTGCAAACACAGACAGCACTGGCTCTTTGGCTACAAACAGAATTAAGCACTGAACCCGAGTCAGATACGACTGGCTTTCGAGCAAGGGTGACCTTTACCTAACATGCTCTTGATTGATAGCATTTGTGAAGCAAAGCTGTTTACACCGAAGATTGTGTGCAAATTCATCCTTTAGGTGTGAGGCAAGTCACCCATATACTGTAGGCGAGTCAGAGAAACAATGAAAAAGGACTGTTTATTTAACTGTGGTTCTTCAATTGGTCATCTGTGAACCCACAAATTCTGTCCTCCCTTAATCTGTCACACTATTCTCCATATATAATGCAATGGACAGATGCCAATTGGGAGATAATCATTGGGATGTGCTTAAGCATGTGAGGGATGTGGGTAGAGAAACCCTTAAAGCTACAGAGCCCAGGAACATTTCCCTTCTACTCTGCAGAAGCACAAAACTTGTATGTCCTAGTTCATGGATGACAACCAGAAGAACTACAGTAGCAGGTAAGTAACCTGTCCTTTTGCTCACTTTGCCCATTGAACAGGCAAACATTATCTTGACACTCAAAATAATGGCCTGTGCTCTCCAAAGCCGCAAACTAGAGTCTGGCAAGTTGCCTCTGGTCTGGAGGCCTTCTTGTTTTTGTTATGTGAGATTAGAGGAGTTAATCAGAGTGACAGGGACTCCTGACTTTATACCAAGGGTGCCCAAACTTTTCGGCCCGGGGGCCGGATAACATTTTATCAGATGCTCCGAGGGCCGAACTATTTCTCCATGGTACATACATCCACCCAGCCTTGCCCCCGCCGCCGCCACCACTAACGCCTTTGCCGCCGGCTCCTCTTTCGCCGGCTCCTCCTTCGCCGCCTTCGCGGTGTCCTTTAAAAGTGTCCTTTTAAAAAAATATGACAGATCCTAGAAACTCACATCCAGCTTGGTCATTGTGGCATCCAAGGAGCTGTTGTTGTGTTCCAAAGCTTCAGGTAGGTGGGATTTTAATTAGCAATGAAAAGTCATTAGCCTTAGAAAAGATCTGCTTCCTGACATCATGTCAGGAAGCAGATCTTTTCTAAGGCTAGTGACTTTTCATTGCTAATTAAAACCCCACCTACCTGAAACTTTGGATTTTAATTAGCAATGAAAAGTCATTAGCCTTAGAAAAGATCTGCTTCCTGACATCATGTCAGGAAGCAGATCTTTTCTAAGGCTAGTGACTTTTCATTGCCAATTAAAACCCCACGTACCTGGAACTTTGGATTTTAATTAGCAATGAAAAGTCATTAGCCTTAGAAAAGATCTGCTTCCTGACATGGTGTCAGGAAGCAGATCTTTTATAAGGCTAGTGACTTTTCATTGCTAATTAAAACCCCACCTACCTGGAACTTTGGATTTTAATTAGCAATGAAAAGTCATTAGCCTTAGAAAAGATCCGCTTCCTGACATGATGTCAGGAAACAGATCTTTTATAAGGCTAGTGACTTTTCATTGCCAATTAAAACCCCACGTACCTGGAACTTTGGATTTTAATTAGCAATGAAAAGTCATTAGCCTTATAAAAGATCCGCTTCCTGACATGATGTCAGGAAGCAGATCTTTTATAAGGCTAATGACTTTTCATTGCCAATTAAAACCCCACGTACCTGGAACTTTGGATTTTAATTAGCAATGAAAAGTCATTAGCCTTAGAAAAGATCTGCTTCCTGACATCATGTCCTGCCTGGCTTGCTGCAGCCTCAGAGGGTGGGGGAACTTCAAAATTAGCGCACATTGGGTCTCCCAATCAATTTAAAATCAGGAATTACACAATGCACAGCCATAATACTGTAAATCAATTTCGACTTCCAACTTATACTAATACTTGAATCAGTGTAAAATAAATCACTTCAGACCAGTGATGGGGAACCTTGGCACTCCAGGTGTTCTTGGACTTCAATTACCAGAAGCCTAAATCAGCACTTCTGGTGATCAGGACATCACTTGTTTAGACTTTGTGCCCACTCCTGTTAATGTTTACCTGGGAAAGCCCAGATAAACTTGCAGCAGGAGGTGACATAGATTACAGCTGATTGGCAGAGGCAGCATTAACAGATCTGCTGCATCTCTCTGCAGCTGCAGATCAGCTGACACCAGTTACTACCAATCAGTGGGAGCCCCTCTGCTGCTATGGTGCATTGTTTTTTTAAAAAATATTTATTCAAAGTGTCATAGCACTAGGACTCTTCAAATAAACATTTTTTTTAAAAAAAAAGGATTACTGGTGGGAATAGCAGTTAGTCTTTAAAGTGCTACTGTGTATTTTATTTTATTTGTTTTGTTTTCTGAGATAGCTAGGAATGGTCTCCCTTGATCAGCTGGAGTCTGTTTTCACTGATCAGTGGGTTTGATCTGCCCTGGTAGTGCAGACAGATTTCCAGCTGATGAAGGAGAACATAACCATTTGGTCCACAGCATCTCTGATGCCATCGTGACTGCCAATCGGCTTACCTGGGACATCTCTATACCGCCAGTCAGCTGATCAATGGGAAATCTCATGGCGGCAGCGGAGATGCCACTGATTAGCTGGGGACAGTTTGCCCCATCAACTGGAGCTACCTCTGCTGCCAGAGTAGAGTGCAGCCACTATAGACATACAGTGTATCTAAATAGCTTTACAGTACTGCATATATACATATGAGACTGCAGTGGCTCAAGTCACTAAGACGCTGACTGGGAGGCGGAAGGTCAGCAGTTCGATTCCCGAGTACTGCAGGACGGAATGAGCTCTCATCTCTGTCCCAGCTCCTGCCAACCTAGCAGTTCAAAACCAAGAAATTGCAAGTAGATAAATAGGGACCAGTTCGGTGGGAAGGTAACAAGTGTTCTGTGGGCTGCAGTGTCTAGTCATGCCTGCCATAAGACCACGGAAATGCCTGCAGAAGCAGACAGCACTAGCTCTTCGGCTTAGAAACAGAGATGAGCACTGACTCCTAGAGTCGGATAAGACTGGCTTTCGAGCAAGGGAAACCTTTACCTTTACGATTGCAAGTAGATAAATAGGGACCAGTTCAGTGGGAAGGTAACAAGTGTTCTGTGAGCTGCAGTGTCTAGTCATGCCTGCCATAAGACCACAGAAATGCCTGCAGAAGCAGACAGCACTAGCTCTTTGGATTTGAAACAGATGAGCACTGACCCCTAGAGTCGGATACGACTGGCTTTTGAGCAAGAGAAACCTTTACCTTTATATATACATATAACCTAGCAGTTCAAAAGCAAGGGATTGCAAGTAGATAAATAGGGACCAGTTCGGTGGGAAGGTAACAAGTGTTCTGTGGGCTGCAGTGTCTAGTCATGCCTGCCACATGACCATGGAAATGTCTGCAGAAGCAGACAGCGCTAGCTCTTTGGATTTGAAACAGAGATGAGCACTGACCCCTAGAGTCGGATACGACGGGCTTTCGAGCAAGGGAAACCTTTACCTTTACGATTGCAAGTAGATAAATAGGGACCAGTTCGGTGGGAAGGTAACAAGTGTTCTGTGGGCTGCAGTCTAGTCATGCCTGCCATAAGACCACAGAAATGCCTGCAGAAGCAGACAGCGCTACCTCTTTGGATTTGAAACAGAGATGAGCACTGACCCCTAGAGTCGGATACGACTGGCTTTCGAGCAAGGGAAACCTTTACCTTTATGATTGCAAGTAGATAAATAGGGACCAGTTCGGTGGGAAGGTAACAAGTGTTCTGTGGGCTGCAGTGTCTAGTCATGCCTGCCATAAGACCACAGAAATGCCTGCAGAACCAGACAGTGCTAGCTCTTTGGATTTGAAACAAAGATGAGCACTGACCCCTAGAGTCGGATACGACTGGCTTTCGAGCAAGGGAAAACTTTACCTTTACGATTGCAAGTAGATAAATAGGGACCAGTTCAGTGGGAAGGTAACAAGTGTTCTGTGAGCTGCAGTGTCTAGTCATGCCTGCCATAAGACCACAGAAATGCCTGCAGAAGCAGACAGCACTAGCTCTTTGGATTTGAAACAGATGAGCACTGACCCCTAGAGTCGGATACGACTGGCTTTTGAGCAAGAGAAACCTTTACCTTTATATATACATATAACCTAGCAGTTCAAAAGCAAGGGATTGCAAGTAGATAAATAGGGACCAGTTCGGTGGGAAGGTAACAAGTGTTCTGTGGGCTGCAGTGTCTAGTCATGCCTGCCATAAGACCATAGAAATGCCTGCAGAAGCAGACAGCACTAGCTCTTTGGATTTGAAACAGATGAGCACTGACCCCTAGAGTCAGATACGACTGGCTTTCGAGCAAGGGAAACCTTTACCTTTACGATTGCAAGTAGATAAATAGGGACCAGTTCGGTGGGAAGGTAACAAGTGTTCTGTGGGCTGCAGTGTCTAGTCATGCCTGCCACATGACCACAGAAATGCCTGCAGAAGCAGACAGCACTAGCTCTTTGGATTTGAAACAGAGATGAGCACTGACCCCTAGAGTCAGATACGACTGGCTTTCGAGCAAGAGAAACCTTTACCAAATTTAATGCATTCTCCAGGGCCTTTTGTAGACTAACTCCTGTATTTAAATTTGAGCTGTATTTAAATTTGAGGTGGATTTAAGATCAAATCCACCACATCAGGCAGAAGAGCAAAGCTTCATGGGTTGAATTTGTAAGAGCACATCAACTCCACAGGCACACAATGACGTGGCAAGCCTAAAGGTAAAGTAACGTCTCTTTTTGCAACTGACGAAAAATCCCGGGTTATTTAAACCTTTGCAATTGCAAAAGGTTGCAGAGCAAACTTCTTTGCACAAGCGAGCTGAAAAGCAACATTTGTTGCTTCTGACAGTAAGGGAACATCCCGGGAGTCTTATTCAAACCTCCTACAAAGGGCTGCAAAACAAACTTCTTTTGCCCAGCCAATGGATGGGTGGATGCATTATTATGCATTGTGGCACCTGATAAGTTGTGAACTTTTTTTGCTTCTCTTCTGATATCTTAAGTTTGCAATATACGCAGCCTGACAAAGAGATCTGAAGAACTCTAAACCTCGCTTCCCTCCCCCTCCCCCCTGCTCCTGGCTTTCTTTTTTAATTGCTTTAAATCAGGCATGCCCAAACTACTTACTTTTAGCTCCCACTGAAGTCCCTCTCTCCACTCTGGTGTATTGATTCAGCCATTCTAAAGTAGATTCGGCAGAACTCCTAGTACTAAGCAGGAGGAGGAAGGAACTGGGCAAATCACTCTTTCACTGACTTGTGATCCCTCCGCCCAAAAAAAAAGTTCGCCCAAAATTTTTTTTAAAAAAATAAAATAAAATTATAAGAGTTCTTATACCATGTCGGGGGCCGGATGAAATGGCTTGGCGGGCCGGATGCGGCCCGCGGGCCGTAGTTTGGGCATGCCTGCTTTATACAATAAAAAAAAAAGGTCATAAACTTGAGGCTGCATTGTTTTCTGGGTACCTTGCAAAGTAACATGTGAAGTGCTTGTAGCATCTAAGAAGTACAGAGTGTTTTCCTGTAAAATAACAATCAGCAAGAAAATGCCATTCCTACCAATAAGTGAAAGGTCACAGGGTCGGATTACATTTGTGCAAGGACCACTGGGCCATTTTTCATACCATTTTTCGCTGTAACAAGTGACAGCACCTTTCCCTTTTCGGTTAAAGCAATAACACCAAGACCAAAGGTTACAAGCCACATCCTCAATCTACTCAAAGTAAAATGGGAGTGTCCTTTCTAAGCTCCTTTGTCATGGATTCAGGGGCTGGCTCAAGGAAATGTTCACTATTTACCCTTGCAGTAGGCTGACCTACTGACATCTCATGCAAGCAGGCTGCCAAGTGCCACCACTTTACTACCAACCTAGATACAGACAAACACACATAGTACCAAATGAAGGTGAACTGATGTAAAGCCTGAGAACATTAACAAAGAGCACTAATGTACTGTAGGAGCAAATAGGTTGAGACGTCTGTGGTTTAGGTAAGTTCTTCTGAAGTTTCATGGCAAAACCCCAAATAAACATGATTGAGATGGCAAATTCCAAATTATGCATAAATGCACCATGAAATCAATCCAATCCCAATGTATTATGGCAATGGAAGCCTTCCAGTGTTTTGTAGCTATAAAGTACTCAATTCATTTTACCAATCCTTCCTTTGGGCGACACTCCAGGATTCAGAGACTACATCACCCTGAGAACATCTGTCTGTCCCACCAGAGCAGACTGGAGAGGTTCTCTCATTGTGCCATCCGCTAGAGAGGCTCATCTCTCTAGCACCAGGAGGGCCTTCTGTAGGGGTCGGAGTAATTTTTGGTGGCAGTTTTAATGGTGTTTTTATTGGTTTTTAAAATGTGACTGGTTTTATTTTCTGTGAGCCACCCAGAGTGTTCGGAGTTGGGCGGCAATATAAATCAGAAAAATAGATAATGGGTCTCAGCCCCAAGGTGGCAGGGACCATAAAACCATCAGCGTGCAGACATGCAAACTCCAGGAGATATTGATGGCTCTTCTAGGACTTCAACCTACTAGATGTGGCTCCACAGCCCAGTGTTCCAAATCACTCAATTATACTAGCAATTTATGGGATCAATGTTACAATAGTGAGAGCATATCCTCACCCAAAAACCCCTTTCCCCTACAAAACAAACATTTCACAAGATTAGGGCCCAAAGAAGTATTCAAATACTGCAAAACTATAATTCAGTAAAAAAGAAAAAACATTGTGGCACTTTTAAGACTAACTATTATACCAATCCGTGGGCCGGTTACATGGTTCAGTGGACCAATCATGTGGTTCCTCCAACCGGAACTCCAGATGTTCTTGGACACCAATTCCCAGAAGCCCAAGCCCCCGCGAATCCACACAAATGGGTTTACTGCGATTCATCCAGTCCACGCCGCCCTAGGTTATTCAGGCCACTGACATTTTTCAGATAGCATAGTCAGTAAATTCTAAATGCTAGGTCTGAAAAAAAAAATGATTATTTTGCATCCATCTTCTAACCATTTATCACTTCACACAACAAAACTTCACAGAAATAAATCAAGGATCTCCCGAACTTACCAGGTGTAAAAAGCCACACTGATTTGTAACTGTATCTGTAACCAGTCATTTGTGTACCTTTGAATCCCACCTGATCATGGGGCCATGTATTAATTAATGCCATTAAGTCTCACTCTTATATCTGAGAAAGTAGACTTGATCCATGAAACCCAACATTAAAATAGAGTCGTTAGTTTTAAGTTACTACAATGCTTTGTCTTTTTGGTTTGCTTCTTTGACATTTGTTTGAGAATGCTCTTGCCTTCACAAATGATCAACTTGGTAAAGCGGCTTCCCAAGATTTAGTGCCTTTCATAAGTGGTATTTAGTACTCAACATGCCAGCATATCACTGAACTTTGTACGTAATTCTAATTGAGTATGCTCTCATACAATGCTGGCTTTTTTATACATGCCTAGAACCTTTATTACTTCCATGGAAATATTTTTGTTGCTCCTAAACCCACATTACATTTACTGACTTTTAAACTTGTTTTCTCTCTGCTGTTACTGCCATAAAAACCATTTAAAAAGCTAAATAGAAACAGAAATGTCTATTATCCTAAATGAATTATGTCAGTTTCTTTAGCAGAAAAGTGCCAATGCAGCCTTGAGACATCCCAGAGGCTGATGCTATATAGTCATAGCTGGCCTAATTAAATAGAATGTAGCATTCATTGCGGATCTCTAATGGTAACCTTCGATAATGCCCTTGATACCAAGAGTCGGGACGAGGGCACTTGCCAGTTTAATGCAGTCTGGAGCTGCCAATGGTTAGATACTCTTTCTTCATAGTAAAAGTATTTCAACACCTGGTGCCTCACTCACTCCCCTTAGCTCTGATTAAAACAATGTGAATGTCCATGACGTTGGTGCCTGTCAAGCCCGTCATCAAAAGGTGACGCCCACTTTGGAACTGAGAGAAGAATGTGTATGAATCATTGTTGCTCAAAACCTCTTCCACATTGAAACCTTCCTGTTCAGCCTCACCCACCAGCTCCTGACTACAGCAGGCCCCGGCTGCCTCGGTTGGCCCATCTTGCCCATCCGTTCCACCACTCAGGAAAACAACATCACATTTCTCAAGGAAAGTACTGTCTGCAGTGGATTTAGCTCTGTGCAGTTCCAAGACCACTCGCAAAGCTAGTTCCTGGTTCCTCCCTCCCTTCCCGTTCCCTTGAAGCTGAATTGTGGTTTCTCCACCAGCCAGGAGACAAATGGGTTTTCCCCCTTGGGATTCACACAACATTTTTAAAGTGTCTGTCAGGTTGAAGCCAGGGATTGCCAGTTCTGCCACCAGGTTTGAAAGCTCCTCTTCCAACTTGTCCTTTAAAGGGTTGTTCCCAGCAGCTCTCACAGCGCAGAGGCAAGCGAGCCGAATCAACAGGCTGTAAAGTTTGGCAACTGTGGTGACTTCCCCACACACTGCATCACTCAGGAGCACAGAGAAGTAACCCATATTCTCTGCTTGGTGTTTGGCTTCCTTCAAAGCTAACCTGTTTGAACCAATTACAACATTATGGACATGGGGAAAATCTTTTAGGGAGCCAGAGAGCTCCTTGGTTGAACCAGAGAGCACTGTCCGCACAGACTCTGGTATGTCATTCAGCAGGTTATATTTGGCCAATATCTGGAAGCAGTCCTGGATGCTATGAGAACTGGGGACGGTGGGGCCACTTGCTACAATGTCCAAAGGATCCCCAATGACGTCAGAGAGAATGAGGCTCAGCACCTGGAAACCAAAGAATTAGGAGGTAAATATATATCATGTGGCACAAGAGATCGTTATTCAGCTGAGCCAACCTTAAATTTGGGCAAGTTCAGCCTCACAGGTTAACCCTCAATGTTAATGGTTGCCTTGCATGGGATTTAAAAGCATGGAACGTATTTGAGTAAACAGTGTTCTATCCAATTTTTTTTGGTAGACAGTGGTATGGTGGAACTGAAATTGTATGCTCTGCTTATTAATAGGGGAATCTAAATTTCTTCAGTGATGGGAAAGAGGCTGGAATGAAATCTATTGGAGGCACAAAATATTCCTCAGTACAAGAAGTGTTTGATGTTATTTTCCAACATTGTGCCTTTTGGATCGGGCTGTTGGGGCAGAACACACTTGATTGCACACACATAAGTTCTTTAGGACATCAGGTATTTTTGTAATGAAATTCTCACAGTTCAGAATATATCTCACATTTCACAAAGTACAGATTTGCTTATCCTAGTTCAGTGATGGCAAACCCAAGTCTCTATCAATCCACAAAAATGGGTTTATTGTGCGTACGTATAGTAAACCCATTCATGTGGATTCACAGAGATTTGGGCTTCTGGGAATTGAAGTCCAAGAACACCTGGAGGGCCAAGGTTTGCCATCACAGCCCTAGTTTATGTGAGTTTCTGAAAGGATGTTCCTCATCTTTCAATTGAAGGAATGCTGCTTCTATACAGATGCAACACATGTGCACTACACAAAAGCAAAAGGCAACGAGTTACAATCATTCTTTAATTATTTTGTTAAAGTCTTAATAGAATAAAATTAAAACAACAATTTCAGCAAAGACCTTTTTCATAGGGATTTTGAGTTGGTTACTTGCATTATTTAGAATTATGCACTGGATATATATGCAAATCAGAATCTGAAATAACTATTTGAAAAGAGCACCAGGGAGGCTTAGTTCTATGAAAAGAGTCTCGATGAGTGCTCTAAGCCAGGTGTACATCTTATTCAAAAAGACAGTGGCATAATTCATTTTCATTTTTGTTCCATGGAAAATGGAGGTGAATTACGTAGACATGACTGCATAAACTCTATATGCCTGCTGCAAAAAGAGCCGCCGCCGCCGCCGCCGCCCCCGCCCCCCCGGTATCCCTGCTCTACACAGGAAGAAATGCTTGTCATGCAAAGGGCAGGTCCATCTTCAATCCTCTTACTCTACCAAAAATGATTTCCTGACTTCATGTTACTGACAAAGAGCCCATATTCCCCAGTCCATTTTAATGTTGTTGCTGCCCAGCTCTTCTACATTCAAGACTGTAGCTTCCTTTAAGGAGTCAATCCATCTTGTAAAGACCCAGGAAGTTTCCTCTTTAAAAGTATGATTACTCCAGGATAATAAGATCTCAGTGATGTGGGGGCAGAGGTAAATATGATACTCAGAGGCCAGATGGTTGGTCTAGAACAGTGGTGGCGAAGCTATGGCATGTGTGCCAGAAGGGGCACTCAGACCCCTCTCTGTGGGAACATGGGCTGTCACCCCAGCACAGAGTTCACCTGCCCCTCTGCCCAATGCTTCCTCCCTCCCCCAGCACAGAGTTTGCCCCACCCCTCTGCATCACAGACAGCAGCCTGTTGAGTTTGGGCACTCAGTCTCTAAAAGGTTTGCCATCACTGGTCTAGAAGAAGTCACTTTAGATGCTTAAAATCTGTTCCAGGTTCCAACTGCCCTCCAATTTACCAGATAGAAGGTGACCAGTCTTTCCTCAGAGCTGTCCTTTTAGCTTTTTAATGCCAGGTTAGCGAAAAATCTCAACCACTAAAACAGGATCTGGGGTGGCAGGGGAGAGACACAATGAAAGGCATTTTCTCTTCCTTGCCTTTCCCCGCACCTCAAGTGACCCTGTTTGAGAAGAGGAGGGTGTGGGGAGGGACCCATCCTGTCACCTCTTTCCTGGCAGAACTAGTGGTTCTTTAGGAGATCAGAGCACGCAAGGCCAACCACTTTCCTGTATCTGGTTTCTTTCCAGGATAATACCAGGTCAGCAGAGGGAAACTGGAAGTTTCACAACTAGAAACAGAGCTGACATAAGCAGTAAAACACGCGTTGACTATTGTCTACTGCCTTCCATAGCTTTGGTAGCCTGCCTTTTCTGGGAACATGCAAAGAGACTGTCACAGCAGCAGAGGGGGGGTTGAATGCAGGACAACTCTGTGGGCCACACACAGCCTGCAAGTTGCCCTCTCCCCACTTCACAGCACACAGACAGGCCTGGCCAGCTTCCCGCTTGCAGACGACTGGGACTGTCCAGGACCACCCCTTTTAAAACCTTCACAGGATCCTTGAGCAAACCAAGCCCTTTGTACCCACCTGTGCAGGATAGGCGGATCGCGCCAGACCGCCACCTTTCAATAAGGAGAGAGCCTTGCGGATGGTGTTTAGCTCCTGAATGGAAGCTCCTTTTGAGGCAAGGAGCTTGGTGACCCTGCCCTTCTCGTCCAGCGTGACTGGGGGGATGGGGGCAGGTAAGAGGGCTGACCCCCCTCCTAAAATGCAGGAGAAAGTAACTGTAAGGTCATTTTTTACAATGCAAAATTCCTTCAGCAACCCAAATGTGAAGCTTGCCCAGACAAAGCCTTCATTTCCTTCCCCCAGCTTCTCTTCTTTCCCTTGGACTGGAAGCAAAGTTCATTCTGAACACATTGGTTTTTTTCTTCTCTAGCATACATTGGTGCTTCAATGATAGTGCCTTGGTACAGTTCTGGGGCCACAAGAAAACACAACACAGGGACACTGGCAATTAATAATAATAATTTCATGTCAGAAATTATTCAGGGTTGAAAGGATTTTTGCAGAAGCAACTACGCTCAGGGGATGCCCAAATGAGGCTCCTTTCATGTCCCCAAGAACTGGGACAGAGATGGACAATCAATCCATCATGCAGTACCCGGTCTTGAACTGCCATCTTGTCGGTCTTCCTGCTAACAAGGCTGCCTTCTTAACCACTGAGCCACTGAAGCCTAATACAGGGAGAGAAGAAACTGGGCAAAGCTCCTTTTTCAGGATTCTATGGTAGAGGAAAGAGAGCACCTACCAGACAATCAGCCATGGAGAATGGTTTGAATATGATGTGATTTAAACAACAGAACAATGTCCAAAATAAATAATGACTTACCGATATCTGGCGAGGAAAGACATAAAGAGGAATATGATCACACAGAAAGAAATGAGGAAGTGAAATAAAATTGCCACTTTCAGGGGAAAGGAATATTGCTTTCAGATACAGAAGATGGAAATGAAAGGGAAAACAAAAATGAGAGATACCAATCTCAGTGTAACAAAGGGGAAAATGGCAGAAGATCAAACAGCTAGAGCAGGGGTATCCAAACATTTCAGACCATGGGCATGTTTAACTTCCACTTCCGGGAGCGACAAGGGCTTTGTGGGCCAGATGAATGTGTCGTGGGCCACATCTAGCCCACAGGCCATAGTTTGGGCACCCCTGAGCTAAGGGCAGGGGAGGTGACAATACCTGTGACTGAAACATATTTTTGATATGCATGAGACAAAGAGGTACCTCCAGATAAAAGCAGGACAGCACACAATTAACATTTATAGCAGAACAAGAGAAAAATATCTATTATGCTGTTTGTGGGATTGTTATGTGCTTAGCCACCTTTTACCTGGAGACCGTAAATACACTTCTGAACAATCAGAGCACTGTCTACTGCCGGCCAGCTATAACAGCATGAAGCAAAGATCGGGGGATTGGGATAAATGAGATACGGGATCATCACAAGAATCTATATTCTAGCAGAGCCATAACGAGCAATTTTGGTGCCTGGAGCTTCGTTGCCTTATTGACTGAGCCTGGGTCACAGGAGACTGGCGTAGGCTGAGAGAGATCAGAGCAATGCAGAGGAAGGCTAGCTCCGAGTTGGGTTATTGTCAAACTGACTCCTTACTAAACCCAGCCTATGCTTTACCTTTCCTTATCCCTGGGGAGAAGGAGCAGCTGGAAACAGGGTATGATGTTGCCACTTTGTGCCCTTCCAGCATCAGATCCAAATGGATGGATTTCCCCCCTTCTAGCAGCACATTTTTCTGCCTGGGGTAAAAGCTTGAGTCCTTCTGCCCTCGTAACAGCTCTGCACTCCAGACACAATCTGATCTGGAAGGAGTAAGTGTCCTGGTCTAATTTTCCCAGGGGAGGGGGCAGCTTCAGGGAGAACCAGCCATCTTTTAGAAATTAACAGAAGGCTACGAAAGTATAATGAATGAGCACAGTTACTGTGTCTGCATGTTATTTTATTTTTTCCGGGGATGATGTAATGCTGTTTCAAAAATAACACTGATGGTAAATGTGTTTGAGGAAATGGGTGTGCTAAGCCAGTGATGGCACTCCTGATGTTCTTGAACTTCAATTCCCAGAAGCCCTGATCAGCAGGAGTGCTGACTTGGGCTTCTGGTGATTAAAGTCCAAGAACACCTGGAGTCCCAAGGTTCACCATCACTGTGCCACCACTTGCACAAACAAACTCTTTAACAAGGATAGGAAGAGTCTATGTATCACCCGTGGTGGAACATTCAGCCACTTCATCACTTACCTTTGCCATCTGCTTCAACCTCTAGCCCTGCCAACTAAGACAATTGAAAGACTGCTATCTTGGGAGAGTTCTGCAGAGCTTTCCACTACTGGGTCCCTGCGTTAGACAACTGAGCATGTCGGCCCCAAATCTCATTTTGTCTATAAAGCTTCCCTGTGGCCTTAAGCCAGCCACCACCCCTCAGCCTTGCATGGTGCATGGGACATTGTTTTGAGGGTGGGAAGGAGGAGAGCCATTTATGCTGCTCCAAACTTTCTAAGGAACTGCGTTGAAACACCTTAACCAATCAATCAAGTCAGTGAGCTCCCATTTTGCTCCGAGCGCCATGAACTATGAGGGAAGCTCTCTGTCCTACTGAGACGAGCCTGCTTTCTATTTCCAGCTGCTCCTTGTTTCTCATTCAAGCCAGACTAATCAAAGTGGTTTAGTACATAAATTGCTACAGAGAAGAATGATATAAAAGAAAATCTTCTGCCAGCTTAAAGACATATTTTATTTGGCATAAGTCTTTGTGGATTCTAGCTAAGTTCAACAGATATATACTATGGACACTTAACTTGTAGCATCTGTATCATATCTCACAAATTATTCATCCAAGGCTCCAGGGCTAGGCAGCCTTAGTAGGGGCCAAGAAGGTTATGCCACCACTACTTTTCAACCTTGACCTCTCCCACTGTCCCCTTTAAATCAGCCACTCAGCGGTCAAGGAGTCTGGAATCTATGAGGACATGGTAGTTCATAGGTATAAAGAAGAGCCAAGCCTGGTAGAGGTGGCTAGGAGAAAAATCTGCAGAAGGCGAGGTAAGCAAGTGTCACAGATGAATTGGAAAGAGTCTCAAATGAAAGGGTGGGGGCAAACAGCTCAGGCTTGAGACCCACTGGTATCTAAGCAGCAAATGTGCGATCACAACTAAAAAGATGACCAGGGAGAGAAATGATCAAGAGAATTGTGAAAAGAATAGAGGTCAACCGAGCAGCACCGTTAGCTCAAAAGCTACTATTAAATGATAAATGTTCTGAGCTTTGAGATGCTAGATCTGTAAAATGTGACAAATCAGAAAAACCACAAAATAGGTGCAACACTTCAGCCACCACCAGAAACTTAGACAAGGAGGAGCTGTAAGTAGCCAGAGACGGTGTTTTTCCTCTGGAAACTTTTGAACAGCTTCTATTAAAAGGAGAACAGCAATGGCATATTTGAATAACTTAAAAACCTTTTCCAAGCGAAGGTTAACCAAGAAATAAGTGGAAGCTCAAAGAAATTCCCACCCAATGGCTCTTTGAACTAGAAAGATCCGTATTTGGATAAGGCGACAGAATACATGACAGCCATTGCATCTGGGGTGGACTTAGAAGGCCAATGAGAGATCCCAAGGAACAGCTATTCATGAGCTGACTATGGCAATGCTGAGATACAAGTAGGTGCAGTTAACCCTACTTAAGTTCACACGGTTTGCAGTAAACATCCATGGATGTAGTACAGTAAGTACAGTACATACACTTCAGAGACCACTTGCTCTGCCTATGTCACTGCAGCTGCCAAACCCCCCCCCCCCCACAAAATCTGTAACAATTCCTCCATCCTATCTTCATGCATTAGAACAAGGCAGGCACCCCTAGCTGCTGACAGCCACCTTCCAGCCCTGGAATTTTCTTCCTCTTGCATTTTCTGTGACACACTTCCTCAGGTAACTGACAGTTATGGAGATAGTGATACTGAACTAGGGCTGAGAGGAGGAGAGGATGCAGAATAGTTAAGCAATTGATATGGTAAGGATTTTTTTAAATGGCCTAAGCCTAATATGTATCAGTGTTGTTGTTGTTGTTTTTTTAAATTTACTTTGGTATCACCGAACACAGGGGTTCTCAACCTCCTAAAGCTGGGGGCTGGAACACAGTCCTTCAGACTGTGGCGGGCTGGACTGGTGTCCCACCTGCCCCTGCTGGGACCACTCATAGCCCACACAATTTCTCCCATTCTACCGCCAAAGGCAGTGGCGGAGGGGGAGACATTTCCCATGCCACCTCCACCAACACTCCCCCCCTGCCACCAGTCCAGCCTGCAAACTCTCCCTTCCATGCTGCCACCAACACTCCCACACACACCACTAGTCTGGCCTGCAAACACTCCCACCCCCACCCCCACGCTTCCCTGCTTATTGGCCTGGTGTGGGTGAAGGAGTGGCACTGGCACTGCTGTCCTTTCCCCCTCTGCCTGTCTTGGCATGTCCCCAACTCCACTCCATAGCAGGGCAGATGTTGTAAGCCTTCTTACAACATTCCACCCTGCTATGGAGCACAGTTAGGGACACACCAAGCCAGGCGGAGGGGGAAAGGATAGTGGCAATAGCGGTGTAAGCGAGGGCCGGATGGAATGCTGCTGTGGCTGGATCTAGCACCAGCTGTAGGTTGAGAACCCCTGACCTAACATATACTGCCAATTACTGCCAGAAATATGTATTGATGAGGACTTAAGTTTGGCCAACAACAAAGCCAATAAAGTGGCGTGATTTTGGCAGTCTAGGGTTTGATCTGGACATGAAAGAGACCTAACACACACAATTGGGGCAATCTACCTGAAATACATGCTGAATGATAAGAAGACAGCTTGTTTCTTATGCTACCCTTCTGTCTCTATCACTGCCTTGGTCCATCCACATCCCAACCACATACTAGCTCTATATAATCACACTTCAGGCCACCATGATGGCTTGCAAGGTCAGCAGAACATCCAAAGTCAGCCACATCACCAGTAAAGTGGTGGTTCTCCAAAATCCTATCCTAAATGTCTGCTCCAGCTCACTGAGATTCATAGACAAAATAATTCAATCGTTAACATGCTTAGAGCATGCAGAAAGAAACCACAGGACACATGATTCAAGTCCTTCCCATCCCATTCACAGCAAATTGCTGACCAAATTCTCAAATCCTCCTCTGGGTATTTTCCCCCTTTATGTCCAAACCCAGTACTGTACAGTACTTGGAATGACACTGCTTTGGGGTGAAGGTATGTTTTTTCCTGATTCATGGCTGCCACCCCCTGGAAAAACTATGCCTTGCTTCTTCAGAAAAAAAGCAGGCAGACTGAGAAGCGAGACTCAAGTTTGGAGATAAATTATACCATGCAATTCACAAATCTCCAAATCACCTACTTTACAAGACCAAGTAAAACAAAGACAAGAGGGGGAAATAATTGATCATTAACATATGACAAAAATCTATTATGCCAAGCAAACTAAAACATCTGATGCAGAGATGCTAAACGTTAGTATTCCACATCGCTTTGACCTCAGCAGATATCTCCATTCACTTGGACTCTCAAAAGTACAGTACACCACAGGATAGAAGAAAACAAAAACCAGGAGGAGACAAGACAGAGCTACCTGGATCAGAAATGACACCTTTTCCGAAACAAGCAGAGCCACAAGCATGCTGCAGAGGCGGCTTGCCATCCTACGGCTGAAAAAGCACATGGTTACAAATTAAGCTGCTGTGAGAGGGCGTCACACAGGGAATGACTTGGAGGCAACTTGGTGCTCCAATTCTATGTTCTTTGAGGCAGACAACTTGACCTAGTTTGCTAGGCATGTTTATGGACTTCTTCCAAGCACAAGTAACAGAAAAGTTCACTCTGCTTAACAAATGGGAAAGGAGGAATAAAATGAAACAAAGGGAAGAACTGAAACCAGGCTTTCTTAGCAAAACTCTGTCCCCTATTCCTGGGACTCCAGGCCTCACCTGAGATCAGCACCAGGAGAAGGTCCTCTTCTGTCAGGCCCTCGGCCAAATCCTTGATGGCACTGGCTGCCTTCAGAGCTTCCCTGTCTGGAATGTTATGTTTTGCTCCTTCCATCACTTGGATCCGACTTCGGGGCTTTAGTAACATCTCTCTGTGTGAATAAAAAAAGATAAACCAATTGCCTTCTGCACCATGCTTGACCTGCTGCTGAACACCTTTATGAAGGCAGGTTCACAAAGCTCCCCTCCTGGCTAAGAAAGGAACCGATGGGATTTGTAAGCCAATGGGCTGACAGCTGTGAAACTGCAGTTAGGTCAGGCCCAAAAAAGTATTTAGGAGGAAACCTTAAGACTGCTTTCCCAGCCTGGCCCTTTAAGTAATAATAATTTCATGTCAGAGATTACTCTGGGTTGAAAGGATTTTTGCTGGAGAAACTCCGCTCAGGGGATGCCCAAATGAGGCCCCTTTCATGTCCCTATGTGCAGCTCTCAAGTATCGAAACCCGACCTACCAGTCTCCAGCTCAGCGTCTTAACCATAAAGCCACTGTGGGAGCTGTAATCAGTATACACCAGCTCCTTTCCACCCCGTTCTCACCTCCTTCCTCTGCGCCACAGAGCTTCTTGGATGCCTTGAGGAACACTAATTACTCCCCGAATGAGGTGGTCTCCAAGGATCTCATCTGCTGCTGCTGCCATGCCAAGCACAGCCTTCCCAAAGCCAACCAGAAACAGATTCTTCTCCAGTTCAAAAGCCTGTCCATGAAACAGAAGCCTGGGACGTCCTTTGGTCTCTAGCACCAGGGCCTTCCTCATCAAGGGCCCTGGAAGGATGGTGTCCAGAACGCTGTGGAAAAGGTGCAGTCCATGTTCCTTGAGAGCCATGCTGGCACAGGACATTTCCCTGGTGGAGCTGGGTCGCCAGAAGGCTCTGCCAAGGACTGGCAAGCTCTTAAGGGCCCAGATCACTGCCTGAGCCATGATCCGGCCATGGTATGCCTACAATTAGGAAGAGGCAGAATCAGAGCCATACCCTGAAATGAGTGGGTAAAAACAGGGACTGGGGACATGTGTTGGGTTTCTTTCCATTCCCCCCACATATCACTGAAACTCTGCCTGTAACCCACACTGTTTTCTTGCCATGGCTTCCTGCAGTGCAGATTCGTTGCTCTCCCAGCAAAAGTCCAGAGGTCTTCAACCAGTCAGACAGATCAAATGAAGAGGTTAATAATTTATAGACCATTACTTGCTCTAAAATCATGCCCGCCTTCCATTAGGGAACTAGACAAACTGGAAGAGGGAAGTTATGTAAAACAAACCCGGAGAAAAGCACAGTATGCCAAACTACCTCATCTGATCACCTAGACAGCACAAGGAGATAAGACAGAAAGCAAGGCTCCTGAAAACAGTATATTGTTAGGATAAGATTACAGAATAAGAGTAACAGAATAACTAACTGGGGGAGGAAAGGACAGCCCTCATTGTGAATAACATGGCTGGGCAGTACAAGCTTAAAGACCTAAACCAAGGCTATCATATTTGGACTTATTATGAGAAGACCTGACTCACTGCAAAATACAATAATGCTTGGGAAAGTGGGTTATAACAGAAAAAGAGGAAGACCTAACATTAGATGGATTGACACAATAAGGAAGCACATAAGCTTACAAAACCAAGACAATGCTGTTCATGACAAGACACTGTGGAGTTTATTCAATCTGGAGATCACTGAAAGTAAAAAGAAACTTGATATCACACAGTAATATGTTCCTTCTGCTTTCTCCGATTTCAGCTCTGCCCCAAATGTAGGCTATGCTCTTCCATCATACTGAGCTCAAGACAATTTCAATTTCTTCAACTGCTTACATATTCTTGGGTGCACCAATCACCACTAGTGAATCTTTAATGGATCTTAATGGATACTATTAAGACACATGTCACCCCTAGGCCTGCTAATGACCCTTACTGACCCCAGAAAAGACCATCCTATACTGGACATTTTACACTTCCATTTCCACTTATGCATTCCCCTCCTTTGTCCCTTTAAATGTGCGAATGCTCATGCATTTGAAGTGGGCAGCTACAGCTGATGAAATTTAGAGAGAGAATGAACTTATCTTTAAAGTGCTGTAAGACTCTGTTGCTTCTGATAAAACAAAGTTTCTCTGTCACAGACTGACCAGAGGTGCTGTTACAAGAATTGCTTCTGAAGACTGCTTGGAAGCTTCAGTTAGCAAGAACAAAGCAGCTCAACATCTTCTTATACAAGTTGGGAGACACACATTCTACCCATATTATGACAACTGCTCTGTCTACCTGCACATCCCCAAAATAAGTAGCACATTTCTGCTATACAGGGCTTTGGGCATGTAAGATGTTGTTTCTAATTAATTTTTCTTAGAAGGTTCAGTTCCTCATGAAACTTTATCCTACCACCAGCCTTCCATCACACCTGCTTATCTTGATTTGGCCATGGCTGTTCCTGCCTGAGCAAAGAGACAGTTGGTTCAGCAAGTCAAGAACTGAGCATAACTTATTGCCAGTGCTGAATGCAAGTTTTCTTGGAGCAACATTTGGCAAAGTTGGCCACCTCATGAAACTATTTTATTGTTGTTCATTCTGTTTTGAAGCCCCTGTTTGGAGAATGGTCCAGAAGCCATTATTAATTTTTAGAAAGATCTGCTGAGAATTACTTTTTCTATAACATGATTGCTTGGAGACTGTGAAGGGCTTAGATTAATCTCTTTTAAATGAAAACTTCATAAGCTGCCATTAATGACTACTGGTCCTAATCTGCATATTAATTTAAATAGAGTGTCATGAGATGCTCTTTTTCTGAAGATTCACTGTGATTCTGTCTCAAGCTTCAATATATGACAATGGAGATAATTCCCAATTCCTCATTAAATCCTCTGCCATTGATGTAAATCCATGGTGCAAAGACACATTTTAAACAATTATGAATCAACATACAATCACATATATGTACAGTATACTGTATAATACAGAATGTAAATGATAGCATTCATTGTATCTGAAATAATAGCTGCAAAACTAGAGAAGAAATTACAGATTCAATTTTAAAAAACCAAGGATTTAGTCCACAATCCGTCCAAACTTTAGACAGATCCTCTGAGCACATACTGAAAAACTATCCTTCAAGATAGGAAGGAAGTACATTTTCCTCTTTAAGGCTGTAAACATAAAATAAAAATAAACAGGGAAATAGAGATGATGGATCTACACAGAATCAAAGCAAGCAGTGAATCTATGATGGGTTGTCCTAGAATGCTCTTGGACCCTCAGTTCTGCTAATTTAGTGGAAAAGGTTTCAAAACACAGTAACTCCTGGGTACTTAATGTTTATCTCCCTACAAACAAAGAACCGGTCCTTCAGTATAAATCACATAGCAGTAAAGCAAAGCTATCACACTTCTATACCACCCCATAGCACTTAGTGCACTCTCTGGGCCGGGAGTTATCAACCTTTTAAAGCCCGGGGCTGGGTCATGCCCAGCTTTGGGGGTCAGACAGCCATTTTGCCTTTCCTCCACCACATGGCACTTCCTGATGTGATGGAGGCGGTGGAAGAGGCACTTGAAATGGTGTTGTGGGCCACATCCAGCCCACAGGCTGAGAATCCTTGCTCTGGACAGTTCACAATTAGCAATTTGCCCCTAACATGCTGCGTACTCGCTCTACCGACCTCGGAAGAATAAAAGGCTGAGTCCACCTTGAGCCCTGGTCATAACCGAACGTATAACTTTTGGTTGTACTACAAGTTTAACCCAGCAGTAACTCAAAGGGGGGTGGGGGTAGGGGATGCACTTACGAAAAAAATTTATGGATTACTAAATGTTTTTGTTTTCTTCATGGAGAAACCAAAAATCTCACTAGGTTTATAATCCTGGGTGATATACAGTATGTGATCTATAATTGTGGTTTTTTTTTTGTGTGTGTGCATGCTAATTGCCAATTTGTTGATATTATGTTTGTAAAACACCAGATGTCTAAGATAGATAGATAGATAGATAGATAGATAGATAGATAGATAGATAGATAGATAGATAGATAGATAGATAGATAGATAGATAGAGATAAAGATAGAGAGATCTGTGAACAGGTATACATCAGAGTACAAAGGGTCATCCTTGACATCTTTGATCCCTCCTCTGGACAAGAGACTACTGTTAGAAGAGGATATGAAGAAACAGAATGCTTTCTAATTAGGAAAAGTGTCAAACAAGATTGTATTTTACATCCCAATATGTTTATTTCTATATGCAGAACATATACAAAAAGCTGGATTAGATTCAAGTGGCAAAGTGAAAATTGATGGAAGAAATATCAGGAATTCTATTTATGAAGATGACACCTTATTACTGTACTGGCAAAAAATAACAATCATTTGAAAATAGCTACCAAAGGTTAAAGAAAGTGTAAAACCAGGGTTGTAAATGACAATTAGAAACACAAAGTTGGGAACCACTGTACTACAGAAATGACAAGATACAGGTATTTACCTTAAACCTTTGGGCTGACAGCAAAGATGTGGGGGGAAATTCAAACCAGAAAAAGAAGTGCAGAGACAGTGAAGAGAGGCATGTATTCTGACCTGACCTCACAGAAATGGAATACAACTAAGAAAGAATGAAGAGAAGCAAAATATTAAATATACTTTTATCCAACAATATATAACATGTTGAATTACAACTTATGAGGTGTGAAAGTTTGAGAATTAAATGGAATTTTCAGGACACTTAAAGCAAAAATGGACAGTAAGAGTTCTCAAAGGATGCCTCCAAACAGAATGGGCATTAAAATGGTATGTGTTGTGTGTGTGTGAAGCACAGTGCAGGAAATCCCCCCTCCCCAATGTCCAGTCTACACATATGGGATGTGAGCTGACAGTAATATACCCAAGAAAGAGATCTTGAGAGACTGTGTTGGAAACCTCTGTGGAAAAAATTATTCACTCAGTGGCAACATGAGCTAGATAAACTGCATGTTACAGATACAACATAGGAGGCATCCTTCCTATATTGTTTCTGTAATAAGCACTTTGCCCTTTACACTGTATTTCACCTCATGCACAGCATGTATCTATTGAGCTATCTGGCCCCAGGTTGTGAGTTTAATAACTCTTCAGGGTTTCAGAAGCAGAATTCTTTGAAGCTCCTACCTGGAGATCCCTGAATGTTATTACATCAAAAAAAACTAACCAGAACATTAAAAGGACCAGAAAAATGGATAAAACTGGAAAACTTTTATAAACCTGCTGTGAGAGTGAAACCACTCTTTCAATACTGTGCATAGTTTACACAAAACATGTCTCCTGAGCCCTATCTGTGGCCAGGGACTGGATTTTAGGATCTTATGTTTACAAAGAAAATGGTTTGCTGCTGAGCTACAGCCCTTGATCTCTCTCAATTTTGAGAAGTTCCATCAAACTCCTTCGTCACTTGTTCAGGGCTACACAGAAAGATCCTCCTTGAAAAGTGTGGAATTTTTATATCTGCTAATCTTTCCCACAACAGGTCGGGAGAAAGGAACTGCAGACTGAATTCACCAAAAGGAAAAGGTGGCACTTCTTTTGGGCAAGTTTAACATCAGACCTAGAAGACACGAAACACGAAATTTTGGAAATGGTAGCCGTGTTAGTAGTCTGTCTTTCAAGTACATTCGAGAGTAAACAAAACAAAAAGGCAAAAAAACGTTGTAGCACTTTAAAGACTAACGGTTGTATTTTCATGTTAGTTTTCGTGGCTCAAGTCCACTTCGTCAGACCTAAGAGTGCCATGACAAAATGGGACTACTTGATCCACGAAAGCACACATTAAAAATACAGCCGTTAGTCTTTAAAGTGCCACATCATTTTTATTTTCGTTTGTTTGTTTACTCTCTTGATATGCACGAATGAAGAAGACTTTCAGAGAGCCGCGAGGAACCGAACTCGGGGGCTCACCGGGGAAGGGATTAAAGAGAAAGTCCTCCTCCCTTTACACATAAAGCCTCATATAGCCCACAAATTGTTTTTTTAATCGTGTCAGAAACACACAAAGGTGCTTTCTGGGTTGAAAGGTGTTGTGTTTTTGTTTTTTTTTGCTGGACGAACTCCGCTCGGGGACGCCCGAATAAGGCTCCTTTCATGTCCCCAATACTCTCTTCTCTCTCTTTTTTCCCACCAAAGTGGTCCCTATCGATCTACTTGCAATTTCTTTGCTTTCGGACTGCTAGGATGGCACGAGCTGGAGGACGCGAGTCTCGAACTGCCGACTCACTGAGCCTCCAACACAGAAGGCGAACTTCTTAACCACTGAGCCACCGCAGTCCCATAGCCCACAATGCACCGCGGCTGCTACTGCCTCTCTGCCGCCCACCCGTCCTCAGAACTTCTCGCCACCTCTCCCACAAGGCACCGCTTCTCCTCTCCCGCCATAGGCACGCACACACCCCTCGCCTCGCCCACCCCCACCCCCTGCAGCTCAGCCCGCGCGGCTCCTCGCGGGAGTCAGGCAGGCGGCGGTTCCTTTCCCTCGAATCTCCCCCACAATCCCTTGCGCTGAACTTTCTCCTCCCCTCAGACGTCGCCCCCTCCTGGAGCCGCAAAATGGCGGAGACAATGAGCCGGAGTCGCCATTGCCTTCCATTTCTTACCGCACCTTGAGCCGCGCCCGTTGGAAGGCGAGAGCCGGTCAAGGCCGGCCGTTCGTTGGTTGGTTGGTTCGCTCGGCTTTCCCCTCCCGTTGCCTTCCTTCTCAGGGGCAGCCTCGGCTTCCTTCCCGGGTTTTTCCCTTTCCTTTTTCCGGGCTACCTGCCCTCTCCCTCCCTCCCTCCCCCGCTTTCCTCCTCCTCCTCCTCTTCTTGCTCCTGGCGGCGGCATGAAGCTGACGGACAACGTCCTGCGGAGCTTCCGTGTGGCGAAGGTGTTCCGCGAGAACTCGGACAAGATCAACTGCTTCGACTTCAGCCCCAATGGCGAGACCGTCATCTCCAGCAGCGATGATGACTCCATCGTGCTCTACGACTGCCAGGAGGGCAAGTGAGTGAGGGGGAAGGGAAGAAGGGGTTTGCCTTGCAATTAGCAATAGCCATTATACTTATTATACACCGCCCCCAAATCGCGGTTTTAAAGTAAATTAGTATTTTGCCCCACTCCTCCCCCACATGCTTGGGTATCACAACGTTTTGAACAGCAGTTTAACCACTGCAGTGGCTCAAGTGGCTTAAGTCTCTGACTGGAAGGTGGCAGTGGTATTTGGGAGTGGTATTTGCATCTCTTTTTGTTTGCTTGCCTTTGGCCAAGGGAAGCTGTCCATGGATTAAACCACTGTTTCCCAACCTTTGGTTTTTGAGCTTCAATTTCCAGAAGCCTAAGTTAATTCCCAAAGCTCTGATCAGCCAATGTACTGACTTAGGCTTATGGGAATTGAAATCCCCCTGTGGATTCATGTATCAGCAGTTCGATACATGAATGCTGCAGGATGGAGTGAGCTCCCGTCTCTGTCCCAGCTCCTGCCAACCTAGCATTTCAAAAGCAAGAAATTGCAAGTAGATAAATAGGGACCACTTTGGTGAGAAGGTAAACAGCGTTCCATGTGCTCCAGTATCTAGTCATGCCTGCCACATGACCACGGAAACATCTGAAACGCAGACAGCGTTGGCTCTTCGGCTATGAAACAGATGAGCACTATCCTAGAGTCTGATACGACTGGCTTTTGAGCATGGGAGACCTTAATCACTGCACTGCTCCCAGGGCTCTTGTCACTATGTTTGGGGGAATTGTTTAGGGCAGGGGGTTCTCAAACTTTTCAAGCCGAGGACCTCCCTCAGACAGTTTGGGAGGGGGACATTTTGCTCTGCCTGCACGATGCGGGTGGTCTGTACATTAAATAGGAACCACAAATGGCACTTTCCAGTGTGGTGGAGGCAGGGGGGGGCACATGAAATGATGCCACAGGTTGAGAACCCCTGGTTTAGGGAATGGGAAGGGTTTATTGCTCAGTCTGAAGGTAAAACAGCCTCTGAAATTTAAAAATAAACAGCTTCTAGTATTAGTATTGGACCATAAGGAAAGCTGAGCGCAGAAGAATACAGTCAAACCTTGCTTAATGAATGCCTCACATTGCGAAAAACTCGCATAACGAATGAGCATTTAAAAAAACTTTCCGACTTGCATAACGAAAATTTTCGCTATGCAAAATGGACTTTTCCTATGGAAAAGTCGCATAACAAAAATTTCTATGGGGAAAACTCGCATGACGAAAAATTTTCACAATGCAAGTTTTTCCATAGAAATTTTCGTTATGTGAGTTTTTCCATAGAAATTTTTGTTATGCGAAAAAAACCCTTGCATAGCGAAAAACTTGCATAGCAAGTAGCCTCGCAGAACGAAATATTTTCATTATGCGAGGTTTGACTGTAGATGCCTTTGAAATGTGGTGTTGGAGGAGAGTTTTGAGAGTACCCTGGACAGCGAAAAGAACACAGTTGTCCTGCTCAGACAACTGTGGACACAGTGGTCTGTCATCCCCCCCCCTTGTAAACACTGCTCCAAACCACGTGGGCATGTTTGTGACTGTCATAAACATGTCCACTTATGTGTCTGGGTTTCCATAGGCCGGATTGAATGGCGCCAGGGCCGGCCCACAGGCCATAGGTTGCAAACTCCTGATATATGTAATACAATCATATGTGTGAAAGAATTCACAGGGATATAAATAAATTGTGTCTACATGATAATAAGTAATACCACTTATCTATAATTATAATATTAGACGCTCACAGAAGGGAAAGAAAGACCCAACATAAAAGAAGAGTTTTAAGGAATCAAGTTTTGAAGGTTTAAAGCAGAATGTTAGGATTCTGATTTACTCCCTAATGAAATTACATGTTAGCAGTGGAGTTGGCTGGTTGTGTTTTTAACTGTTTCCACCTATCTTCAGGCTGTGTACTTTTAAATCAGAGTTTGGTAACTTTGTTGGTTCCTGGAGCAAATCCCTCCCCTGCCTCTGAGTTTCTCAGAGGATGCCACTGCTGAAATTTGATAATAGAAGTTAGGTGAAAAAAGATAAAGATTGCCAACATTTCAATTATTATTGTTTATTTATTTTTGCTTGAAACAGGGTGTCGTATAATGAAATTGTCTTCTGGAGATGTAAACTTGTTTTCTCTATGCACATTTTAAAAAGTTGTCTAAAACTCCTATTGCTGACTCATTTTGATGGTGTAGCACTGAGTACTGCAGAGAGTTCCAGAGCCACAGAAGTAGGTCGGGAGCACATGTATACTGTTTGTTGCTTCTCCAGGTTGTAAATAAACCAAGTACAGTAATACCTCGGGTAACGTTTACCTCGAATAACGCTAAAATCGCATAATGTTAAGTAATCTGTGGAGGAGAATGGGATTGAATAACATTAAGGTCCTATGGGATGGATCGGATAACAATCGCTAAAGCCTGCGCAGTTACAATGTATCTCTATGAAGCTTTAACATTATCCGATCCATCCCATAGGATTTTAACATGCATCGGATAACACTAAAAATTGGATAACACCAAGACTTGTGGAACCAAGTCTTAGCGTTATCCGAGGTATTACTGTACAGTAATACAAAAGCCTAATGAGCCTGTAATGATTTTCTTCCAGAGTAAATGAAACTTAAGAGAGTATTGTGCTCCTAGAACTCTTCATAACTTGTAAAATTGTAGATAACACATGATCGGGAGATCTTTTAGTAGAGATATGTGTAAATTGAAGGCAAGAGAGATAAAAATATCCAAAGGATAGTTTTTCATTGGAGTAAGCTTGAGTCAGTAGTAGAAAGGAATCCAATTAATTAATCAGCTGTATGTGATTCCATGATTGTTCATAATATTAAAAAATTAGCTAGCTAACAAAAATTGTACCTATGACTACATCAGGTGCTCCCCTCAATTTGTCATGGCTTGCATCTAGAAATCAAATTGTTTGTAGTTTGCTGCTTTTGTTAGTCCATTTGAATAAAAAGAAGCATGGTTATAATAAAGTCTTTTATTTTCACTTCTTTTCTTTTATTAAAGAGTTTTTTAAACTTCTTTAAAAGACCAAGAACTAGATAAATTAACATTAGGCTAGCTGAAGTTTTTCTGAATCCAAATTCTTACCAGCCTATGAACTCATATTCTGACATTTGTTGTAACTTATTATTGCTCCCATTCCTTTTTCAAGGTTCATTGCCCAAGCCAAAAGAAATTTCTTCCCCTCACACTGGGAATGAAGTGGGTATTTAGGGATACCCACTTCATGCAGAAGATGTAGAAGAGCCAGGTTCAGATCTCTGCTCAGGTGTGACATTTAGGGATATCTGTGGCTGGATCTTGATTTACAGTAATATAGATAACATTTGGCTTGTTGACCACGTTCTGACCACTTCCCCAGTGTGTTTAATTCAGTGGTTCCCAACGTGGGGCACTGGCCCCACAGGGGGATTTCAATTCCCATAAGCCTAAGTCAGTACATTGGCTGATCAGAACTTTGGGAATTAACTTAGGCTTCTGGGAATTGAAGCTCAAAAACCAAAGGTTGGGAAACACTGGTTTAATCCATGGACAGCTTCCCTTGGCCAAAGGCAAGCAAACAAAAAGAGATGCAAATACCACTCTCAACTTTGATTCACCTAAAAGGATGTCCATAAAATTAAAATTGGACTTCTCATTTTGTTTTAGGCTACATCACAAGGCAACTCTTGACTGCCTCTGTTAAATAAGCTGGTCTGTCTGGTTTTTGTTTGTTTGTTTGTCTTTGTACTAAATGGGACAGGGTATAAAAATAAATAATTAAGCAAGCAAACTCTTAAGACCTCCTATGGAGGTAAAAGTAGAGTTATCATTTAGTTATTCTCTCCTTTGCTAATGTGCTTGTGATAGTTTAGAGGGGACAACACAAGAGAAAAGTAATAACATTGTTCTGATTATCAGTAGTGATGCAGCTTCCATTTCCCAACCTGACAGTTTTACTTAATGTCATATTTATTGCTCATATACAGTAAAACCTCACATAAAGAGCACCTCGCTTAGAGACTAACTTGCTTAAAGAGCAGAATTGTTTCTGAATGGTCGCCTCGCTTAACAACTAAAACCAACCAAAAACTCACTTAACAACTAAATCAGGATTTGCTGTCCCCCCCCCCCAGAAGTCACAATTGGTCACTTACAATGGTGTTTCATTAAAAGAGAAAACTCGCTTAAAGAGCAATCCCATAGAACACATTATGCTCTTTAAGCGAGGTACCACTGTACTGTAACCTGCTGTTATGGTCAAGTAGTATCAGACAGCGGGCCTGTTTTGTTAAAATGCTGAACCACAACTTATTGTTTACCCCTTTGGGTCTGAATAACTCATCCCTTCTCCCAGAAGAAGAGAATATAAGCTTATGTTCATGCTGCATGTGAAGTGCCCCATTCCTTATGACAGTGATGGTGAACCTTGGCATTCCTGCAACAGATCTAGATGTCAGCTATGCCCTCACATTTACTCCAGAAATACAGTTACTGGACCCAACGACGTCAAACACAGCATCAGGGGTAGTTTCACTTGTGCCTCTACTAATGTGATCTATTCTATCTTCTGCCAGAAATGCCCCTCTGTCGTCTACGAAGGTCAAACAGGACAATCTCTTTGCAAAAGAATTACTGGACTCAAATCAGACATCAGAAACTCTAACACACTGAAACCTGTTTCAAAACATTTTAATTCTCCTGGACATTGTATACTGGATCTAAAAGTTGCCATTTTGAAACAGAGAATTTACAAGACTAGAATTCAGGGAGAGACAGCGGAGATAAAATAAATACCGTACACATGCTGGACATTCACCAAATAGGTTTGAATATTAGCTAGGGGTTTCTGGGTATATGGTAGTAGGCCAGGTTACTTGAGAGACCGCATCTCCCCAAGGGTATCTGTCCGTCCCACCAGAGCGGACCGGAGAGGTGCGCTTAGTGGTTCCATCAGCCAGAGAGGCTTGACTCTATGGCACAAGAAAGAGGGCCTTCTCCTTGTTCTCTCTGATTCTGTGGAACCACCTGCCTCTAGAGCTGCGCCTTCAGACGGGGTTATTGGCTTTTAGAAAGGGCCTGAAAACCTGGCTGGCAGGAATGGTGTGGGGTAATGAGGGTTTACTGACACCCCCCTCTGGCTTATTTAACATCCTGTATCTCCCCCCCCCCCCCAATTCCTACCCTCATTCCTACATTCAGTGGGTAGGGATGAGAAGTTGTTTTTAAGAGGGTTTTAATTTTACTTTGTTCTTTTTGTGTTTTTAGGGGTTTATTTTATGTCTGAGTCTCTTTTGCGAGTAGGGCGGAATATAAATCTGACAAAATAAATAAATAAAAATGCCACAACTAAAGGGTTAAATTCTTCTTGGAGAGAAGGCTCAAAAATGGGCAGAAGGGGGTGGTTGTTTATCAAAGCAGCTGACCTCTGACTGTACCGTATCCCATAAAACTCCCATATCCACTCTTATTTCTGATGAAGTGGACTTGAGCCACGAAAGCTAACATTAAAATACAGGAGTTAGTCTTTAAGGTACCACAGCGGTTTTTGTCTTTTTTTTTTTTTTTTTTGCTCTCTGATATTCTTATGTCTTATGCTAAGCATCAGGATTTCAGCCAGTGTCTACAATCAGGAAAGTACAGTAATACCCCGGGTAACGTGAAAACCGCATAACGTGACAAGATTTTCAGAAAAATCTTGTATCGAATAACGCGATTTTCACGTTATTCGGAACAAGCGTATGCGTGGGGGGGAGTTGGATTGGGTAGAACATCTACCCAATCCAAAACCCCCCCCCCCCCCAGCGCTCGCCCCCACGATGTTTGGAAAGGGTGCGGGGATCCTTACCCTTTCAAAACTTCGAGTTGCAAAAGGGTAAAGATCCTTACACTTTCGCAATTTCAGGCGTGCGCGCGCGCCTCGGCTGTGGTTAGGCGAGGATACGGGAAAGACCCCCGTATCCTCGCCTAACCCCCTCTGAGGCGCGCAAGCCTGCAAGCCGCCCGAGGTTCCAAAAAGATAAGGATCTTTACCCTTTCGAAACTTCGGGAGCGGAGAGGCGCCTTTCCGCGGGGTCTCCCCGGCTTGGGAAAGAGGCGGCTTAGCCAAAAATCCCTCCCCCTGCGCGGGGGTGAGGATTTCGACCAAGCCGCCTCTTTCCCGAGCACGCTATAGCAACGAGGATTGCACGTCAAGGCAATTGCCTTGACTTGCGATGCCCGTTTCGCTCGCCTAAACGGACGGTTTTTTTTACCAATTTTGGGGTCTCTGACCCCCCCCCCCGGGTCCAGGGAGGTGGGCAGACCCGATCCAAGCTGTTTCTGGGCTTCCCCGACGTCCTCAGCCAGTGTAGCAAGCCAGAATGTCAGAGTTCGAATCCCGACATTCTGGCTTGCTGCACTGGCTGAGGACGTCGGGGAAGCCCAGAAACAGCTTGGATCGGGTCTGCCCACCTCCCTGGACCCGGCAGGGGGGGTCAGAGACCCCAAAATTGGTAAAAAAAAACCGGACATATCCTGCCCTAACCCCGAGCGACACGCGTGCGCACACTCAAAGTTGCGAAAGTGTAAGGATCTTTACCCTTTCGCAATTTCGGGTGGCTTGGAGGCTTGCAGGTAGGGCAGGATACGGGGGTCTTTCCCGTACCTTGCCCTAACCCCGAACGACACGCGATCGCGTGCCTACCCGGGGGGGGGGGGATTTCGGACAAGCCGAGCCTTGCCTCGGCGTGGTTTGTCCCTGACGTCAGGGCTTTTTTTTTTAGCATTGTTCGATCAATGTATCGAACAACGTGAAAAACCGGACAACGTCATGACTTGTGGAACCATGTCCTAACGTTGTTCGGGGTTCTATTGTACTTATGAATTCTCAGAAGTTACAATAATGCAGAGAATTGCCTGTTAATAAATTGTGGAGGTAATCTACTGTACAGCTTGCCAGTGCCTGCTTTTTAATATCATGTTGTTGCCCAGGGTAGAAGTAGAGATACTGATTTGCCACATAGTATAAGATCTGTGGAGGTAGCACATCATAGTCCATGGATATGTGAGAGAGTATATAGGGTGTCACAAAAGTAACAATTTTTGTTGTTTAGTCACATAGTTGAGTCTAACCCTTTGCAACCCCATGGACTGCTGCAAAATTGCATAAGAAAAGGTATCTTCGGATGTGTTTTCCATTTGTGGGGGACATGTCTTTGTGTGAGTGTAGAAGAGGAGGCCAACATGTAGAGAATATTTTGTAAAGGTTTTGCAAAACTTTGAGATGAATATTTTGTGCATAAAGGCACATTTAGGTACAATTTCCCATTTTTCCTATATATGGTACTTTAGGGACACCCTGTGTAATTTTATTGATACGACTACAAGTCCTTATCCTAACTTTGTGATAGCTGATCTCATGCTCATGAAATGTCCTTGATTTTGCCCATCACTAACCTGAAGGATGCTTGCATTTCACATATCTTTTGAGATTCAGGATCATAAAAAATATGGATATTTTTGTTTGTTATGGACCACTGCTAGGCCCAAATGTGATGGTATAAGTGAGGATTTAATTGCTGTTTATTATGGGGCCAATGTTACAGATTCGAGGGTCCTGTGAAATATCTTTTGGTGTAGATCTTCTACGTAGCTTTTGACCAGGAGGTCACACATGACAGTTCAGTCTCATCTTATTCTGATGTGTAGATTTATTTAGCCGTGACTATGTCATGTTGCCTGGGATGTACCACGTGGAGGCTAGTCTACTCTTGCATCCCACAGATGAAGCCCTTCAGTGGCTTTCAAACCTATATGTGGAATTCTAGTTAGGAACTTGAGATGGTAAATTTGTGATCACTGTATATGTCAGCATTAATGTAGGGAACTGAAGTTGGTCATACGATAAATAAATAAATTATTATAAGTTCTTTTTTTCCCAGATCATGAAAAAATCAGGAGGAATTGCATTATTTGAGTTATAGTGTATGATTACTTTTTAGGTCTGAGGTTGTTGTGCAGAATTCTTATATATCCAGGCAAGTACAATTGTTTTTGTTTTTGTTTTTTTGACAGACCAAAGAGAACATTATACAGTAAAAAATATGGAGTTGATCTCATCAGATATACACATGCTGCCAACACTGTGGTGTACAGTTCTAATAAAATAGATGGTAAGTTGATTGCAATTGTAATGTAGCGTAATGTGTACTAATCTATTGTATGGTATTACTGTACTTTATTGTTTTGTTTTCTGCACTATTGATATTTGTGGAGTCTGTGAGCCGCTCTGAGTTGGTTTTTACCGAGTAGGGGGGCATACAATAATAATAATAATAATAATAATAATAATAATAATAATAATAATAATAATAATAATAATAATAATGTGGGTTACTAATTGCCCTTACTCTTGATCTACACTGGGCTTAGAGTAGATAAACACTAAAAATGTATGGGAAACTGTCTTGACTAAATCAAGTACAGTAATACACCTGATAACGATTGGACCGGATAGCGCTAGAATCGGATAACGATGCAAGATTTTTGGAAAAACCTTGCATTGGATAACACGATTTTAGCGTTATCCGAGCCAATCATGTGTGTGGAGGGGTGTTGGATTGGGTAGACCATCTACCCAATCCACACACACACCCCAGCGATGGATCGCTGATACTGAACTAGGGTTGGGGGAAAGGCACGCGGGTGCCTGCCTTTTCCCTCAAGCCTAGTTCAGCCTGAGCGATCGCTGGACAAAGCCTAGTGGCGCCTGGGCTAGTTAGCCTGAGCGCAGCTAGGCTTTGACAACAGCCCATTTGGGCTGTGTTTGAAGCCTAGCAGCTTCAGACACCGCCCACACGGGCTGCGGAAAAAGGCTAGCCCAGCTGGGCTGGGCTAGCCTTCTCCTGAAGCCCTTCCGCGCTGTGTCCAAAGCCCAGGGGTTTGGACACAGCCCGCAAGGGCTGCTTCTTCTGAAGCCCTTGCGGGATGTGTCCAAAGCCGCTGGGCTTCGGACACAGAGTGGGCAACTCGCTAAGAGCCCAGTAAGATCCGGGTGAGAGGCGCCTCTCTCCCGGATCTCACCGGGCTCTTAGCAAGCCACTAAGAGCCCGGTGAGATCCTGGAGAGAGGCGCCTTCTCGTACGCGAGACGGCGCACGAGAAGGCACCTCTCACCCAGATCTTACTGGGCTCTTAGTGAGCCGCTAAGAGCCCGGTGAGATCCCGGAGAGAGGCGCCTCTCGTCTGGATCTTACCGGGCTCTTAGTGAGCCACTAAGAGCCCGGTGAGATCCCGGAGAGAGGCGCCTTCTCGTCCCTGACATCAGGGCTTTTTTTTTTTTTTAGCATTGTTCGATGCATGCATCGCACAACGCTGAAAACCGGATAACAACATGACTTGTGGAACCAAGTCATAACGTTATCCGGGGTATTACTGTACAGTACTTCTTTCATGATTTAATATTATGTTTTTAGTGTGTTTTTGGTGTTGAGAGTTGTGTTAGCCGCCCTGGGTCTTTGAGGAGGGCGGCAAAAAGTTTGCTTAAATAAATAAATAAGATCGGGCTGGGAAACTTGACAGGTCTGGGATCTAGTTTTGTGACTCCTCAACACTGCTATGGTTACAGGAAAGTATTGTTTAACTGCTTGCTTAAAATGGAATTTACCAATTTGCTGCTGAAATATAGTAGTGTGATTTTGTGGGGTGCCTTAGGATTGCATGTGTGCCATGCATAGAATAGGTGGCTGGATAGCTCCATGAGTTAGTTATCTTGCTGTGGAGCCAGAAGCTGGGATTCCAGTTCTCCACCTTGCCTTCTACAAGAAGAGCCAACCTGTGTAGTCACAGGCAACCTGCACAATCCCCGGATGCCCCCAGAAGGAGGGAATGGTAAACAACTTGTGTGAATTCTATAGTTAGAAAACCCTAGAAAGGGTCGCTATAAGTCGGAATTGACTTGGCAACATGCAGTAATACATTGTTTTAAAAGAGAAAAAAAATTAAAATTATGACCAACCGTAAAAATATTTATTTTAGAAGTACTGTATATCTCACAAGATCTACAAACAAATTGTGCAATAAGGCTGTCTTAGTTTCTCTTTTTATTCATACAGTTATAATGAATTTTTAACAAATTGCCTACAGCTAATATGTTGAGCTAATTCTGCTTACTGAATTGCTTGCTGCTATTAACATTGATGCAGGTTGAAGCATTCAATTTGTCTTAAGATGATATCATGGTTTTGACAGACATTTATAAATGGGAATTTTAGAAATTAATACGTTTTTCATTTCTTTGTTCTTGTTCATTCTTCCCATGCCCTTTCTGTTCTTGCAATAATATCCAGTTCTACAGTTATTCTGTTTGTGTTTTTCTGCTTGCTCCATAAACTGAACAGTTTACCTTCTGTCCATCAATCTTCTCTGCTCTTGACATGTTTTCCCCACTATCCCATTAGCTCCATATTCTCATACAAATGTCATACCCCCCCCTTTTTTTTTTTTTGGCCTGCCAGCTATGTAGGTGAGCATTTCTGCCCTAGGACGATCTCATTTTGCTTGAGATATATTTGTCTTCCAGTTTTTTGCCTTGCTCTTTGGAATAGGTTTTTGACAGATTCAAGAATTATAATCTGAAGTAAGGTGTTGAGATTTTTAAGGCATTAATGAAAGAATTATCCAAGAGCTGGTGTAAATATGCAAGAACACCAGTGGGGATTTAGAATGTTTGTATGTCACAACAAGGGTTTTGATTTCTTGTTCAAGAACATCACAAAGGCTCATACTGTCTGAAACGTCTCTGGTTCATCCATAGCATGCCTGAATAACACTGATGATTTTGACATCCAGTGATGCCTTAGGAGTCCCCTATGTAGAGTTTATAGCAGGCATGCCCAAACTACGGCCCGCGGGCCGCATCCGGCCCGCCAGGCCATTTCATCCGGCCCCCGACATGGTATAAGAACTCTTATAATTTTATTTTATTTTTTAAAAAAAAATTTTGGGCGAACTTTTTTTTTGGGCGGAGGGATCACAAGTCAGTGAAAGAGTGATTTGCCTAGTTCCTTCCTCCTCCTGCTTAGTACTAGGAGTTCTGCCGAATGGCTAGAATCTAAAGAATGGCTGAATCAATACGCCAGAGGTGATTCGGTTATTGTTAAGAGTGGAGAGAGGGACTTCTCAGTCGGAGCTAAAAGTAAGTAGTTTGGGCATGCCTGATTTAAAGCAATTAAAAAAGAAAGCCAGGAGCAGGGGGGAGGGGGAGGGAAGCGAGGTTTAGAGTTCTTCAAATCTCTTTGTCAGGCTGCGTATATTGCAAACTTAAGATATCAGAAGAGAAGCAAAAAAAGTTCACAACGTATCAGGTGCCACAATGCATAATAATGCATCCACCCATCCATTGGCTGGGCAAAAGAAGTTTGTTTTGCAGCCCTTTGTAGGAGGTTTGAATAAGACCCCCGGGATGTTCCCTTACTGTCAGAAGCAACAAATGTTGCTTTTCAGCTCGCTTGTGCAAAGAAGTTTGCTCTGCAACCTTTTGCAATTGCAAAGGTTTAAATAACCCGGGATTTTTCGTCAGTTGCAAAAAGAGACGTTACTTTACCTTTAGGCTTGCCCCATCATTGTGTGCCTGTGGAGTTGATGTGCTCTTACAAATTCAACCCACGAAGCTTTGCTCTTCTGCCTGATGTGGTGGATTTGATCTTAAATCCACCTCAAATTTAAATACAGCTCAAATTTAAATACAGGAGTTAGTCTACAAAAGGCCCTGGAGAATGCATTAAATTTGGTAAAGGTTTCTCTTGCTCGAAAGCCAGTCGTATCTGACTCTAGGGGTCAGTGCTCATCTCTGTTTCAAATCCAAAGAGCTAGTGCTGTCTGCTTCTGCAGGCATTTCTGTGGTCATGTGGCAGGCATGACTAGACACTGCAGCCCACAGAACACTTGTTACCTTCCCACCGAACTGGTCCCTATTTATCTACTTGCAATCGTAAAGGTAAAGGTTTCCCTTGCTCGAAAGCCAGTCATATCCGACTCTAGGGGTCAGTGCTCATCTTTGTTTCAAATCCAAAGAGCTAGCACTGTCTGGTTCTGCAGGCATTTCTGTGGTCTTATGGCAGGCATGACTAGACACTGCAGCCCACAGAACACTTGTTACCTTCCCACCGAACTGGTCCCTATTTATCTACTTGCAATCATAAAGGTAAAGGTTTCCCTTGCTCGAAAGCCAGTCGTATCCGACTCTAGGGGTCAGTGCTCATCTCTGTTTCAAATCCAAAGAGCTAGCGCTGTCTGCTTCTGCAGACATTTCCATGGTCATGTGGCAGGCATGACTAGACACTGCAGCCCACAGAACACTTGTTACCTTCCCACCGAACTGGTCCCTATTTATCTACTTGCAATCTCTTGCTTTTGAACTGCTAGGTTATATGTATATATAAAGGTAAAGGTTTCTCTTGCTCAAAAGCCAGTCGTATCCAACTCTAGGGGTCAGTGCTCATCTGTTTCAAATCCAAAGAGCTAGTGCTGTCTGCTTCTGCAGGCATTTCTGTGGTCTTATGGCAGGCATGACTAGACACTGCAGCTCACAGAACACTTGTTACCTTCCCACTGAACTAGTCCCTATTTATCTACTTGCAATCGTAAAGGTAAAGGTTTCCCTTGCTCGAAAGCCAGTCTTATCCGACTCTAGGGGTCAGTGCTCATCTCTGTTTCTAAGCCGAGCTAGTGCTGTCTGCTTCTGCAGGCATTTCCGTGGTCTTATGGCAGGCATGACTAGACACTGCAGCCCACAGAACACTTGTTACCTTCCCACCGAACTGGTCCCTATTTATCTACTTGCAATTTCTTGGTTTTGAACTGCTAGGTTGGCAGGAGCTGGGACAGAGATGAGAGCTCATTCCGTCCTGCAGTACTCGGGAATCGAACTGCTGACCTTCCGCCTCCCAGTCAGCGTCTTAGTGACTTGAGCCACTGCAGTCTCATATGTATATATGCAGTACTGTAAAGCTATTTAGATACACTGTATGTCTATAGTGGCTGCACTCTACTCTGGCAGCAGAGGTAGCTCCAGTTGATGGGGCAAACTGTCCCTAGCTAATCAGTGGCATCTCCGCTGCCGCCATGAGATTTCCCATTGATCAGCTGACTGGCGGTATAGAGATGTCCCAGGTAAGCCGATTGGCAGTCACGATGGCATCAGAGATGCTGTGGACCAAATGGTTATGTTCTCCTTCATCAGCTGGAAATCTGTCTGCACTACCAGGGCAGATCAAACCAACTGATCAGTGAAAACAGACTCCAGCTGATCAAGGGAGACCATTCCTAGCTATCTCAGAAAACAAAACAAATAAAATAAAATACACAGTAGCACTTTAAAGACTAACTGCTATTCCCACCAGTAATCCTTTTTTTAAAAAAAATGTTTATTTGAAGAGTCCTAGTGCTATGACACTTTGAATAAATATTTTTTTAAAAAACCATAGCAGCAGAGGGGCTCCCACTGATTGGTAGTAACTGGTGTCAGCTGATCTGCAGCTGCAGAGAGATGCAGCAGATCTGTTAATGCTGCCTCTGCCAATCAGCTGTAATCTATGTCACCTCCTGCTGCAAGTTTATCTGGGCTTTCCCAGGTAAACATTAACAGGAGTGGGCACAAAGTCTAAACAAGTGATGGCAAACCTTGGTAGTTCAGGTGTTATGGAACTTCAATTCTCAGATGTCCTGATCACCAGAAGTGCTGATTTAGGCTTCTGATAATTGAAGTCCAAGAACACCTGGAGTGCCAAGGTTCACCATCACTGGTCTGAAGTGATTTATTTTACACTGATTCAAGTATTAGTATAAGTTGGAAGTCGAAATTGATTTACAGTATTATGGCTGTGCACTGTGTAATTCCTGATTTTAAATTGATTGGGAGACCCAATGTGCGCTAATTTTGAAGTTCCCCCACCCTCTGAGGCTGCAGCAAGCCAGGCAGGACATGATGTCAGGAAGCAGATCTTTTCTAAGGCTAATGACTTTTCATTGCTAATTAAAATCCAAAGTTCCAGGTACGTGGGGTTTTAATTGGCAATGAAAAGTCATTAGCCTTATAAAAGATCTGTTTCCTGACATCATGTCAGGAAGCGGATCTTTTATAAGGCTAATGACTTTTCATTGCTAATTAAAATCCAAAGTTCCAGGTACGTGGGGTTTTAATTGGCAATGAAAAGTCACTAGCCTTATAAAAGATCTGCTTCCTGGCATCATGTCAGGAAGCGGATCTTTTCTAAGGCTAATGACTTTTCATTGCTAATTAAAATCCAAAGTTCCAGGTAGGTGGGGCTTTAATTAGCAATGAAAAGTCACTAGCCTTATAAAAGATCTGCTTCCTGACACCATGTCAGGAAGCAGATCTTTTCTAAGGCTAATGACTTTTCATTGCTAATTAAAATCCAAAGTTCCAGGTACGTGGGGTTTTAATTGGCAATGAAAAGTCACTAGCCTTATAAAAGATCTGCTTCCTGACATGATGTCAGGAAGCAGATCTTTTCTAAGGCTAATGACTTTTCATTGCTAATTAAAATCCCACCTACCTGAAGCTTTGGAACACAACAACAGCTCCTTGGATGCCACAATGACCAAGCTGGATGTGAGTTTCTAGGATCTGTCATATTTTTTTAAAAGGACACTTTTAAAGGACACCGCGAAGGCGGCGAAGGAGGAGCCGGCGGCAAAGGCGTTAGTGGTGGAGGCGGCGGGGGCGGGGGCAAGGCTGGGTGGATGTATGTACCATGGAGAAATAGTTCGGCCCTCGGAGCATCTGATAAAATGTTATCCGGCCCCCGGGCCGAAAAGTTTGGGCACCCTTGGTTTATAGTGTTGTAGAGTAGCTATATTTGCTATGTGGCACCAATGACTGCGTTGGGAATGCACTGAAATAATATCTTCCGTTCCTGTGTGTGGGAAGTAATGGAATGGCTCTTGACTTGTTTTTCAATGGCATGTCTAGTTTGTTGATTGTTAGACTATTGATAGCAGTGACTGGCAGTTTGATATTTAAATATTAAACCAGAAGAGTCTAGGCTGCAGAGAACAAATACAAGACACCTTTTTAAATGGATGAATGCTGAAGAGTGTCTCCCGCCAGAACAAGAGTCTGGCTGGGCCATCTGGAAATCATTTAATAGAGACTGAAGCAAAGTAGGAAGACCAAAGAATAATAAGTATAATGGAGCTGCCTGGATACAGGACAAAATTTTCTGTGAATGTGGAGAAATTCAATCAGTGCAGCATTTGTGTGCATGCAGTTTATGTCCCAACATGTGTACAAAAGATACAGTAAATGACTATGATAGTGCAATTAAAGTAGCCCACGTCTGGTCAAAATGCTTATGTTAACATTTTAATTTGTTTTGAAAGTTCTTCTTTATTTTTGTATGCATCCCTCATTTTTAATTGAACAATTGAAATCTAATATAAATAAAATTACTGGCAGTGCTAAGACGTGTGGATTTTGTGGGAAATGTTACCATACTCATATTTTAGTTTTTCCTATAACAGATGGTGCTGAAATATTTGTTATTAAAGTAGAAGTACATCAAAGATTTGAACTTTAAAACCCCCTCCCCCCTTTTAAAACTTATTGTGCTTTAATGGACTCCATCTCACCCATCAGGATTGCATAATGTAAAGTCCAGTGATGCACTCTCTCCAGCTGTATTCAGACCTTAGGAGATTTTCTTAAGAAGCCATATTTCCACATTCTTTGGGAAATTTGAATCCATGTAAGATGGGAGAATGCCTTTGAATCATCTGTCTTTTCCCTGGGTTGAAATATGTATGGTGAGATTGATTTCACTTCATGCATTCCTCTCCTAAACCATGAATTGTAGACTGGAATCCTGCTGATTTATACATTTATGTAAGGGCAATCATGCAAGCTGTTTTCCAGCTGTCTGTTGTGTACTAGATCTTTCCTGGCTATGCAATCTATCTCATAACAATCAGCCTAGAAAATGAAAAAAGCACTTGTGTGAATCCTGCTGGTTGTTACATGGAAGACTTTGAAGCTATCTCAGTGATGTTGGGTAGAGAAAGGTGTGACATTGGTAGGAAAGCTGGCCGTCACAGGAGAGCTGGTTCTAGAAGTTTAATATCTATTTTGATCTTTAGCTTTCCTCCCAGCCAGCAGGAATGAGGTAACCAGTTTAGCCACAAATCTTCCACTCTGACCATCATGCTGTTAGATGCCAGATATATTTACCATATATGCCGGTGTACAAGACAACTGGGCGTATAAGACGACCCCCCCCCAACATTTCCACTCAAAATATAGAGTGTGTTATATACTCGCTGTATAAGACTACTCCCTCTTCTGCACACCTTCCACACACCAAATAAAACGTAAAAGAACATCAGATTTGATTTCAACATGTTAATTTATATTCAAATGCTTATGACATGCAGAAAAACTGACACAAGGCTGTATGTTATCAAACATGTACAGTAAACATAAAACAGTGCAAGTTTATTAAATATAATTCATCAAAGACAATTCACTAAAGCTGAATGGAATAAACCTATGGGAGCTGCCATGTTGTTTGTTTTCTAATCTGTTAACCAAACTGGAACTGTCAATGATAGAAGGAAGATAACAAATAGAGGGAGAGAGCAAGTGCCAGGCAAGTCCCTAGCAAGTTTGCTGGCGTGACAGTTTCCCTTTAAAAGCCTTCAAACTCCAGTTTGTCATCTGATATTAAAAGTTGTTTTCCGATCCATCCCATAGGACCTTAATGTTATTCGATGCAATTCTCCTCACCAGATTACTTAACGTTATGCGATTTAAGCATTATCTGAGGTAAACATTATCCAAGGTAAATGTTATCCAAGGTATTACTGTATTTTATTCAACTGAAGTGCACCCGGCATACAAGACGCCCCCCCCCCACTTGGAGGCATGTTTTTCAGGGGTAAAAAGTCATCTTATACACCAGCATATACGGTATTTATTGCATTTTATGCTGCCCCTTTGGGAAAGTTCCCACTCTGGGCAGTGTACATATAACTATCAAAATTACATAATAAAACACACAACAAATTAAAAATAAACCAACCTAATAAATACATCCTAAAATAAAATAACTGGCATCTATGGACACAGAGAATCCTAAAATACTGGCTGGTTAATTTATTGCTGAGGGGGTAACATTCTGAAAAGCTTCCTTGAATAGGAAAATATTAAACACCAATCAAAAATTGGTGCAGAACAAGTCACAACTTACATAGGATCAAGTTGTGGACATAAGAGCCAACCTGGAATGCCTAACTGAGACCTAGGTGGATACAGATACCTTCTCTCAAGCATGTCCCCATGTTACTCCATGCAGAATAGAAGGGCAAAGAGGGGGTGTTGCTATCATCCATAAGGATTCTATAAGATCAGCAAAATCTCTTCATTGTCAAGCTCAGGTTTGGAGTATCAACACATGTCTCTGGACTTGCAGGATAGACTGAGGATAGTACTGGTTTACTACTCTCCCCATGATCCAGTGTTCTTTGTACAAGCACTATCAGACTTCATATTGACTGCACAGCTGAAGTCACCCAGGCGTCTCCTGACTATCTTCAGTGTCCATGCCAAGGGCTAACCCTGGAGTTCATGGGTACAATGGCACTCATGTGTCTATCCCAATGTGTGACAGCCCTACACACATAGAGGACCATATTTCAACATAGTGTTTATGAACTGGCAGGGAGATTGCGATCTTGGGTTTTAGACCTAGTATCTTCACCTGTGTCATGGTTGGATCATTACCTGTTGAGGTTTGGACTCTTACCAGCAAGTGCTCTCTGCTGGGAAGATTTGGATGGGCTAACCCTGAAAGCTTCTGGATCCAGTTTGTTTTCACACTGCTTTAGCTGGATTTCCAGCTATCTAGTTGGTATTCCCAAAGTTCAGGTCGCCATATAGAGCACAGAGGCAACCTGACATGATCACTCCCCAGTGCCGTCTCTGGTGCAGAGCTCATCCCTCACTCTAGTTTATGGTGGTGTTACAAGAAATGAAGCAAATAAGGAAAAGGCTAGAGAGTAAATGGAGGAGAGCTCCCGCAAAAGGTAACTTAGTTGTAGTTAGGGACTTGTCCAGCAAATATGGAAGGGCCATAAAAAGCAGCTAAAACAGCCTATAACATCAGGCTCATTAATGCCGCATCATACTAGCACGTGGAGGTTTTTCATATAGTCCTCAGTCTCATCGATGCTGGACCCGAAGTCAGGCCTCATTCAGACGTCAATACACATATACCCACTTTGCAGATCACTTTCAAAGCAAGCTTGCCATTTTACAGGACCATGACTCCATTGACGTGGCAGTTAATTATGAAGAGATGTCCAATTCACCATCTTTTCTCGTATTGGATCAGTTTCATTCTTTAATTCCTGATGATGTGGACAAGACATTTGCCTTCTGCAAAGACATTACCTCTCTGCAGGACCCCTGCCCATTAGGGTTGACCAAAGATAAAGTGATAGAATAGGCCACATAAGTCATCTGTTTGTCTCTTCAGGAAGGGAATAGGCCTTCCAGTTTGAAGGAGACAACTCTTCAGCCCATTCTCAAAAATTCTATAGTTAACTGAGACCGTTGTGACAGACCAGCTGCAGGCATTTTTAGAGGATTTTGATAGTCTGGATCCATTTTAGTCAGGGTTCAGACAATAGCACAAGACTCAGATCGCATTGCTTGATGGCCTTTTTAAGGAAGGCTGACCCAGAGAGTATAACCCTGTTTGTTTGCTTTGATCTCAGCAGCTTTCCATACTGTCAGCCACAGTTTCCTCCTGGACAAATTTTAGAGACTGAGCTCAGTAGGATAGCTCTTTGCTAACTCCAGTCCTTTCTCAATAATCGGATGCAGAGGGGTCAAGTTTGGAGATGTTATATCGACCCCCTGGCTGCAACTTTATGGGGTCTGGCAGGAGTTTATTATCTCTGCAGTGCTGTTCAACATCTATGTGGAGCTTTTGGGGGAAGTCATCTGAAGATTTGGAGTGTGTTGTCATCAGTGACACCCACCTCTGTCTCCTTTACATCTTCACCAACGGATCCTGTCCAGATTCTGAAGTACTGCCTTACCTTGATAATGGACTGGACCAGGCCTAATAGATTGAAATTGAATCCTGGCAAGATGGAGGGTGTTATTGGGAGGGATAACTGAAACTTCTGTGTGTGCAAAATGCAGCACCTTGGCTAGTTTTGGGGCATGGAAATCGTGTCTCCCTGATACTGATCTGCCTGCATTGGCTCCCTGTAGGCTTCTATGCCAGATTCAAGGTGTTAGTGATGACATCACGCCCTAATGATTTGGGTTTTCATTACTTGTCAGAGTGTTTCTTTCAGAGGAATACTACCCATGCCACTAGATTCTTTTTGGCTCTAGATGTGCCCACCCTGAAGGAGGCACTCACAACATCAACAGAAAAACCCAGCCTTCTCGGTGATGGCCATGTTTTTATAGAACATTCTTCAATTACATATGTACCGGGCCTCCTTCCTCCATACTTTTTGGTAATTTGTCAGAGCCAAACTCTACAGAGTCCTGTGATAAAATTGACCCTTAGTCCTGGGCTTAATCACCTCTGTCAACATTTTATTGCCAATTTTTATTGATTGTTTTTAATTTCTGTAATGAATCCACACCCTTCCTTTCTTACTCTGGGCCCTCTCGGCGTCCCTTCCAAGGCCGATTATTCAAAAAATCCGCTCTAGAACTCACCCAAAACTCACGGCAAGGAACGTATGTCCTTCATTCTCTCAGCCACGACCAGCTGAACAAACCTGGGACTTGTCTGCGTACAGAGCCCAGCCAAAATTAATAAAAAGAAGGTAGCATTTAAAAGTAGGCCACTAGACTTACTGTCTTCTACCCAGCATCCCAATTCCAATGAACACACGTTGATTGAAGAAAGTAGTTTTATTAAAGTTGAAGCAAGGTTCTTGATAAATCAGGTTACAGATCTCAGCATAGAAAAATATACTAATCAAAATTAGATTTTAGAGAAAATGCTTTTAGACATATCCTCCTCTAAATAATAATCTATCTACCTATTCTAAGTTACCATATTGAAGACTTGGGGAGATGAGGCCTGTTGAAAATAGCCTTTCTCCCCCATACTGCTGTTTCCTCCTTTACCCCCTCATTCCAACTTCCTCCAGCCATTTGCTTGATTCTCAAGGGTCGGAATCGACTATGCGACTGAACAACAACACCCATGTATGAGGTGATCCTCAAGAATTAGCCTACATCCAATCAGGTCCTATTGTTGGGGTAAACAACTGAGGCTCTCTTGATGCAGCATGGCACATCTCTGTCTGTCATTTCCCATCAGGGGTAGCCTTTTGCTAGTATAAGAAGCCACATTTCTACTGTAGTCTAAAACCTAATAAACTCCATCTTGGATGTTTAATAACTTGTGGTCTATTCTATGACAATTTCTGTTCATTTTTTTAATTAGTGGATTGGGTTTGGTGGGGAGGAGTTTACTATAAACTTTCTAGACTGGTGATCAAGTAAGTAGTTGATGGGTGATATATAAATAAATAAATAAGACTTAACTGAATTTTACTCATAGTGTGTTCAGGGTCAGTACAGTTCTAACAAACAATAGAACTGAAGACCAAACAAGACTGGAGAAATGGCTACTCCTTAGCTGTTGTGGATGTTCTAGGACAATGATCTGAACCCGGAAGGGTGAGGGGTCAGCTGCCCCTTTTAAGTACTGTACTTGAGATTGCATAATTATTTTTTCCATCTAACCGGCCCTCCATGTGGCTGCTGCTAAACTCCTACAAACATGAGAGGCCCATGATATGCGACTGAAAAGACAATTTGCACTTTGTTGGCATAGAGGAGGCCTGCAGCAAACCTCAAAGTAGCTTATTATAGTGATTTTATATACAGTAAAACCTTGCATAAATAGTGCCTCGCTGAGAGAGTAACTTGCTTAAAGAGCAGAATTTTCTCTGGCTGATCGCCTCGCTTAACAAATAAAACCAACCAAAAACTTGCTTAGCAAATAAATCAGAGTTCGCAATCCCCCCTACCAGAAGTCACAATAGGTCACTTACAATGGTGTTTCACTTAAAGAGCAATCCTGTGGAACGCATTATCCTCTTTAAGGGAGGTACCACTGTATCTTCCAAGTAATGATTCCAATTACAGTGGTACCTTGCTTAAAGAGCAATTGTTGGGGGGGAGGGATTGCAAACCCCGATTTATTTGTTAAGTGAGTTTTTGGTTGGTTTTATTTGCGAAGTGAACATTCAGAGAAAATTCTTCTCTTTAAGCGAGTTACTCTTTAAGCGAGGCGCTCTTTATGCAAGATTTGACTGTATAGTGTTGGCAGACACAAGTATAGTACTTCATTTTGTGGGGTGTAGTGTCTAATCTGATGAGAAAAATTATGGATATAGATAGTTTACATTTACTTGAAAACATAGGAGGAGGCAGGGGAGTTAATTTTTTTACCTGCTGAGATTTGCCACGATTGATGGGTATGAATTAACATTTTAGTGCTTCTGAATTTCTAGGTGGAACCAGCTCTATTTATGCCATCTTGATGAAGAATTCCACAAGTTTCCAGCCTGTTTCCTCCTGTCGTACATTGCCTGGTTCCAGGCTGAGGTAGTAGTTTGTACAGTTTGAGGGTCTATGATACCACCCGGTACAGGAGATAACTGTACAGGCCACTGCCTTGCTTGGGACAGAGCTTTACCTTCTAAAAGAAGTTGCTGTCTACCTGTATTCGTTCAGTCCACAGCCATCATTGTTTTGTCAGGCCTGCAGCTTGTCTGAAGTTCCAGTATATGTATTTGTATTTTAAGTATCAGATTCTGAACTAAACTTATATATTATGTTGGCTTGTGAAACTACCCTATCAATCATGTCAAGCTGCAGAATAGTTCTGAACATAAGCTTCCTAGCCTCTAAATGATCATACAGAACAGTCTAATGAAGATTATCCACAGAACTGAACATGCATATTTTATGTCCTCTCTGGGCTAATTTTAGCTGGCTGGGAGGGAAAAAATGAGCTTTGGCTTCTCTGCAACCTCTAAGGCAGACTTTCAGCCTAATGCATTTCATGGGTATTTGATTATATCACCCATCATTTTCACATTGGAGGCGGTGGCTGAGGACATCTGTGGGATAATAGGTTGGTGAATATGCTGTGAAGAAAGACGTACTTCATCTGACTTACACAGTAGTATTTAGGAATGTATCTTTAAGTAAAACATGGTTGGAAAATATGTGACCATCCAGACATTGAACTGCACTTGTGATCCTCCTATTCAGTTCTGTGTATTGGTTGTGACTGATGAGATGTGCACTGCAGGGTAATATGTTCCCAACCCTGAAGTAAAAGCCAAAATACATAGGTTTGCAAAGTACTGTATATGATGTTACTTCTGTAACTTAATTGTTCCCCACCCAACCCTCCATTTACAGATAGGTCTTCCAAAATTACTGGTTAAAATGCAACAGTAAAAATAAATTAATCTTGACCCTCTATTTAATATTCATATGTGCAACTTTTGACAATTTTTCTTTTCTTTTAGTCATTGTTTCAAAATCAGAGATCGTTTTAATGTTTTTACAGCAGTAATTAAAGCTGGAGATGGTTTGCACTCTGAGATTAACAGGCTGCAAGACCTAACATAGCCATCCAGCTGCACACTGGAACGTAAGTCAGATGTGCAGATAGAGAAATACTAACATTTTAAAGCCTAGCTCTTACAGGAGATTATATATAATAGCTTCCATTTTTGCATCTTCCTGAAATGTATTTTAAGAAAAAGGTGTCTTACTAGAATAAACAAGCTGTTGTTACAACTGGGTGGTGCAGCATTGGGATAACATGGTTTGTCTTTCCATGATATCTTACAGATACAATCAGATACCTCTCTCTGCACGATAATAAATACATCAGATACTTCCCAGGACACAGCAAGAGGTAATGTGACTCATGAAGGCACTGACCTGTATTGCCAAGATCAACATGATCTTGAGAGTATGGAAGCAAGACAAAGTAATGTTTGACATACATGACAGGTTTTGTTGGATTTTTACTTTTCTTTCCTAAAAGTTCTGTTTTATTGAATTCCTCTTGTTCTGCCGTATCCACATCTGAATATTGGTGATCCTTATGGCGATAAGGCATGAAAACTCCTGCGAATATAATGCAGTGGCCCTTCAGCTGCCTTCTGCATTGCAGCATGACCCCTGTACCACTGATCCAGTTCTGTGAGTCTCTTTCTGATCCTGAAGTCCTTTTGGCATGCAAAGTCCTCATCTGTTCCAGGCCAGTATTGATGAAGCTGTTGCCCACCATCAAGATGGATTCAGGTGGGATTTAATCCCCTTATGGACCATCACCCTTCCCTGTGGACTTTGGCACTCAAGGCCATTAGTCAGGGTTGTCAGGTTAGTTAACTGCTGCCTGACACTCAACATTGAGTCACTGGCAGGATGGTCCACTCTGTTACCATAGGAGGATAACTTGGCCAGACACACTTTTATTGAATAGCAATTACACTTAGAACACTCTCTGAGCGATTCACAAGGTTATTAGCATTTTTGCCCCCTGCACCCTCCTCGGCCCTTCCACTGGTGGTTTTGGTTGGCGTATTCATGTGGTGACTTTTGTTTTTGTCGTGGGACTTCTTAAATGAGTGTTTTCCTCTTTTTGTAATGCTTCTTTGATACTGTGATTTGTGATGATGATATGATATTGTTTGATTCTACTGCATATTGTTGTACTGTAATATTGTAATTATTAAGATATATTGAGATTGTTGTTAGCCGCCCTGAGTCATGTAGCTGACTGGGCGGCATACAAATCCAATCAATCTAATCTAATCTAACATGATGGCAACTCATTTTACCATTTCAGTCAGGAATGAACCCATAACATCAGCAGTTTTGACTACAGTACTACAATTTAAACACAGCTCCAAGAGGGCTCCATTCTGTTTTATTGAACCAACTGAAACAACACAAAATGATTCCATTGTCTTTCATATCTGCTTCCTTATTTCAGAGTTGTTGCTCTATCTATGTCTCCAGTGGATGATACCTTTATTTCTGGATCACTTGATAAAACTATCAGACTCTGGGATCTCCGGTCTCCAAATTGCCAGGTAAAATATCCAAAAGTCCACATGAAGTACACTAGAGGACTGTTAAGCATGTGGAACATATTTTAGACCTTGATGACATTAAAATGTGGTATAATTCCTTGCAACATATTTCCAAATTCTAGGGCTTGATGCATCCTCAAGGGAAGCCTGTGTGTTCATTTGATCCAGAAGGGTTAATTTTTGCAGCTGGAGTAAATTCTGAAATGGTGAAACTTTATGATCTTCGTTCTTTTGATAAGGTACATAGTATTCACCTTAGATTGGGTAAACTCTTGAAAATGAACTTCATGATAAGGTCATTGGGTAGGCCAGGGGTGCCCAAACTTTTCATGCCGCGGGCTGGTCACATGGTTCAGGGTGATGGCCACTATGGCCCAGATTTGGCCCTCGATGCCAATTCATCCGGTCCACAAAGCCCTTGTTGCTCCCGGAAGTGGAAATAAAACGCACCCATTTTACTTCCGCTTCCAGGAGTGACGAGGGCTTCGGGAGGCAGATGAATTGGCATCAGGGGCCAGATCCAGCCTCTAGGCTATAGTTTGGGCACCCCTGGGGTAGGCTCTATATAGGGCCAAGAATGTGGATTTTACAAAAACGGTAGTCATGCCTAGAGATAAAACTGAACTACTACTACTTTCATGTCTAGTTCAGACTTTACACTACCAAAACAAAGCCACCTTTTGGTGAATTCATTCTACAGTTCCTTTTGCCTTACCTAGTGTGAGAAAGATTAGCTGTTACAACAAGGTTGCGTTGCCCAGGGTACGCCCAATTGTGGTTCATGTATACCACAATCTTTGAGGAGGTTCTTTCTGTTTACCTGAAAAACCAAACTGACGAACATGTTCTGAGAAAAATGGCTTGCTGGATGAGATGAGATGAAGTCCATATAGATTAGCATTACTTCTGTGAACTGCAATGGCCAGTAGGCATTTTCCAATCCCTGATATCAATTTATTCCTGCCGCCACCAAACCTAGCCTCGGTTTTTCTGGAAAAACAAAAGTAATTCAATATTTGTAACTGTTCTACAAATTGTCATTTGTGTGGACTCTTGCTATCTTGTATAAATGGAGTGACTGATATTGTTCTGCACTTCCTTATTTGACTTTCTTTCTTTCTTATAGGGCCCATTTGCTACCTTTAAGATGCAATATGACCGAACTTGTGAGTGGACTGGGTTGAAGTTTAGCAGTGACGGCAAACTTATTCTTATATCAACTAATGGAGGGTTCATCCGACTTATTGATGCCTTTAAAGGAGCTGTTCTTCATACTTTTACGGTGAGTGTTGCTTTTTTCATTTTCAGGCAGCTTTTTGTGTGCAATTTCCTGGAGTTGTGGATGAGATGTGGTATCCAAAGTAGCTAGTGCGGTTTTACAGAAAGTGACTCCTCTTTTCAGCATTCGATGTTTATTTGAAAGTGCTAAGTCTTGTACGCTTGCCAGTTGCTAATTATATTGCCCAGTCATAATTGAATTAAAATAAATTTTGAAACTAATTTTGCACATAAGACTGAACAGTAAAAGGCATTGCCAGGTCAATAACTGAAATGGAATATGGTGGCCAGTATAAGGCCAGCCCTACTTCATCCTATATTTTTAGAATCTTTTTCTCCCTAATGTGCATGTCTTAGAAATGAAATTATCTAAATCAGTTTCACCACAGTTCACAACTATCGATATCCATCAGTATTAACCACTGTTCTGTAATAGCCCCATCACTGTGAAGAGCCCTGTCATGTTATTTATGCCAGGCACACTGTAAATTGGTAAAGGCCAAGCTGTATAGGGAGACGTTCATCAATATTCTTCCTCCCCATTATTTTGCCACACTTATTTATTTCTTCCTTTGACTAGTCTTATGTGTTTATTTAGATTGGTTGGTTGCTTGTTGCTTACACTCGTTTATGATTTATTTTATGATTGCATTTTCTTTGTTTTATGTATATTAGCTACCCAGCATTGCTCTGGCCAGAGAAGCAGTATATAAGTGAGGCAAGCAGACAGTCAAGAAACGCTACTCCTTGCATTTTTATAGTGATTAGAAGTGAGAAAATTTGTTCTCTTTTTATTTATTTAGGCCTGTTTCTATCTTATAACTGGGACTCATTTACTTTCTTAGTCATAAAAGCTAAAAGTTATATTATGTGAAACATCCTCCAGGGCAGGGATTAACAGTGTAGCCCTCCAGATGTTGGGCTGCAAATCTCACTGAATCTAAGCATGTCATACCAATGCTGAGGGATGGTGAGAGTTACGGTTCAGTGATATCTCAAAGTGTGATATCATGCTCCCTTCACCAAGATACTTTTCTTGTTCCACAGCTTGAGCCATTACTTGACTTTTCTGTACTTAGATCTTTCTAGACACTAAATGTACCTTGTTCTACAGGGATACAACAATAGTAAAGCTGTCACACTGGAGGCATCATTCACCCCTGATTCCCAGTTTATAATGATCGGTAAGTGCACCCTCCTTTATCTTGTGAAACTGGGGGATACCAATTTCTAGGTCTTTCCACATTTCTGCCCTTCCCGGACTGGACTGCATGGTGAAGAAGAGATCATCTGATGGTTTTTGGTTACTGATATTACCTAATCTAAACTGCAGGATCAGAGGATGGGAAAATCCATGTTTGGAATGGAGAGACGGGAATGAAGGTTGCAGTACTGGATGGGAAACATACAGGGCCCATTACCTGTTTGCAGTTCAACCCCAAGTTCATGACCTTTGCCAGTGCATGCTCCAATATGGTAAGGAGACTCATCTTCTGAAGTCAGGCATTTTGCTTCTTTCATTGGTTGACTGTTACTTTGGTGTAAAGAATAACCAACCACATGTTGTCAATTTGAATAGCCCTTTCAGATATTGATAGTGATCTTTTTATGCTTGAAGTGGTGAGAGGCAGTTCAAAATAATAAATTGTTTTAAATCTTGTTGGTGTTAGAAATTTAACTGCAGGAGTCTGTAGCTATTGCTATATAATGCCATTTTATGCTGAGATACCATACTGCAGTCATGCCTATTTCAGTAACAGCAGATGGGGAGACATAGAAGGGCTAGAGGTGTGTTCATGTCTCAACCCATATTGTATAGACAGATTAATTTTGCTGTTTTGAAACATTGATGCCACAACAAAATCATTAAAAACTAGAATGCTATTGACTAGTTCTTAAGTGATGTGGATATATCCAACATAGAAACTACAGTGGTACCTCGCTTAAAGAGCATAATGTGTTCCACAGGATTGCTGTTTAAGCGAGTTTGCTCTTTAAGCGAAACACCATTGTAAGTGACCAATTGTGGGGGGGATTGTGAACCCTGATTTATTTGTTAAGCGAGTTTTTGGTTGGTTTTATTTGTTAAGCGAACATTCAGAGAAATTTCTGCTCTTTAAGTGAGTTACTCTTTAAGCGAGGCGCTCTTTATGCGAGGTTTGACTGTAGAACCAGAATGTCATGTCTTTGTAGCTGATCACTTCCATCATATTCTGTGTAGTGCCCATTCCTGGTCAAACCCAACCGAAACTGAATTTCTCAACTTCTGTGTGAGTCGAAGAGTCTGCATTTATTTCAACATGTGGCATTGTTTCAAATCATTGGGTAACAGCAGCAGTTAAACTCACAATTATTTGCCTTCTTTTCCCCCAGGCCTTTTGGTTACCAACTATAGATGATTAGTTCTGCATTCATGGAAAGTTTTTATACCATATTGACAGCAACACATTTGTGAAGACTACAATGAAAGTATTGGAATTGCATTATTCAAATTGAATGTTTCTCTCCAATGTACCCTACATGTTTTGTTTGGTGCATTTGTTTGTGCAGTATCAGATCTGGAAAACTGAGTGTGATATCTACAAGCATCTCAACTATAACAAATAATTCAAGCTGAACTCTCGTTAACATCTTTGCTCTGGACTACGTTCTGATTGAATTTTGCCACAGCTACTACACTTTCATCCCTTTTGTTTATAACTTCAGAGCTTATCATTGGGATGCTTTTAAAAAGCAGACTTTCCAGCATGTTCTCTGCAGTTTCAAAAATCAACATGATCTAAGCTGCACATGTTTAAGCAAATGCTGCTTTTGTGTTATACACAGCTTTGTGTCATCATAATCAAATAACCACCCAGTTTCTGGGGAAAGTATCTACGGAGGCCCATCTATGTACCTGTGGAAAGGTCTGATACATGGGCTCCCACAAGACTTTTTAGGAGCTTTGGGCCTTCTTCCATTGGGAGTACTTGGGACATGAAGTCACTTGGGAGTATTCTGGTGGATAAGCAATACAGGAGCCATTCAGTTGGAAACTGCTCCTCAATGGACTGGATGGAGATTTCCTTTTCTCCCCTTCCTTCAGTGTATACTTAGCTGATTTTGTAAATATGGGGGTGGAGAGGGCATTTTTTTTACCATTGGCTATTAAAAAGGAACACTTGGACCAATACAGTATTGTGGAATGAGTCTTAGTTGTTGCCTTCACTCAGCATTCCAGGTTTCCCTTACATAGGTAGCAGACTCCACAATTTCCAATTATCACATGTTTTGTAGTTCTGTAAATGTTAATCAGCTTGCTTCTCCCCCATCAAAATAATTCGATGGAACCCGAAGTTCCAGCTAATTCCTTAGTGTTCTTTCTTGGCTTGGCTGACTGCATACCGATAAAAGCAGAATGATGTGGCTTTCCAGCATAGTGACATCCTTTCCAGGTCAGCAGGAGAGAGACACAATCTCAAATGTTCTAGTAAAGCTGGCAACACTTGAACTACCTGGGCCTACTTTTCTGTAATATTCACTACAGAATATTTGCCTTTCTGTAATATTCGCTGTTCATTTCAAGAATTTCATTTTGAGCATTTGCAGTTTCATGCTTCCCCTGGAAGCTTGTCTTCAGTCAGCCAGCAAAACATCTTCAGACAGCAGACGGCCTCCTCTGGCTGTGCCCTGGTTTTGCTTAGCATCACTCAGATGCTATAGGGCTCTTTTCTCTGCATTATTGATGCCAACTGTACTACATGTCATGAGATCCAGCAGCAAGTTGCACGTAGAGTAGGCCTATTGAATCAGTAGGGATTTAGTGAAAAAACTCAGCCACGTTCCATTGATTCAGTTGCATACTCTACTTGTGACATACTGCTGGATTTCAGCCTGTAAATACAAATGTTTTCTGTATCCTCCAAGGAACTCTTGTACCTGAACCAGCCTAAAATGTGGCCTACTAAAAGGTTTTCTCGCTGCTTTTGTATTAAGAATGTTGTTCATGTTGTTGTACTTTATGCCTAGCAGTTTCAATCTCCAGCTCAAAATAACTTCGGGAGCCTTCTGATGTACAGTAATACCTCGGATAACGATTGCATCGGATAACGCTGAAATCGCATAATGTAAATTTTTAAAAATTGCATTGGATAACAGTCTGTTAGCGTTATCCAATGCAATCGTTCGTAGCACCAGGGTGGCTGGAAAGCTGAGCGGGGGCTCCCCATTTGGCTTCCCAGCCACCCTATAGCTGCGGAGGCAGGGGCGGGGTGGCTGGGGAAGCCGATGGGGGAGTCCCCGTCGGCTTCCCCAGCCACCCTGCAGATTGGGACTCTCAACCTCCCCAGAGCCAGCAGGGGTGCCAGAGAGCCTGAAATGGGTGAAAAAAACCAAAAGTTTTTTTTCACCCATTTCGGGCTCCCCGCCACCCCTGCCACGTCCAGGGAGGTCAGGGGACCCAATCCATGCTGTTTCTGAAGTTCCCAGGCCTCCCTGGCTGCTGTAGTAAGCCAAAACACCGGGATTCGAATCAGAATTGGAAAAACGGTTTTGTTCGCCCATTTCGGGCTCTCCAGCACCCCTGCCACCTCTGGGGATGTCAGGAGACCCAATCTGCACTGTTCCCAACCTCCCCAGACCTCCCTGGGTGCTGCGATTGCAGCATGCGATCGGCACTTAGGTTGGGGGGTTGAACAGGCGCACCCTTGGTTCAACCCCCAACCCAAGCAGCTGATCCCACACCGTGATCTGCCTGCCTCTTTGGAAAGGGCAATGGGGATTCCACTCATGGTATCCCCACTGCCGTTTCCAAAGAGGCAGGCTGATCACACACACCCCTCTTCCCTTTCCTCTTCCGAAAGCGAACGGGGCTTTTTTTAACGTGCGATCAATGCATCGCACAACGTTAAAAACCGGATAACGACAAGACTTGTGGAACCAAGTCTCATCACTATCCGAGGTACTAGTGTACTTATTATTCAATGCCCTGCAATGGTAGCAATCCAGTTAGGTGCAGAAATGAGGCTCAGGGCAACTGTGCTAAATTGTATTCTCAGCAATAATGTATTGTATGGTGCTGCGCCTGGTTGCATATTCTTTTTTTTGGCAGGCTCATTTAAAAAAAAGAAACATTTCTTATCCTACCACTATGCTACTTTTGTGGCTGTCCCCAGCTTTAGCTGCTTTTCTTTAATAAAAAAAAGGTGGCAAAGGTTTTAATCCTTGAAATTTTTTATCTTGAGCCAATTGTTGGCGTAGTATTTTTGTACTGAATTTTAATTTAGGCCAACTCTACTTTAAAATCCCCTGCTTATAAATTTATTCAATTTCTTAAATATATTATATGTGCTGTATTTTAAATTCTTGTATTTTATAAATCTGTATTTGCAGCTGGAGCATAACCTTACAAATACTTACAGTAATAAATTACAGTATTAAGCTCAGATATTCAGATATGTCAGATATTAGGCGTATTGTTTTCACTGTCACTCCCTGCAATTTTCTTTATATGCAGATACATCCCTAAATCACAGTGAAGCAGTCAATTACGTTCTGATGTCAGGAAGCTCAGTCATGGTTTCTGAAGTAGTTTCTTGGCAGTAAAATTAACAGCTGTTTGTATAACAGTAATTTGGCCTCACCAAATTATTTATCATCTTCTTCTGCATATGTTTTGTACATGGATCACATGGCTGACCAGGGCTTCTGGGAACTGAAGTTCAAGAACATCTGCAGTCACTCCAGCAGAGTTTGCCCCGCCCCTCCACCTCAATGGGAGTGTTTCCTTCCTCCCCCAACACAGAGTTCACCCACCCCTCTGCCCAGCAGCCCAATGGGAATGTTTCCTTCCTCCCATTGCTTCACCATCACTGTCTTAGTATAATTAAGAAAATTATGTTGCAAAACCTACAACAAAATATTGCTGTCGTTTCATTTCCAGCAAGAGTGCTCGTTGAGAATACTGGCTAGTCATGCTCAATTCTCAAAATGTTTTGTTCCATTCAAGCAATCAAATTAGCTACACCCCTCCATCTTCTGTGTTCCAACTGATAGTCACCATTCCTATGCAAGCATAGTCGTAGCTGGCTTATATTTGGAGGTTTTCAAGTAAATCTGAGCGTGCTTAGATGTCGTCTCGGCCTCAATTTCCCCATTTTGTATTTTCGCTCCAATCTTGTTGGCATTAAACAATTTGTATTTGCTATCAAAAGAAACAATGAATTTTGTAAGCTAATTGTTCCACTGTGTTTCTGCTCCCAAAACATGTTAACACTTAACTCACCCCTGTGTTGCATAATCCTGGGATATGTTGTTTTTTATATATATATATACAAACCTTGAGATAAGAACAGCTCAACTTAAGAGAAACTCAAGATACATTCGGAAATCTCAGGAAAAAATCAGGTTTGAGGTATGAATTTTTAATAGGATTTTTTTTCGAGATATGAAAATCATTGCATTCCTATGGGAAATTCAAGATAAGAATTGTTCAGGATACAGTAAAACCTCAGATAATGCTAAAACTTGGTTCCACAAGTCTTAGTGCTATCTGATTTTTAATGTTACAGTAATACCTCAGATAACGTTTACCTCGGATAATGCTAAAATCGCATAACGTTAAGTAATCTGGGGAGGAGAATTGGATCAAATAACATTAAGGTCCTATGGGATGTGTCGGATAACAACCGCTAAAGCCTGTGCGGTTACAATGTATCTCTATGGAGCTTTAACGTTATCCGATACATCCCATAGGATTTTAACATGCATCGGATAACACTAAAAATCGGATAACACCAAGACTTGTGGAACCAAGTCTTAGCGTTATCCAAGGTATTACTGTATCTGATGCATGCATCGGATAACGTTAAAATCCTATAGGATGCATCAAATAACGTTAAAACTCCATAGAGATACGTTGTAACTGGCACAGGCTTAAGCAAACGTTATCCGACACATCCCATAGGATTTTAATGTTATGTGATGCAATTTTTTTTCCAGATTGCTTAGCGTTACGTGGTTTTAGCATTATCTGATGCAAGTGCTATCTGAGGAGTTACTGTACAACCAAACTCAAGGAATTAATTAAATTCGTATGTAGAGGTTTGACTGTATATTGAAACATTTTACACAACACTTAGACAGGTATAGCTGCTTAGGATAGGTCAGTCCTGACAGCATATTCAGTTGTGAAGTGGCAGTTATCAACATGAGACAGACTTTCCATCTATGGATTTACAGCTAAAGTAGAAATAAAATAGGTGGCTGATCACAGGATAGCAGATTGGGCATGCTTCTGAACACAGCACTATCAGTAGAACATCAGATAGTTGCTATGGTCCATTCAGCTATGATACCTGGATGGCAGGTCCCTAACATTAGTCCATGCACTAGTAATCTTAATGATTGATTAATGCTCTCTACGTGGGGCTTCCTTTGAACCTGCTGTGAAGACTTTAACAAATTGAGAATGCAATGGCCAGGCTGGTCACAGGTGTTATACTTCCTTATATCTCCCCATCTCTGGCTGTCGCCCTGGGTATCTGTTTGCTATGGCATAAAGGTTCAATGTTTTGTCTAGCATATCGAAACCTCCATGGTTTGAAACGTTTGCACTTGCCAGTGTCTCCCTGCTAGTTAGTCAGCCCATATTAAATTCACCGAGTCTCAGCGACTGAGGGACCTCACCCCAAGGGAGGCTAGGAAATCTTCCAACAAGAAACTGGGCCTTCTCATGCTTCTTATTGAATAACCTTCCTTGCAAAGTCCACAAGTCTCCCTCCTTTCCTTTAGGAAGCAATTGAAAAATCTGCTTTTGAAGGAAGCCTTTAAGGAGATTTCCCAATATTGTTTACTTATTGTATTCCCGCCTGCCTGTTTATTCAGTTTGTGCTATCCATAAACTACACCATAGCTTTTAAGCTTAAGTGGGTGGTATTGAAATTGAATGAATAAATAAATGGAAATGGAAACAGATCAAGTTATAACTTAATCTTCAATAAAGTTTCTATTAAGATGAGTGATATAATTTTATATCATAAATTAACAATGCTTATGGTACAGCAGCGTAATGTACAAATGAGTTATACAAGTAAATAACAGATCCAATTCCAAAAGTATAAAAAGCCCATAGACCAGTTAGTCAAAACTAGAACCGACCCACTAAATGAATGGGACTTGTTAACACTTAAAAGCAAACTCAATGAGACTCGTATAAAATGGTACTAATAAATGGATTTACCTCAAAATTTCCTTACCCTGCCAAAAAAATCAGGTACTGTAAGTGCTTCAACCAGAATGCAAGCCCAAAACATTACAGAATACATAAAGGTTTCCTTCAGTTGGCAAGGAGTATACAAATGTTCGTAAGTTCTGCCCAGCTGGTTAACAATTATTCAACTGTCTTATTTCATATTACAGACACTTAATTCCAAAGGAAACGGCTATCTTTCAAAACAGTAAGTCTGAATTCATTAGAGCTAGAGCTCATGAATGGTCATTGTTTGGTTTTTTTTTCCATGTAGCTTATGCAACTGCCAAGAATACAAACAATAGGATGCTTGCATGAAGGGGTCAGAGGGGTGACTACATTCCTCCACGGGGACACTTCTGCTATAGACAAAATATGAATGTGTCACTGATATAAAATGATGGCATCCATCAATAGACTCTTTGAAGTGGTTTTCAAAAAATGAAGGTGGTCTTTATAGCTGCATTTATCTGGAGATGGCCTGCATATCCAAAATGCAATTCTGCCATTTGCTGAGTGTTCTCACACCATTTGGTACTCATCCTTCTTGTACAGTGGAATTACAAAGAGGGAAATGTCATCGTAAGAAGCTGGAATGTTATTGCCCATAGTCCAGTAGTATCCATCCTTTTTCCCCCTTGCTTTCCGTACCAGGCATTTGGCCAGTTCTACAAATCTACAGAAACAAAGTGTCATTATTTTTCAGAGCACAGATTAGCAATTTTAAAGGACAATCTTAAAAAGAGAGGTCTAACAGAATATACTCAATAATTAGGACACAGGGCTAAATCTTGGGGTTTCTCCATTTTCTGGCACAATCTCCTTATATACAGCTAGGAAAAAGAACTTCTTGATGAAGCTGCAGCTCACCTGACCCAGAGTACTGCCAGCCAGTCTTGTGAGCTAATCCTTTTTCTAGATTCACTTTTATATTATATGCTCCTTTGAAGAGTTAGTAGGGCAGAATGCATATTAAAAAAACAGACGATGCATGTGCATTAAAAATGGATGGCTTCTTACAAGAATCCTGACTGCTCTTCTAGTAGCACTAAAAAGTGGAAGGAGCGGTACAGTAAAACCGCGGCATACAACTGCCCTGGTTTACGTTTGCTATGGGTTACAACTACACATTTAATTTAAAAAATTCCCCAGGTTACGACCAATCTTCGTTTTATGGCCCCAAATTGTGCTATTTTAAACTCTAAAATGGCCACCGCTACCATTTTAGAGTTTAAAATGGCTGCCACCAGCTCCACCCGAAGTCCCAATGTTTGGGGGAGGTGCACATTCTCGGCTGTAACGCTGCCCAGGGAGCTTGGAGGAAGGTGGGAACTGAGCCGACAAGGTCCCCTGACTCTTCGTGTGCTGGCAGGGGCGAAAAATTGGCTCAACGCATGCCTCCCCCAGGTCGGAACAGAGTGCATAAGGTCCCCAAATGGCATGGAAAAGGTAGGGAGATTGCTTTGTTGCTTTTGTTGGGGATGATATCTGGCTTTTTTTTTGGTGATTTAAAAAAACCAACATAATATATTATTGGTCTGGTCGGGACGTTTTTTATTTTCAATGCATTCCTATGGGAAAATGTGCTTCGGGTTACGTTTTCTTCGCATTACAATGGAGACTGTTGGAACAGAGCTCCATCGTAACCTGAGTTTTTACTGTATATTGTTCCTTACAAGGTGTCATTGTGACACAGCGGAAAGAAAGTTTGTTACCAGAGGCAAGGATGGAATTTAGGACAAGACATCTGCTGAAAGATCAGTGACATCCACAAAGAGATCAACACCCTCCAACCTCCTTATGGGCTAAAACTGGTAAAACTATACCTGTATGGGTCAGTTGTGTTATCCTGGAGAAAATTCCTGACAATCTGGGTCACATCTTCATTTGACAAAACATCCCAAAGACCGTCAGTTGCTAAGATGAGGATATCATCTTCCTTAATATTTTCTGTGGTTAAGTCAAATATTGTCACCTAATTCAAATTAATAGAACAATACAAACTTTGTTAATTGGTCTTTCCAAACAGAGAAAAGCTGAAACACTTATTGCCACGAGAGGCAACATCAAAGATCCATCTGACCCCTTTTCTTTCTTTTCCTACACAAGCCAGACTTCTGCTTCTTAGAACATTACAAGCAAGGCATGAAAACAATAACCACATTGTTAACAGAGTCTCAGATCTGGCACAAACATGTATGGGCCTCTTACCTAGAGGTCCAGTTCTGGTTCCAGCCACTTGGCTTTTAGCACAAGTCTGGGCCTTTGACCCCTTAGATCAGAGGTGGCCAATCTTTTTGCACTGTGGGCCTGACATCCTCCGGTCAGCTGAAGAGATGAAAGGTGCCTCATTTGGGCGTCCCCTGGGTGGGGTTTCTCCAGCAAAAATGCTTTAAACCCAGAATAATTTCTGATACAAAATTATTATTATACAGTAATACCCCGGATAACGCGAGTACTGTATAGCGTGAAAACCACATAACGTGACAAGATTTTCGGGAAAATCTTGTATCGAATAACGTGATTTTCATGTTATCCGATACAGTCGTTCTTAGCAGCAGGGTGGGTGGAAAGCTGAACAGGGTTCTCCGTTCAGCTTCCCAGCCACCCTGCAGCTACGGAGGCAGGGGTGGGGAGGCTGGAAAGCTGATGGGGGGCTCCCCCGTCGGCTTCCCCAGCCACCCCACAGCTGCGGAGGCAAGGGCGGGTGGCTAGGGAAGCCGACAGGGAGTCCCCGTTAGCTTCCCCAGCCACCCTGCAGCTGTAGATCGGGTCCTCTGATCTCTCTGGAGCAGGCAGGGGACACGATCCAAACTGTTTCTGGGCTTCCCCAACATCCTCAGCCAGTGCAGCAAGCCAGATTGTTGGGATTCGAACCCTGACATTCTGGCTTGCTGCACTGGCTGAGGACGTCGGGAAAGCCCAGAAACAGCTTGGATCGGGTCTCCCCACCTCCCTAGACCCGGCGGGGGGGGGGGTCAGAGACCCCAAAATTGGTTTTAAAAAGTCCTTTTTTTTTTTACCAATTTTGGGGTCTCTGACCCCCCCGCCAGGTCCAGGGAGGTGGGGAGACCCGATCCAAGCTGTTTCCAAAGTTCCCCCACCTCACTGGAGGCTGCAGCAAGCCAAAATGTCAGGATTCAAATCCCGACGTTCTGGCTTCCTGCAGCCTCCAGGGAAACAGGGCTTTTTTAAACATTGTGTGATCAATGTATCGCACAACGTTAAAAACCGGATAACGAATGGACTTGTGGAACCAAGTCATAACATCCGGAGTACTAATGTACTCCTAATCAGCTTAAAGATGTCAGAATACTGACTAGTCCTGTGATGGCGAACCTTGGCACTCCAGATGTTCTTGGACTTCAATTCCCAGAAGCCCAAACACCCTGTGAATCCACACGAATGGGCTTACTGTGATTCATCCAGGCCGCGCTGCCCTTGTCGCTCCCAGAAGTGGAAGTAAAACGCACCCGTATGGCATGTATAATGCTTGGGCTTCTGGAAATTGAAGTCCAAGAACATCTGGAAGGCCAAGGTTCACCATCACGGGACTAGGCCAATCCAGAGAATATATATGTGGCCCAAGAAAGGGAGGAAACCTTAACTACAACATACTCAAGGTGGCCCCATTGTATGAGCAGCCTACCTTAGGAATGCAAGAGAGGAAAGGCTTGACTTCAACATCTGTTTCAATTACTTTCAACTGATGATCTCCTAAGCCTCGAGACACAGCCAATGTGCCCAGCAGACGAGCCTGAATGGTGCAAAAAGTTTTGGGATCAAGACTGGTGGCTGCATTAAGGTTATCAACAGCAGCTATAGCATGCATTAATTTAAAACATTCTTACCCCCCCCCCCCCCCCACAATCTTTATTCAGCAGGACACAATATATTAGCCACAATCAGCAATACAGTTAAGTAGATTGAAGTGCAACCTATTCCAGAATCGGCAAGTTTTTCATCAGCCATCTAAAAGTCCTTAAGAAATAATTACAAGGCCCTTGTAGAACATCAGATTTGGCACAAGGTGAACTACTAGATGGGGAATGAGAGGCACAGCTGGGGTGCCACTATAAAGGGAGTGCAGTGGCTCAAGTGGTTAAGACACTGATCCTGACTGTTGGAAGGTTGGCAGTTCGAGACCCGAGTGCTGCACAACAGAGTGAGCTGTCTCTCCTGGCTCCTGCCAATCTAGCAGTTCGAAAGCAAGAAATTGCAAGAAGATTAGCAGGTACCACTTTAGCGGGAAACGTAACTGTTCCGGTGTCTAGACATGCTTGCCATATGTCCACAGAAACATCTGCAGATGCAGGCAGAGCTGGCTCTTTGGCTATAAACAGAGATGAACACTGAACCCTAGAGTCAGATTTGACTGGCTTTCGACCAAGGCCAACCTTTACCAATCCCTGCTATAGGAAATGCACTGGCTTAGTGGTTAAGATGCTAAACTTGATGGCCGGAAGGAAGGCCTGCAGGTCAGCAGTTTGAGTATATAAAATATATACTTTCAACTATGTAGATGGGTAGATTATGAACTGATCTGTTTGCAGTGCTGTGATAATGACAAGCATAAAGGAATTTTTTGGAATAGTAGCCGTGTTAGTCTGTGGTTCAGGCATCTCAGATGTTTTGTTTTCTGAGAAGCATAAAGGAAGAGGCCTAAGAAACAGTTAAGGTCCAACTATTGAAGGCAAGAATCAACCTCAAGCAGAAGATTGACAATGTGACAAGGCCATCAGCCCCACCAAGTTATGTATTTGTATACAACTCCAATTACAAAAATATTTGAGGCCTGGAAAGAAAAACTGCTGCAAGTAAAGAGGGAGATGTTCATATGTGCTTGGAAGAGACCTGAAAGAAAAATACCTGTTTTCCATGCCCATGGATAAGAGGGTACTTGAGGTCATCTTTCATTACTGTCTTATATCCCCTGAAACAAATAAGACAAGCCATTCTTCACTTTGATGGTAGCTTTACCACATCAGCCTCAAGCCAACATACTTTCACCAAATGATCTTAGTTGACTGAAACATTAATTCTGTGACAGGTTCTGTGGTTATTTGTCTCACACAGAGTTTCTAAAATGTTTCTTTGCTTGAAAGATATATTAATTTCTCCAGGTAACTGAGAACTGCCATTTACACAAAGGGTGATACCTTCACAAGATCAAAAACGAAGCTTGAAGCAAGATTAAAAATGTAATCAGAATGGCCATTTCTTGACCATTACAATCAAGAGCCCTACCAAGGTGCATAGATTCAGAACTAAGGGTCAAGCCTTCTGCTATCAGTTTAGTTTTTCTGTTACCTCTTTCAATGCCCTCCATCAAGTTCAACAGGTTTTGCTTTACTGTAATACCTACCAACAAAGTAGTCCAAGAACATCTGGAGAGTCACACTTTCCTCACTCCTGCTTAGCACCATAATGGAGCTTCCTGCCACATACAAGTCCAGCAAGAAGCCACAAAAAAAGTTTTGCATCTCACATTCTCAGCTGCCAGAAGCCACTGAAATAGAGAACCCTGGGAAGCTCAAAAGTGTTAGGTGGACATTTCACCTTTTACTCTGAGCAGTGTAACAGAATGGGCCCCTTTTTAAAAAGTGCTTTTCTATTAGCTTTGTACCCACTTAATTGAGTTTTAGTACACTTAAAATGGCAATTCTGGATCTGGGGGAGAAAGAAGAATTCAAAACAACTGAACCTCATGGAATTGCAAAAAATGAAACTGATAGGTGATTGACATGTCTTGCTGTAAGATCATGGGCTAGAATCCCTAAGGAGGGGGCCAGAGGTGTAACCCAGTGACGCAGACACACACAGAGACAGCATTTCCTTTCCCTGGGATCCTGGCAACCATTCTGCAAAATGTGAGACTTGTGGAAGGAGGGGGCCCGAGTGCTTTCCCTGGAACCTTTAATGGTTTATTTCTGCTTTGAAATGCTTGATGCTCTTTTGATGAACTGTATCCTATATGTTACAATGCTTTCAATATATTTCTTGAAGAAACTTGGAGTGGTTATTTGGCCTAATGCTACTTTTTCTACACATATCCGAGGCCTGGGTTGTCCAGCCAGAGAAGTGGAATCCAGAAGAATGTTGGGGCCTACCCAAGAGGCAGGTCCCTTCTGTTACAAGCAGCAAAGGCAAGAAAGTAAAACTCAACCCGTCTGTACTTTGGTGTTTGCAATTAGCTCTTCCTGAAACAAGGAAGCCTTTTTCACTTCAGTATCATCCATCCCGACAGACAACTGACTGCTCCAGTGTTGCTAAGTAATCTTCTCCCAGTACAGAAGAAAGGCCAATTCAAAGATGAAAAGGAGAGATGCCTAACCAGAAAAAGATATAAGCAATAGGTACGTTCAAGGGGTGGGTGCAGACTGAAACCATGCTTGAGAAAGGATTTAAGAGGCATGCAGAGAGACTAGGAAGGTAGAAGGAGAACCAATTTGCCAGACCAGGCTGTTGCTAAAAGACAGCTCACCTATGGCACCTTCAGACCCAGGCCAATGCATCAAAGTGACTTACCAGCCTTCCATGAAATAATCCCTGTACAGGACTTTCTGGCCCACATCATCTCCTTTCAATCTTCTTGGAAATTCATACCGTGTGAATTCATCTGCTAAGAGCTTTGGGTAAAGGAAAGCCTGAGGGAGAGATTAAAGTTCAAAATTATGAAAAATGGAAGCATCATCTTAAAGGACAGTGATGGGCCCTTGGGGGTTAGATCTAGGAATGGGATTACATTGCATATTATGTTGACAAATTCATATAATTTGGCATTTCAGCATATATTCAACTCTCTTCCTAAAGAAGTAAAGGTGAAGGTCGCCCTTGCTCGAAAGCCACCAGTCGTATCTGACTCTAGGGTTCAATACTCATCTGTTTACAGCCCAAGAGCCAGCGCTGTCTGTGTCTGCAGACATTTCTGTGGTCATGTTGCAGGCATGACCAGATGCTGGAGCACACAGAATGCTGTTTACCATCCCACTGAAGTGGTACCTATTTACTTGCGATTTCTTGCTTTTGAACTGCTAGGTTGGCAGGAGCTGGGACAGAGACAGGAGCTCATTCTGTCGTTCAGTACTCAGGTCTCAAACTGCTGACCTGCCAACCTTCCAGCCATCAAGTTCAGCATCTTAGCCACTTGAGCCACCACACATACAAATCCTTAAAATCGCCATTATAAACCAGAAAGAGTACCAGTCCACAAGACTACCAAGCACTGATCCATACAATGAGGACATATCTTTGCAAATCAACCAATTTTCTTACTTAAAATACTTTCCAGAAAGAAAAGATGCAGGTCTAGTAAGGCAACACAGTATGAGCAGTATGGCCAATTTGCAGCTCCTCATGTGGCTTAGTGGTTAAAACAGAGCTTAGAGCCTAGAAGGTCAGGTTTTGATACCCGAGGGCTGCACTTGGGAACATAAAAAGAGCTTCATTTGGGCGTCCCCTGAGCAGTTTCTCTCTAGCAAAAATCCTTTCAACCTAGAGTAATCTCTCAGACAACAACAACAACAACAACAATAATAACAACAATAATAATAATAACAACTATTATTATTATTATTATTATTATTATTATTATTATTATTATTATTATTATTATTATTATTATTATTATTATTATTATTATTATTATTATTATTGCCAATTTGTTTTTTGGAGTGACAGAATATACATCTATCTAACTCAAGAACGTGAACAGCTCAGAACTCATCAGTGCTCTCTATAGACTAGTACTAAAATACAACACATTGAAAGATCATATGTCATCATATTCTGAAAGATAATTCAACACTTATTAATGAACAATGCAAAATATATGTATTTAGCCACTACAAAACAGGAAAGTATTTTGGTATGTTTTTCAAGCAGGGAAAGAGTTGCTTACCAGATGCTGGATTCTCTGTCTTTCTGTCTCAGGGGTAAATTCAGTACTCAACGGAGCAACACTTTGTTTTCGAACCAGGAGTGCCCTGAATTAAAACAAGAATCAGAATCCTTCTCACTTTCGAGGGAGCTTATCTCCGTTACACTTTTTAGAAATGGGAATAAGTGTTAGACAGTTGCCTATGATAACACAACTGCTACTATATACTGTTGGCTTCTCAGAAAGCAAAGGGCTTTTGGGAGAGGGACAGTCCAAGATCTCAACTAACTCAAGAGGCATGTTGTGCTGGGTCAGTGGAACAGAAACTGCTCCACTTATTTGATTTAATATTTGAAATGACACATCAGCAAGAATTGCTGACCACATAATGCATGCATGAAATAAGAGGGTACATAGCTATATTTATGGAGACTAAACACAACATTATACTGACAAAAGAAAATAGAAAAGTCAAATATTGTATCAAATATTTTTATGCATGGATGACTGTATTTTAATGTTCCTTAAAATACAACTGTTCAGATGTCTTTTTTTGGACTCAGTAAAGAAAAACAAGGTTTAACCCTTTGTTCCCTACAATTTACTTCTCATTAACTTCTCCCACTTCAATCAATGACACCCCCCCCCCTCTCAAAAAAAAAAAAGATGCCATTTATTGCAAGCAACAGTGGGGGAAAGGATTTTCAGCAGGAAATCAACACTCCTCCCTAAAACATGGACAATATGCAACTGCTTTTAAAGAAATCACCACTAATGTCATTATTAATCTAATGTGAAGTTTGGCTCTCCTCCCAGTAAAAGGTATACCCCGTATTGAGGGCAATGTCAGATCCCAGCCCTGGTTGCCCTAACAGGGACTTACCTGCTGTCACCAGCATTTGCCACATACAGTTTCCCCTGAAGATAAAATGCAACCAGGGCAGTGCAGCCCCCTGACTGATTGGTAATTTCCATCTCCTGGCCAATCACTTCATCCTGTTGGAAGAACATTGAATTAATAATGCAAAACAAATGACAGATTTTTTTCACCAACAAAGGCACACAGCTAAAATCATCATCATGGACAGAAAGCTTAAGAATCGTCCCAGCCCACATGAAGGTGCAAGTAGCTTTGGTTTCACCACCACCACCCTTGCATGGGAATAACCAGATCCTGTTGCCAATTTATGCCTGCAGAACAGAAATGGCATATGTTCCTGATGGCAAATTGCCACTCAATACTGGCATGCTGTTCACATTCCTAGGCCTCCACCCATTCAGAACATTAGCTAGGAACTGTCAGCTTGTACATCACACTAATTCTATTTCAGAGGCAGCTGTTGAGCTGCTGTCTTCCATGTAGGCTTCTCAGGCACTCAGATGGCTCCTAACTAAACAGAAAGTTGGACCAGGCAGGCCTTCAGTCAGTGCCAGCAAGGTCCCTCTTATATTCTGATACATCAAACAAGGAGTGACCCAGATGAAGACCACACCAGCTGCAGAGGGAAGCTAACGGTGAGAAGGGGAGGATGGCGCAGGAAGAGCAGAACAAAACAAAGCAGCAGTGGCAGTGGCAGGAGGAGGAAGGAGGATACACAAGAGGGCAGATCGAAATGGAACCAATGGCCTTGGGAGGTGATGAGCACTCCAAAGCCAAAGGCATTCAAGAGAAAATTGGACAACCATCTGTCATATGTGCTTTGATTTGGATTCCTGCATTGGGCAGGGGGTTGAGCTCAAAGGCCCCATCCAAATCCATTAGTCTATGCTTCTATTTAAGTTATACGCAGCTGAATTGGTCAATGTCTACTTCCTTTTTCCCAGTCCCCAAAGGATTCCTTCAGCTGACTGAAAAAGCCACAGAGAGGTCAAGGAAAGTGTACTGAAATTGGACAGGGCAAAGTGAGGAAGTAAGTCCCCCAAATTGAACAAAGACCCCCTTCCGAGAACATTGATGGAAGACACCACTTACTAAGAGCTGACACCAAATTGTACACAGGGACATACATTTGGCATTGAACTGTAGAAATAAACACAGCCCCACAAAGTGATGCACACAGACAAGAATCACCAAGCTAGAAAATTAAAAGGACCAAAGTTGAAAGCAATTTCAGAGATAAAGAGCACCACCATTCTTGGGGGAACAAAAGAGGTACTCACACATTCTTGGAAGGCACCCTCCAGGGCTCCAATTACAACATCTTCCTGATGAATCTGCTTCTCTTTCACAAACTGAGGATCACTTTGGCAAATGCATTGTCTGTTGAGGTGCATCGGGGGATCATCTTCAGTAATGCCTTCTACCACATCTTCTAGTTTCTGCTTGATGCAATAGTGCAAGTAGTTGGAGGCCAAAATGGATGCTTCTGGGCCACCATGGCCATCAAACAGTGCCCAGTAATAGCCAGTCAGGTACTGAAAGTCAAAGCATTGGACTTATCGACATGTAGGAATCCTTTCTTGTTATTTCAAAAGTGCAGAAGGCAAATTTCTGCTAAGGAGTTTAGCTGAGCATGTGATGCTGGCTGGTCACCAATTTTTCAGCCTCCCCTGCCTTCTAACATTGCTGTGAATCAGCATAAAGATCTCACTACTCTGAACCTTCTTCAAATGAAAGGGATATTTATTTGAGGCCCAGGGAGGCTTTGTTAGGGCCCGGAAGTAGTAAAAATGCTTTTGAAGAGACATGATTCTAACAGAATCCTGAAAGATGCTTTATTTGGATTGCAACAACATGTTATCCATGGGTCTGCTTTGGAGGATAGTCCTGAAACTTCAGCTGTCCCCAAATAACGATACATATGCAAGACTGTTAACAGGGATTAGCTGATACAGTAATGCTTTGCAAGTACTTTGCCCTCTGAACTAGCTTTCACTTCATTTCTGGTGCACAATGTCTTACAGATAAACTCAGTGGTGAGCAGGTTCAAGAAGCAGAACAATTGTGTCTGTCTGTTGCACAATTATACAGAAAACCTCAGACATGCTTGTTTGTGGCTTTACTTGCCAATTAATTATTTCAACAGGGGAAATCACTCTCTCTTTTAAAGTAAGGGGCTAAAATTATGAAGACAGCATCAGGGAATCCAATATTGGGGCCGTGTTGACTTCACAAAAATCATCAGCTGCCCACTCTGTGAGGTACAAGCCTACCACATGCTTCAAGACTATTCCAAGTGTTCTTGTCCTATTTTCAAGCATCTAAAACAGATTTACCAAGCAGATACTAATCTGCAGTTCACGCTTTACATGGGATACTTGGAATGTTCAAGCAGAAAGTTCAAGAACAAACCAAGCCATTCATAATTTGATACATAAAGCCACACCACGAGAGAAGAAAAAAGCAGAATTTTTTTTAGAAAAATGTGCTTCCATCTCGAGCAGGGGCTCCTAACCTCTGGTCTATGGGCCAGATCTGGCCCATGCACCATTTCATGTGGCCCCGTCTCTCCAAGGGCATTTGAGAAACAAAATGGCCAGCCCTTTGAAGCTGCTGGGGCAAAATGGCCACCCCCATTGTACAGGCAGAGCAAAATGGCCATCTGGCCCTTGAAGCTGACTGAGAGAGTGTGACCCAGCTAGAAAAGGTTGGGAACCCCCGATCTAGAGCATGACCACAACCTGTTCACACACGATTGCCATGCTGGAATAAATTGCTCCTTTAGAAGTCTAGCAATGGTAAGCAGATTCAGGAGTCAACCAAAACAATACATGAAAACTGCTTAACAAAAGGATCTTGCAGCTAAATATTTTACAGAATTTCCTGACAATGGGTGCTTCTCTGCTAATAACTTCGCGACAACCTTTCAGAAAAAAAGTGCAGGCTGACCAAGTGACTGCCAACCACTCACCAAGTAAGGTGGGTAGAAATGGAAACAGTCTACATATCTAATGTAATGGTGGTGAGGAAGTATCCCTAGACAGTTTAAACAAAACTTTACTTCTGTTAAATGCTTTCAGATCTTGTTGCCTTTTCAATTGTTTATTTTGACTGATGAATTTGTAATTTTATTTTCTTGTGCACAATTTCCTCTGAAGTTTTGCTTTTTTTAATAGCTGAAAAGTGCTATGAGAAAACCCTGTAACAAATAAACAAGGGGCATCCTGGAAAAAACTGAGGGTGGAAGAAAGCTTTCTTCCTGGTGGAGCAGTGGTTAAACTGATGTCCTACAACTAAAAGGTTGTGAGTTTGATCCTGACCAGGGCTCAAGGTTGACTCAGCCTTCCAAGCTCAGTAAAATGAGTACCCAGCAAAATGTTAATTAGCTTGTGAACTGCCTAGAGAGTGCACTATGGGGCAGTACTTAAGTGTAATTATTTTGCTTTAACTAGTCCCTGTTAGCAATGGGCCAAGACACCAAATCTGACCTTACCTCAGTAGAGCACAGAATCAGCCACTCCTGGTCCTCTTCTTTGCCATGTTTCCTCTTCCGGATGGAGATCTGACAGCATGTAGCCTGGTCTTCATTGAATTCTGATTTTTCTGCATTGATAGTTCTAATGGGATGAATAAATCTAGTTAAAACAAAACTCACGTGCATAGTTGAAGCACCACCACACTAAACCCTCCATCAATTGAGGAGCCTCACAAACTTTAACTGCCACTCCTATAGATATTACCTAGCAGTAAGCTCCAGTGAACTCAATGGGACTTGCATCTGACTAGACATGCCCAAGATTACATTATTAAATGTCATAGTTCCTATGTGACAAATGGGGGAAATAACAGCCTAAAGACTGTTGTTTAAGTAAAGACTGTTCAAATAAAATTAATAGATGCAGTAGCTCCTCCGGTGGCTTAGTGGTTAAGGCACTGAGCTGGAGACTGGAAGGTCAGGTTTCGATACCCAAAAGCTGCACTTGGGGACGCCGGCCCCGACATTTCGCCCTCCCCCCGCCGCCACAGTGGACATCTGCGACGGGGAAAGGGAGGCCGTTGCCGCGTCCAGCCCCGGGATTGCTTCCACCTGCGCCGGAGGCTGGACGAGGAGGAGGACCAGGCTCAAAAGCCGCAGCGGAGCCTTGCTGGCCCCGAAGACGCCGGCCCCGACATTTCGCCCTCCCCCCGCCGCCACAGTGGACATCTGCAACGGGGAGAGAGAGGCCGTTGCCGCGTCCAGCCCCGGGATTGCTCCCACCTGCGCCGGAGGCTGGACGAGGAGGAGGACCAGGCTCAAAAGCCGCAGCGGAGCCTTGCTGGCCCCGAAGACGCCGGCCCCGACATTTCGCCCTCCCCCCGCCGCCACAGTGGACATCTGCGACGGGGAAAGAGAGGCCGTTGCCGCGTCCAGCCCCGGGATTGCTCCCACCTGCGCCGGAGGCTGGACGAGGAGGAGGACCAGGCTCAAAAGCCGCAGCGGAGCCATGCTGGCCCCGAAGACGCCGGCCCCGACATTTCGCCCTCCCCCCGCCGCCACAGTGGACATCTGCGACGGGGAAAGAGAGGCCGTTGCCGCGTCCAGCCCCGGGATTGCTCCCACCTGCGCCGGAGGCTGGACGAGGAGGAGGACCAGGCTCAAAAGCCGCAGCGGAGCCTTGCTGGCCCCGAAGACGCCGGCCCCGACATTTCGCCCTCCCCCCGCCGCCACAGTGGACATCTGCGACGGGGAGAGAGAGGCCGTTGCCGCGTCCAGCCCCGGGATTGCTCCCACCTGCGCCGGAGGCTGGACGAGGAGGAGGACTCAGGGGACGAGAGAGTAGAGCCGGCCAGCCAGGAAGTGGGGAGGGGGCCCTGCCTGATAGGGCGGGGGGTTGCCGTGGGGCGCAAATTAATGTGGTGACGGGCATGGGATGTTATAGCGGGAGCCGAGGGGCGGGCCGCACTCGGAGAACGCGGGACAGATGTTTGGTTGCTGTCCCGTGTTCTGGCCCCCCGGCTACACCTCTAGGTCCTGAGCTGCCGGTCAAGAGTGATCCCCCCCCTTAGGCTGCTGCTGGTGAATGCCAGATCAGTCTGCAACAAGGCCCCACTGCTTGCAGATGCCATCTTGGGGGAGCGTGCTGATCTGGCATGCATCACCGAAACTTGGCTGGTGCCGGAGGATGGGGTTCCTCTGTCTGAATTATGCCCAGCCGGTTTCGGTATTTGGCACCAGCCTAGGGAGAGGGGAAGGGGCGGTGGAGTCGCCGTAATAGCTAGGGAGTCTTTGGGAGTCACCAGGGCCACGGCACCACAAATTCCGGGTTGTGAGGCTTTGTTCTTGCGTGTGGGCCCTAAGGGTCAGCTGGGAGTCTTGCTCATGTACCTGCCTCCCTGCAGAGTAGCAGACTCCCTGCCCGGGCTCCTCGAGGCGGTCTCCATGTTGGCACTGGAGGCCCCCAGGCTGATGGTCCTGGGGGACTTCAATTTGCCATCGTTGGGGACCGGCTCGGAGGTGGCTAGGGAGTTCATGGCTTCCATGGCAGCCATGGGCCTGACTCAGGTAATTCAGGGTCCCACCAGGAGCAGTGGCCACACCCCGGATTTAGTATTTTTGTCGGAGCTGTGGCAGAGTGATCTGAATTTACATAAATTAGAAATCACTCCAGTGCCATGGTCAGATCACTATCTGGCGACTCTAGACTTCCTTGGGACTGAACTCCGCCGCAGGGAGGCAGGGCCGATTAAGTGGGCCCGCCCCCGGCGACTAATGGATCCAGAAGGATTCCAGAGGGAGCTGGGGTGTTGTCCTCTTGACCTGCAAAGCGCTTCATCTGAGGCTCTTGTCGATGCATGGGATAGGAGGGCGACGGCAGCCTTGGATGTAATCGCACCACTACGGCCTCTCCGAGTCCGTGGGGATCGATCTGCCCCTTGGTTTTCAGAGGAACTAAGGGAGCTTAAACGGGCTAAGAGACGCCGAGAGCGCCGCTGGGTGAAGACTCGGAGTGAGTCCGACCGAACACTAGTTAGAGCTGCTATTAAAGACTACCTAGTGGCGATGAGGGTGGTGAAGCGCCAATACTTCACCACCCTTATTGCCTCCGCAGATAATCGCCCAGCTGCCTTGTTCCAGGTGACCAGGTCCCTTCTCGGCAGAGGGGGGCCGGGCCCTGGGTGGCAGGGTTCGGCTGAGGGTTTTGCTGATTATCTGGCGGAGAAAATCGCTCAGATCCGCTCGAGGCTTAATCCCGGCGTGGAACATTCAGAGCTGGGGTTGACCATAGCACAGTCTAGCCATGTTACCTGGGATCGGTTCGATCCTGTTGGCCCTGAGGAAGTGGACAGGCTTCTTGCATCTGTTCGTGCCACGACCTGTGCACTGGACCCATGCCCCGCTTGGTTAATTAAAGCCTCCAAGCCTGGGGCAGGTGGTTGGATCGGGGCGATAATCAATGCTTCTCTAAAAGAGGGGCACTTTCCAGCACCGCTTAAACACGCTTTGGTGCTCCCCCTCTTGAAGAAGCCGTCCCTTGATCCCACGGTAATTTCCAACTACCGTCCAGTGTCCAACCTACCTTTCTTGGGTAAGGTTTTGGAGAAGGCTGTGGTGCAGCAGTTGCAGGAGGTCCTGGATGAAGCGGATTATCTGGACCCGTTTCAGTCAGGATTCAGGCCCGGATATGGTACTGAGACCGCACTAGTCACTTTGGTGGATGATCTCTGGAGAGAGCGGGACGGAGGGGAGCCGTCTGTCCTTGCTCTTCTCGATCTCTCAGCGGCTTTTGATACGGTCGATCACGGCATCCTTCTGGGAAGGCTCCAGGGTCTGGGGATCCAGGGCACGGTGTTGTCCTGGTTTTCCTCATTCCTGAGGGGCAGGACCCAGTCGGTGTGCCTGGAGAAGGAGAAGTCCAGCCCTAGGCCCCTGCAATACGGGGTGCCTCAGGGTTCGGTACTCTCTCCTCTCCTGTTCAACATCTATATGAAGCCGCTGGGTGAGATCATCCGTTCCCACGGGGTAAAGTATCATCAATATGCTGATGATACCCAGCTATACATCTCTGCCCGTGGGGACCCAAGCGGTGCGGTGGAAGTCCTCTCCAGGTGCCTGAAGGCTGTAATGGTCTGGATGGGGGACAACGGGCTACAGCTGAATCCCGGCAAGACTGAGTGGCTGTGGGTAAGGGGTCCTGTGTTATCAAAGGAGCTTCCACCTTTGGTTCTGGATGGGGCAGTCTTGCCCCAAACAGACCCGGTGCGTAATCTGGGGGTCCTCCTGGACTCACGGCTACTGTTCGAAGAGCAGGTGGCAGCCGTGGCCAGGAGGGCTTTTGCACAACTTCGTGTAATTCGCCAGTTACGCCCCCTCCTAGACCGGGATGCCCTGCTCATGGTCACACATGCGTTGGTCACCTCCAGACTTGATTATTGTAACGCGCTCTACATGGGGCTGCCCCTGATGACCATCCGGAGACTCCAGCTGGTCCAGAATGCGGCGGCCCGGGTAGTGGTGGGGTGTGGGCGTTATGCTCATGCTTCGCCGCTGCTCCGGGAGCTGCATTGGCTGCCAGTATGTCTCCGGGTGCAATTCAAGGTGCTGGTTATTACCTTTAAAGCCCTATATGGTAGTGGGCCAGGATACCTAAGAGACCGCGTCACCCCAAGAACATCTGCCCGGCCCACCAGGGCGGATTGGAGAGGCTCCCTTGTTATTCCCTCGGCGAGGAAGGCGCACCTCGCCTGTACTAGGAGGAGAGCCTTCTCCGTGTTCGCCCCAGCCCTCTGGAACCTCCTGCCCACCGAATTGCGCCTTCAGACCGAGCTCCTGCCCTTCCGAAAGGGCTTGAAAACCTGGCTGGCGGGACAGATTTGGGGACCCGGGACCATGGGCTCCCATACCAAGTGGCTCATTTAAGGACTGCCCCCCCTGGGTTGGATCATGGGATTTTATTGGTATCTATCCCTGTGTTGTTTTTAATCTTCCGATTTTTTAATTCTGACGTTTTAGTGATGGTTTTATTCTTGTTTTGTTCTTGTTTTATTCTGATTGTGGGCCGCCCAGAGTCGGGTTCTCCCGATTGGGGCGGGGTATTAAATTTAATAAATAATAATAATAATAATAATAATAATAATAATAATAATAATAATAATAATAATAATAATAATAATAATAATAATAATAATAATGAAAGGAGCCTCATTCAGGTGTCCCCTAAAAAATCCTTTCAACCCAGAGTAATGTCTGACATGAAAAGCAAGCAAGCAATAGATGTAAACCAAATCATGCCTTGGATGAGGTTTCAGAATAGGGGAGAGTGGCCCAAATCCCAAATGGCGAGCACCCTTTAGAAGTCCAGCTGGGCACAGAGGTCCCACAAGAACAAGAAAGTGATCTGATGGTAAAGAATTACATATCACAGCTGATGAAAGAAGAAGAACTCTCTCCAGCCTGGTGCAATAGATGCACCCACAGGAAGTTGCCTTCTTCTCCCTAAGACCCATTTACTGCCTGCAGAGGAAGTTTTGAGTGTGCCACTGTTTGGAAGTGCCTTTTCCGTAGTGTCTCAAGGATCTTTCAAGCCACTACAAGATTTAACCACAAAGTTCCAATGAGTCAAGTTTGTTCTCAGTTCATAGGAAGTTTGTGGTTAAAACTTGACAGCACAGGAAATGGCCAACATTTTAAGTGTTCTTTCCTGTGTGCATCAATTAGGGTTGTTTCTATATTTGACACAACTCACAAGGGGCAAGACAAGACTCCAATCCCTTTTAACTTGCAATGCTCTGTTAGCGTAATTGATAATAACTGTGTCCCATCAAGTCAATTCTGACTTATGGCAATCCTTTCTGAGATTTTACTACATAGAGAATACACAGAAATAGTTTACTCATCTCTTTTTCTGGAGGCACCCTGGGGCTGTGCAGCTTGCCCAAGGTACAAGTAAGAAATCAATTCTCTACTTCTGGCTCTACAGGTAGATACCTAAACCAAAGAGTCCAGACATCTAGTTACTGAACATTGTAAGGAATGCATGTATTTAGGGCAGATGAAAGAATGAGAGCATGTGCAGAGTGTTGGGTAAGAATGGATAGAAAGTAGCCTTTGTAAAAATAGTGCAGATAAAGACAGGGAAGATTAACAGCAGTGGGTAGAAACAGAATGTTGAGAAACGCTAATTTGCATGATAGACTGGGATTGGTTGAGAGTGAATGGTTGATAGAGAAAGTTCTGGAGAACCCTGAGGAGAATTAAAGAGACAAGAAAATGGAGGGGTTTTGAAATAGCTGCTGTCCTAGAACAATCCATCTGAGGAGAATTAAGAAGAGAGGGAAATGGAAGGGTTTTGTTAGAATTATCCTGCTGAAGAGGGGTAAAAAGACTACCCTGTAGTAGTGAGGTTTATTATTTTGCCCTAGGAGTGGGTCAAGTGCTGATGTGTTGCCTGAAGTGTTTTATTAGCATTTTAATGAAGCTGCCGTTTGTTTTCCCCATTTTTGAAATCTGACTGTTGATTTTTGTAAATATCTCAGTGTTGTTGAATAAACCTTTTTAAAATCTCAAGCCTTTGCATTTCTTAACGTCTGTAAAGGGAGTTTGTTTCTTTTTAGTTACATGCTACCAAGAATAGTCCAGAACACTATTTATTTGCCAATGCTGGGAAGAATGAAGGCTGTAATTTGTCAAGGCAGGCCGGGATTGAGTTATTGAATATCCCAGGGCTTGTCTGGTGTTAAGAAAAATCCAGGCCAGACTTTGCAGTTAAAAGCATCCTGACTTGGTATGATCCCAGACCAAGATATTCTTAGGGAAATGGGAAGATGATCATTATAAACATATCCATAACACGGAAGATCATTACAGCTACTGAAGTGTCTCAGACAGAAGAAAAAAAACATCTTTGGGTCAAGGTGACCTGTTCCTTTTAAAATGGCAATGAGGAATCAAAACCTTTGCATTTGTCTTGCTTGACAGAAGAAGAGGGCAGTTTTCTTACTTCTGACATCCTATATGGACCAAAGATTTTATTTAGCTGAGCACTTCTGGTTGTCCTTCTGTTGATAATGAAATGCACATTCTTTAATTTCCTCCTCTTTCCCACCAATCACAGTTCTTTGTCTCTCTGGCTTTTGGGACACCTGTACAACTGCAAGAAAGGCAGCTGTGCAGCACTGACACCTATAGGATAAGAAATATCTTCTCATCAGAAGCATGAGGTATAGAAATGATGAGGATTGAGCCCATGGTTGCTAATTATTACTAAATATAGGCCCAAAACAACAACACACCACCCCTTCAATTAGGGCAGGAATTCTCAACCTGTGGCCTATGGGCCGGCTGCAGTCTGTGACACCATTTCATGTGGCCCCCAATGCGTCCAAAACAACAGGAAGTGCCATGTGGTGGAGGAAGGGCAAAATGGCCATCCGGCTCCTGAAGTTGTCTGAGGGAGTGTGACCTGGCCCCCAGATTAAAAAGGTTGAGAACTCCTGACTTAGTGAATAGAAGTGTTTTATTCCATGTCATATTAATAACATGTTATTATCACTTTAGCATGTCCAGCACCAAGACAACTATACTTTAACGTGCTTCTATCTCTTCTCATTTAAGTAGCACTATTGGTGTAAATGCACTAGATGTATCTTTGACGCCTGCTTGTGCAATTTCATCATAAACTTTTCCATGTTAACAGGTGAGGACATAGAGAAACACCTGAGGTTGGCTGAAAGCAACCATGCACATATGCCAGACATGCCCTCCTTGGCTTCTGTGAGCTGCCAAAGTTGTGATTTGTTAACAGGCCAGTCTTTGGACTGGACATGATCAAGCAAACTGAACTAACATGAAAATGTTTTGCTGTAATCCTCATCTGGTTGGAGGTCTCTTCTTTTTGCTGCAAAAAGCAGCATTAGCCCAAAGATCTGCATCCTTTCAAAACATATTGATAAGGATGCCTTCAATGCCTTTCTGCAACTCAATACTTCACTAGTAACATCATATATTCCAATCTTTTCCCTGCCTATCACACATCAGTCCTCTGGTACTTCTGGGAGTTGTACTGTATTCTGAAACATTTGGAAGGCATTATGCAACATACGTATATATTTTTGTGCCCTAATCAAACCCTGGACTGCCAAAATTTGGCACTTATGCAAGAACAAAAATAGGAAGCTTCTGAAAGAAGCTTTTGTCCACCTCTACACTAAAACTTGCCAAACCACTTTTGACTGTCACATGCATGGCTCATTCCCCCACCCCACCCCAGTGATTTTGCTTGTAGAGTAAGAGTTCCAGATCTGTTAGGCTCTTTTCCCCCCCAAGACCTGTTGACTTCACTGCATGCTATTCACCTGAAGAGTTCAGCCTGAGTGCAAGGAAAAACTTGCTGTAAGGGAAACAAACCTTCAGCAAAAAGGGATTTCAAAAAAATCACTTGAAACAATGACCACCATTTTTCCGATTCGGCCAGAACTAAGTGTACATTTTCACTCAAAGAGAACTGTGGCCAAAAAAAAAGGTTACAGAACTGAACTTTTACTGGAAACAAAAGATTTCTGCCATATAAAACTATGTTTATCTGACAACAATCTACCATTAAAATTGAATAGATCCCTGAAAAAAACAGCCTCACACCTCTGCATATTTATCATCCTGCTAAGCTAGGGGATATTCCTACTAAAAAATTAAAGGGGTAACTTGTTGGTCAAGCAAAAATGCACTCTGCGAAGACTGGAAGCAATCCAGAGGGAATAGCTAGATCCATCTAGAGAATTGACCAACTGTTACAGAAAAGTGGCATTACCAGGAAAGGTTGCTGTCTTTCATCCATATCTCTTGAAGGAGCAGGATGGGGGTTCAAGGATTACAGACCTATGGAAGAATAGGATAGGGATGTCTTTCTAACGTCCTAAAAATCTAAGGGGCTTACAAGAGAGTAAGTGTAGATGATAGGAAATAAATTTTGTTATGTTTCATGTCTGCTTGCTGTGTACTTTCTATCTGTATGTTTTGTAGAAAATTTACAACCTTTCACCCATGTTTTTATCTATTTTTTAGTTTTTGCTTTCTTTTCAATTAAATTTATAAAATCCATTCTAGTGCTTAGGACTGGGTTTGGTTAAGGGAAACCTTGTACTAATTGTAGTCCTTGACCGTATGGACTACAATCTACCAAATAAATATTGGTTACTAGTGGCGGATTTTACGGAAAGAAAACTACTGTCAACTTGCTAATGACCTTTGCCTTCGCTGTATTCTCAGGATTCCTTTGACTTCAGGATAAAAAAATTCAGACAGGTGGAAAAGTTGTTGGAAAGCCAAGTTGAATGAATAGGCAATTTCTCAAATAATCTCTACATCTCTGCAACTACACTGAGCTGTACGCACAATTCACCAAAGAAACATTTGACTGTCACATGGCATGGCTCATCCATTCCTCCTCCCCTACCCCAAGTACAGTATTTTTGCTTGTAGAGTAAGAGTCCTGGATCCGACAGTTAGGCTCTTTCTCCACAAGACTTGCTGACTTCACTGCATGCTATTCATGTGAACAGTTCAGCCTGAGTGCAAGGAAAAACTAGACTTGCTGTAAGGCAAACAAACCTTCAGCAAGAAGGAATTTTTTAAAAAGGAAACACTTCAGCCAGAAACAGCTTGTTTTCATTGTGATGTGTTATGGCTTGCAATTTTTCTGCATGTTGGATATTAACAAAACAAGTGGCAAACAATTAATTGCACTTATATCAAAGGTAAAGGTAAAGGTCACCCTTGCTTGAAAGCTTGTCATATCCGACTCTAGTGTTCAGTGCTTATCTCTGTTTATAGCCAAAGAATCAGCAATGTCTGCATCTGCAGACGTTTCCATGGACATGTGGCAGGCATGCCTCAATACCGGACTGCATGGAATGCTGTTTACCTTCCCACCGAAGTGGTCCCTATTTATCTACTTGCAATTTTTTGCTTTTGAACTGCTAGGTTTGCAGGAGCTGGGACAGAGATGGGAGCTCACTCCATCATGCAATGCCTGGGAATCAAACTCCGACATTCCAGTCTGCGAGTCCAGCATCTTAACTACTTGAGCCACTGCAATCTGCACTTATATTGCTGTTCATTAAATCATAGAATCATAGGATCACCAAGTTGGAAGAGGCAATTTAGGCCACCTAGTCCAATCCCCTGCTCAAAGCAGGAATCCGAATCAAAGCACATATAACAGAGGGCTATCCAATTCTCTCCTGAATGCTTCCAGTGTTGGAGCACTCACCACCTCTCCAGGCAGTTGGTTCCACTGTCATACTGATTTAACTGTTAAGAACACTTCAATTTAAACAAAAAACTTTTTCTGAATGAAAAACACACAAGCATGAGAACCATCTGAGTAACTTCTATAGATCTTATCAAAATATTATAGCACAGTTGTACCTCACTTAAAGAACATAATGTGTTTCACAGGATTGATCTTTAAGTGAGTTTGCTCTTTAAGCGAAACACCATTGTAAGTGACCAATTGTGACTTCGGGGGGGGGGGGTTGCGAACCCCGATTTATTTGTTTAGGTAGCTTTTGATTGGTTTTAGTTGTTAAGCAAGGCGACCATTCAGAGAAAATTCTGATCTTTAGGCGAGTTACTCTTTAAGTGAGGTGCTCTTTATGCAAGGTTTGACTGTATTATTATTACAGTAATACCTCGGATAACGTTTACCTCGGATAACGCTAAAATCGCATAACGTTAAGTAATCTGGGGAGGGGAATTGGATCGAATAACGTTAAGGTCCTATGGGATGGATCGGATAACAACCGCTAAAGCCTGTGCGGTTACAATGTATCTCTATGGAGCTTTAACATTATCCGATCCATCCCATAGGATTTTAACATGCATCAGATAACACTAAAAATCGGATAACACCAAGACTTGTGGAACCAAGTCTTAGCGATATCCGAGGTATTACTGAATTATATATTATTAGGCTATTGTATAATTGCAACCTGCTTCCTGGCTGTTCTCGTGAAGTATGTAAGCTAAAGCATCTTCTTCTGTGTCTAGGCCAGACGAGAAACTCCCAAAATGAAGGCACTTTTCGGTGAGTTCACTCTGCAGTTCCTTTCGCCTGACCTAGTGCGAGAAAGATTACCTGGGAACAGAGGGTTGACGTTAACAGTGTATGACTGACTGTGGTTAAAAAATATATATACCACAATCTTCTAGGAGGCCCTTTCTGTGAATCCCATCACAAGCATAATACTACTGCTAAGCTACTGTACAACTCTTAATTTGCCAGATGTTCAACAACAGACTGAATGATAGAGACACTGCCTGACTTAGGGTGTATCTTGACTGGTCGAAAACTCAATGCTAAAATTAGAGTTAAACACACAGCCCATTCAAGATCTCATGCTGTTGAGTGGGTGCACGTGTGCCTACGTAACAGGCAGCCACAGCCAAGAGGAAGCAAGAAGTGGTGGACACAGTAGAACTGAGCTTGGGACAGAACAGCTGACTTTCCTTCCCTCCCTCCTGTGAGTAGGATGAGAGGAGGGGAAGAAAGACCTGGACTCCCCCAGCCACCTCCTCCCCTTCAAATGTTGCCATTTCAGCTCTTCTCTTGACAGCTGGCCACTAAGGTCTGCAGTGGCTCAGTGGTTAAGAAGGTCACCTTGTTAGCTGGAAGGTCGGCAATTTGGCAGTTCAAGACCCGAGCACTGCATGACACAATGAGCAGCCACTTCTGTCCCAGCTTCTTCCAACCTAGCAGTTTGAAAGCAAGAAATTGCAGGTAGATAAATAGGGACTACTTTGGTGAAGAAAAGATCTTAGGGACATGAAAGGAGCTTCATTCAGGCGTCCTCTGAGCAGAGTTCCTCCAGCAAAAATCCTTTCAATCCAGAAAGCACTTTGTGTGCTCCTGACATGATTTTTTTTTTACAAAAACTGGCCCCTGCCGTACCACTTCCCATCCCCACCATACCAGCAGACCCAAGAGACACAATGTGTACTGAGACATGTGTGCACCCACCCCTGTATTTGGGGTTACAGCATCTCTCTGGCCATTCAGTCATTCAATTGTCACAGCTAAGCACTAGTAACACAACCCAACATCTTGCTAGTTACAGCAGATGAAAATTAAACTCAAACATACAGTACAGTACTAGAAAACCCAGTTCCCCACCCTGTTATCTACAGAAATAAGAAGGAAGCAGAGAATCTCATTTCCCATTTGTGTCTCCTTCCCCCAGTTTTCATATCTGCCTTTATTTTGCGGGCAAGAAAACCACAGCAGATGTTGGGTTGTGTTACTAGTGCTTAGCTGTGACAATTGAATGATTGAATGGCCAGAGAGACGCTGCTCCTGCTGTTGCAAAACCAGTGTGGCAGGAGAAACTACCTCACTACTCTTTTTGCAGATGTGCAGCCAAAACTAACACTCGTCGTCTTTTTATCACAAAAATGAGCAATCCCAAGCACGTGCTCAGGAAATGTTACTAATACAGTGTCACCAAAATGATGTATAAGAGTCAGGAGCTTTTTTATTTTTTTGCAAGAGGTAGTTATGAAACTCAATTTCCCCAAAACTGGTGTCCAGGAAACTCAGTAACACGTTTTTATGTATAACACAATAATTATTAAGCAGTTCTACATAGTACTGTCAGTACTGGGGCTTCGTCATATAAAACCTAAGGACAGTATGTAGCAACAGTGCAATACCAATATCATATACAGAGAGTGCCAAAAATGTATACACATTTTAAGAGATAAAAAAGTGGCACTTTAAAGACTAACTGCTGTACTGTATTTTAATGTTAGCTTTCCTGGATCAAATCCACTTTGTCTGATGAAGTGGAATTGATCCATGAAAGGTAACATTATAATACAGCTGTTAGTCTTTAAAGTGATATAGTTTTTGTTTTTGTTTACTCTCTGATATGCTTTGAAACACAGACTAACACGGCTACCATTTCAAAAAATTTAAGAGATGTTATCTTACTTTTTGAATTGAATTATGGTAGCAATGTGTACTATGACATTCAGTCTACAAAATTAATGCTAGCATCACCATGTGACAGGCAAGCCAGTTTGAGATGCAAGGTCCTGTGTATGACGTGTACAAAGGACACTTTGGTCATCATTGCTCAAGCAGTAGTTCGACGTAATCAGAAGTGTCTGGATGCTGATAGCAACCACTTTAAGCACCTCTTGTAAATGCAGAAGTCAAACATTACTTGTATTCATCTTTTTTTATCAGTATAGTGTATACTGAATGTTACAATCTTAGCACTGTTTTTCCTTTCTTAAAATGTGTTTACATTTTTTGCATCCTCTGTATTATGTAGCAATCTCCTCCTAAAAACACTGATTTTTTGGTAACATTTACTGATGAAATAAATTTTAACTTTTCAATAATTTTTTTAAAAGCAGTATAAAAGCAATTTTTAAAAGCGGTATAAAAATTACCAATTTTCCGTAACTATAATGTACAGAGGAATCATGAGTTAACTAAAGCCAGCCAATCATACGGAGTTGATAGAGGAGGAAAACAAAGCTCAAATCCTACCAGCATCAGGTTTCTAGATCTGTGACAGCTCTGGAGAAATCAACCCTTTGGGACTTTCTTATGGAGGTGGGCCACAGATTATCACCCAAGTGGGGTGTGGAAAAAACGCACTGAGCAGAATTTACCTTCCTGGTTAACACTGTCTAAAGTTGTCACACACAAAAAGAATAAACTTTGGGCTTCCTTCAAACTAAGAAGGGATGTCCTCCCAACTCAGCTGAGAGGATGTTAGTTTGTTTTGCAGCACAAACAACCACCATGAAACTGCAGTGATTAAAAAAACCACCCCACCTCTTCCTACCCAGACCAACCCATTTTCCACAATTCCCAAAATCCCCTAAACAACCTGCTGGGTGGAGGATCCTGGCAGATGCTGTTCATAAACTCTCCCAAAGGTCCCTTCCTCTTGACCTGCCTGATATTTACATTCTCTTTAACAGAAGCGTAGCGTGCCTTGGCGGGGCCCCGTATAAAAATTTGTTTTGGGGCCCTTAGGAAGGGTAAAGATTTGTTTTGCTTACGCATGTTGGGGGCCCCCGTGGCCCGGGGGCCCCGTATAATTGATACGGCAGATACGGCGGTAGCTACGTCTCTGCTCTTTAAAGATCTGGAGCAGGGGTTCTCAACCTTTGAAGCTGCGGGTCGGACCACACCCCCTCAGACAGCTGAGCAGGCCGGACTGGTGTCCCCCCCCCCCCCCTGCCATAAACACTGCCAATACCTCCGTGAGCACATTTACAGCTGATGTAAATGCGTCCGCTTCTGGTGGTGACACGAGCCACATGAAATGGTGCGACTGGCAGGGTCCAGCCCATGGACTATAAGGTTGAGAACCCCTGATTTGGAGAGCCGTATCCTGGCGGTGCCTTTGAAGAGAGACAGGTGGGCTGAAGAGACATAGCGCTTAATGCACTCTCTGGCCGGTTCACAAGTTAATTAGCATTTTGCCCCCCAAACAGGGGTGTAGCTACCGCCGTATCTGCTGTATCAATTATACGGGGGCCCTGAGCCACGGGGGCCCCCAACGTGCGTAAGCAAAACAAATCTTTACCCTTCCTAAGGGCCCCCAAACAAATTTTTATATGGGGCCCCACCAAGGCACGCTACGCTTCTGCCCCCAAACATGCTGGGTCCTCATTTTACCGACCCCGGAAGAAGGATGGAAGGCTGAGTCAACCTTGCGATGCGGCTATTTAGGATCGAACTCACAAGCTTTGGGTTGCGGTGCAGCAGTTTTACCCACTGCGCCACCGGGGCTCTGGTGGGCTCACGAGGCTCCTACCTAACCCTGCACTGATCATGGACGACCCCTCGTCCCAGGCCGCCTGAGGCAGGGGGCTTTTTTTCTCCCCCCCCCCCCCCCAAATAAATTCCTACTCACTCGGCATAGCCCGTGTTCCACTGGAGAGGCTTATCCCGAGGCGGGCAGCCGACGGGCCTCTGGCCGGGCGACCTCTCCTCCGGGCTACACGAAGCGCCGCGTAGGAACTTGGGCCGCCTGTAGCGGAGAGGGGGCAGCAGCTCTCCTTCGGAGCCCCCGGCGGAGGGGGGAGACAGAAGCGGCGGCGGCGGCGGCAGGGAGGGAGCAGCGCCTTTCCCTCGCCTCCTCGGGTCGCCGCTGCTCAAGAAGCGCCGCTTAAACCAGTCCGAAGACATGAAAGTGAGGAAGAGGAGCGCCGGAACTGCGGCCTGGCCTCGCCCGCTGTCCAACGGGAGTGGAGCACCTCGCCCGCAGCTCTCCCGAAGTTAGCGGTCCCGGAGGGGAGGGGCGGGGAAGGACCAATCGGCTTGGCGAGGGCGATGCTGGCGGGCGCCGCAGCCAATCGGGGCGAAGGCTGGCCTCCCCTCTACTCGGGCTCCGGGTCTTCACCACCCAACAGGTCCGGACAGCATTCCTGGGAATGAGTGAGTCGGAGTGCTTCAATAAAGGTCGCCCTTGCTCGAAGGCCAGCCGTATACGACTCTAGGGTACAGTGCTCATCTCTGTTTATATAGCCTTTTCCTATTCCAAACCATTCTGTTATTCCACATTCTGTCCTCTAACTGTTGCTTCTTGATTCATGTACAGATTCATGTACAGTAATACCTCATATAACATTAGTATCGAATAACACTAAAATCGCATAACATTAAGGAATCTGGGGGGAAGAATTGCATCACATAACATTAAGATCCTATGGGATGCTTCAGATAACAACCGCTAAAGCCTGTGTGGTTACAATGTATCTCTATGGATCCCATAGGATTTTAACATGCATCAGATAACACTAAAAATCATATAACACCAAGACTTGTGGAACCAGGTTTTAGTGTTATATGAGGTTTTACTTGTACATATAAGATGTTCTGGTATTCCCATCTCTTTTAATTACTCGCCACATTTTACTGTAGTCCACACAGTCAAAGGCCTTGGTGTAGTCAATGAAACAGAAGTAGACTTGTTTCTGATAATCCTTTGGTTTTTCCATGATCCAACGTATGTTGGCAATGTGGTCTCTAGTCCCTCTACACTTCTGGTTCAAATTAGTTCAAATTTATATTGCTGCCCACTCGCCGTGGCGACTCTGGGCGACTTACAGACAATACATTACATTATAATACAATACAATATGTTGGGGTGGGCACAGGGTGGCAAGGTCCTCAACCTGGTAATTCTCTCTCCACGTGCTGCTGCAGTCTATTCTGTATTATCTTGAGCGTCACCTATTTATCTACTTGCAATTTCTTACGCGGTTTACCTTCCCACCGAAAATGGTCCCTATTTATATACTTGCAATTTCTTGCTTTCGAACTCCAACCTTCCAGTCGTTGAGTTCAGTGTCTTAACCACTTGAGCCACCAGTCCTTTACAATGGTGTAAAAACCAAGTGACTGCGGTGGCTTAAGTGGTTAAGACGCTTAACTTGATGGCTAGAAGGTCTGCAGTTTAAGACCCAAGTGCTGCAGGATGGAGTGAGCCCCCATTGTCTGTCCCAGGTCTTGCCAACCTGGCAGTTCGAAAGCAAGAAATTGCAAGTAGATAAATAGGTACCGCTTCAGCAGGAAGGTGACAGTGTTCCATGCACTCCAGTGTCTAGTCATGCCTGCCACATGTCCATGTAAAAGTCTGGAGATGCAGACAGCACTGGGTCTTTGGCTGTAAATGAAGATGAGCACTGCCCCCTAGAGTCAGACACAACTGAATTTCGAGCAGGGGAGACCTTTACCTTTACTAAAAACTAATAGTATTTTAGCCAATATTTCCTGTAGCACCTAATTCCTGAAAGAGCTGGCATGATGCAAAACAAATTGGCAAGTACGGTACTGTACAATGTTATCCTTCCCTCCCCCCTCCTGATTTTTTTAATGCCAACTTTGTGGGGTGCCAACTTTGCTCAATGAAAGGATTGATGCAATTGTTTAAGTACCATAATCTTTAAATGGGGTTGATTCTCACTGAATCAACATACAGTTCTGTACACCGTGCGACTGAACAACAACATGTATTTCTATGTCTGTGAAACCCATGTGGGTGGCCTGCACCTTGGTGTTATCATCTCAAAATAACAGCTAAGAGACATAACTAGGAAGTGAAACTGACTGGCAATACACAGAAGAAAATGTAGCATCAAACTGACAAAATACAGTCAAACCTTGCATAAAGAGTGCCTCGCTTAGAGAATAAATTGCTTAAAGAGCAGAATTTTCTCTGAATGGTCACCTCGCTTAACAACTAAAACCAACCAAAAACTCGCTTAACAACTAAATCAGGGTTCGCAATTCCCAACTCCAGAAGTCACAATTGGTCACTTACAATGGTACTTTGCTTAAAGAGCAAACTTACTTAAAGAGCAATCCTGTGGAAGGCATTAAGCTCTTTAAGCAAGGTACCACTGTAAGATTAAAAACAAAAGGAGCAAAAATAAATTGAGGCTACAATCCTTCACAGCCCCATTTACAAGACCCATATTGTGCAGAGGTAGGACATTTGTATTGCAAATTAGTGCTCTGGCTAATGCAGATTTTACATTCAGATCACACTCTTATTGAAAGCAAAAGCGGTTAGCATTTTCCTACACAACAGATCCCTAATTCATGCTATCTTTGTTTTTTTCTTGGTAGAATTACAGTACAGTTGTACCTCGCTTAAAGAGCATAATGCGTTCCACAGGATTGCTCTTTAAGCGAGTTTGCCCTTTAAGCGAAACACCATTGAAAGTGACCAATTGTGGGGGGGGATTGGGAACCCCAATTTATTTGTTAAGAGCGAGTTTTTGGTTAGTTTTATTTGTTAAGCGAAGTGAACATTCAGGGAAAATTCTGCTCTTTAAGCAAGTTACTCTTTAAGCGAGGTTTGACTGTATTCCACAATCTTAGTAGACCATATCAGCTGCCTGGCAACTGCTACTTGTGTCTGGATATACTCCCCCCCCCCCTCTGAAAAAATTGTTTTCAGGGAAAGTGACATTTGGTTAAGATGGATCCCAACTTGCCATGAAGTGACCCACACACTGTGATCACAGAGCCATTTCCTGCGGCACGTATTTAAAGACATGCAGGATTTAGCACCGGGACTGCAATGGACTGCCGCAGCCTTGAGAATATTGACAAGGTGCACATTCACTGCAGTCCATCTGGCAGTCCATGACTGTTGGGAATCAGAATAGTAAAGTGGTTCCTCCTCTGCTCATTTTGCCATTGGGCCCAATATGATGGTTTCTTTTTCTTTTTTTAATTTTTATTAAATTTTCAAATAAAATACAAAAAAAACCCACCAACAAATACAAAAGCAAATACATATAAAAAGAAATACAAAACAACATATAAAGTACAATCAACATTCTCAACTCTAACATTATATTTCCTTCTTTTATAAATCCTACACTTTAAACCTATTACTCTACTACTGTACTTCAATTCACAGTGGGATCATCCATTTCATAATACACACCCTTGTGATATATACAATATACAATATGATGCTTTCCAGTGGCATTTCCTCCACCGAGGGGGACCATCACCCCACCTAAAGGGGCTCATCCACCTGTATCTGTTGGACCCTTTAGGGAATCAGTTTATTTACTGCCATCCAACACTCGGTGTTGAGTTGCTAGCTGTACGGTCTACTCCATTACTGTAACAAGATGTCCAGCCAGACAGTTAGTGGACCACCTTCAAGTGATTATTTCAGCTCTTTGAATAGATATATATATAAAATTTTTTAAAGAGAAACATCTGGAATAAAAACACAAGAAAAAAACACAGAGAACACCCACATGGCATAAAAATCCTAAAACCACAGCAATATTCAAATTAAAACACTAACAGGAGCAGAAAAAGATGGGTGATATCAATTTAAAAGAGTCCAGGGTCAATATTACATAATTCTAATAATCTTATAGTCCTCAAAAGGCTTGTTGACACAGTTAGGTCTTAAGTTGTTTACAAAATATCAATAAAGTAGGAGTGGTGGAGAAAGCTCTCGGTTTGGTTACAGCTTTTTTTTTTTTTTGCTTCTCTGGGTGTGACCACCCGGAGCTTACATGCCTGGGTGCTTTGGGTATATAACTCCTGAGGAAGAGGTGCTCCATCAAATAGTTTGGTCCTAAACTGTCCAAGGCTTTATAGATCACTGGCACCTTGAATTTGGCATGGAGTACCACAGGCAGCGAAGGCAGACTAGCCAGGACTGGGGTGATATGGTCAAACTGACCAATACCTGCAACCTGCCTGACCACTGCATTTTGCACCCGCTGAAGCCTCTGTACTAGCAATGTGATTCACATATGAAAAATGCTAAATGGCGTGAAAGGATGAAAGCCCCAGCCAATCTCAGATTTCCAACCTCAGAGGGGAGTTTGGCCCTGCAAGTTTCCATCTGCTTAGGTAAAGGCCACCCTTGCTCAAAAGCCAGTCATATCTGACTCTAGGGTTCAGTGCTCATCTCTGTTTACAGCCAAAGAGCCAATGTTGTCTGCATCTGTGGCAGGCATGATTAGATACTGAAGCATATTAAATTCTGTTACCTTTCCCACCAAAGTGGTACCTATTTATTTTTTTGCAATGTCTTGCTTTCAAACTGCTAGGTTAACAGGAGCTGGGATAGAGACGGGAGCTCATTCCATCATGCAGTACTTGGGTCTCGAACTGCTGACCTGCCAACCTTCCAGTCATCAAGTTCAGTGTCTTAACTACTTGAGCCACTGCAGTCTCTCTACTTACATTGGACTTAGAGCTAGGCAGGCTGAGGAGGATGGTGAAAGACAGAGGTGCCTGGTGGGCAATGGTCCATAGGGTCGCAAAGGGTCAGAATCAACTGTGCGACTAAACAACAACAGAGTTCTTTATTCTTTCTGCTTAGACAGCACCCTGAGAGTCTATATTTCATAGGTTGAAAGGAAATGGCATTCATCAGCTTGGGGATGAAGGAGTGGCATAGGGCGGGTTTAGGCACACAGGGCCCCAGGCCAAACTTGCCGCCGCCGCCCCCCCGAGGTAGGAAAGTCCTACCTTCGGGGGGTTTGCTGGGCTAGGGGGCGGGGTGGCCGTGCACCTGGAACCCCGATGGTGCGGATGAGACCCAGGGTCTGGGGTGGTGCAGTGTGGGCCCAATGGGGAACCCACCGTCAGGGTCCTAGGCGCATGGCCACCCCACCTCCAAGCACAGCGACGGCAGTTCATCTGGGCACCGCCGAAGGCAGATGAGCTGCCGCCACCAGGCTAGGAGGCGGGGCGGCCACGCGCCTGGGATGCTGACGGTGGGCTCACCGCTGTGCCTGAGCCGCATTGCCCCAGCCCCTAAACCATGCTGTCAGGGTCCCAGGTGGCACGGCCACCCTGTCTCCTAGCCCACTGGTGGCAGCAGTGCCCAGAAAGGCGGGAAGCGAGGCCGGCGGTCATTGAGGCCCAGCGGCTGGAGCAGCACCAGTCAGGTGTTGCGGGGGGTGTCCTTGGCCTGGCCGGCGCTGGGCTGCGGTGACTTCCCGCCTCGCTTCCCACCTTCCTGGGTGCTGCTGCCACCGAAGGCAGACGAGTTACCGCTGCTGGGCTCGGAGGTGGGCAGCCGCATGCCTGGTACCCCGGCCGTGGGATTCCCACTGGGGCCACGCTGCCCCAGCCCAACAGGCCGTGCGGAGAGGGTGCCTGGGGAGGCGGGACTGAGAAGGAGGAGGGGTGCCACCTAGTCTCGTTGGGTCCACGCCCTCCAGGCCGGCGGTGACAGAGGGTCCCGGAGGCCACCAGGAAGTCTGGGACGGCGGCGGCCCCTGCAAATTGCTGCCCGGGGCAGGCCGCCCCCCTCATCACGCTTCTGGGATGAACGTGCCCCTGACAGTGGTCACCAGTCTTTGCTCATACTCGGTTGCCTGAGTAGATATGGGGAAATAGCTGGTGCTTGTATTTGTATCTCTGTTGACATAAGAGAGATTGTTGTAGTCACTTCTTTCCCAATGGTTTTTCTACTGAAAACTGCATTAACCTGCTTGGCAACATTCTACTACTGTACTTCAGAGCATTAGGAAGGTGATTCTTCAGTCACATGGTATGTGGTTTCACAGAGAATGTCCTTCTCTGAAACTGCAGATCTTTTCCCTGTACCTGTACCACTGTTACCATTAAAATAAAATGAATGTCTTTCCAAGTAAAGATTATGAGCTGAACAGTGGTATGAAGCTTTATACCAGGAGTACTCAACCTTTTACAGCCAGGGGTCAGGTCATGCTCCCTCAGACCGCTTCAGGGACTGGACAAGCATTTTGCCCTTCCTCCACCACATGGCACTTCCTGGTGTGGTGGAGGTGGTGGGGGACCACATGAAATGGTGCCATTGAGTGGTGGTCCACACCCTTAGCCACTCTGTTGACCTTTATCAACAATAATGAGAGCATACCCTTGACATGGACCAAAGCAATAATACTACCTGTTTTCAAAAAGGGGAATCCATATTTACCTGGGAACTATCACCCTATAATAATTTCATGTCAGAAATTATTCTGGGTTGAAAGGATTTTTGCTGGAGAGACTCCATTCAGGAGATTCCTGAATGAGGCTCCTTTCATGTCCCCAGAGCTGGGACAGACACGGGACAGAGACAGGCGCTCAATATTCGTCATGCAGTACCCAGGTTTTCAACTGCTGACTTACTGACCTTCCAGCTAACAAGGTGAGCTTCTTAACCACTGAGCCACTGCAGCCCTATCACCCAGTCATCCTACTATCTGTCCGTCCCACCAGGGCGGATCGGAGGGGCTCTCTTGTTATTCCATCGGCTAGGGAGGCTCGCCTCTCTAGCACTAGGAGGAGGGCCTTCTCTGTGTTCGCCCCGGCCCTATGGAACCTTCTCCCAATCGAGCTACGTCTGCAAACAGAGCTCCTACCTTTTCGCAAAGGTTTGAAGACCTGGCTGGCGGAGCATATGTGGGGTCCCAGGAACACGGGATCCCACGTAGGATGGCTGATTTAAGGGGACAGCCACCCCCTGTGACGTTTGGGATATTTGGTTTTACCTGTCATATTGTTTTAATTTTTTAAGAACTTTTAAGGATTTATTTGTGATTTTAACCCACGTTGTAAGCCGCCCAGAGTCGGGTGCTCCCGATTGGGGCGGGGTAGTAAGTATAAATAAATAAAAATAAATATCTACTGTTGGCACACTTTATGCAAGGCATTTAGCTGATAAATTGTTAAACTGAATAGAAGCTCAAAGAATTCTAGGGTTGGAATACATAGAGTTTTGCACATTAGGCAACTGTATAATCTTAGTTCACCTGGCATAGAAATATAATTACTCTTCTTGTTCTTGTTCTGCTGTATCCGATTCTAGTTTCTTTTGTGGGATTTTGCATTGTTGTAAGCCGCCTAGAGTCGGGTTCACCCGATTGAGGCGGGATAATAAATTTGAATAAATAAATAAATAAATACTGGCAGTTAGCCATGAAGACTGCCCTGAGAATACAATGCCATGGCCTTTCATCTGCTTTCCACATTGCAGCACGACCCCCATACTACTGATCCAGTTCCACAAGTAACTTTCTGGTCCTCAGCCATTTTGGCACGCAAAGTCCTCCTCAGCCCCAGACCATTATTGATGAAGCTGCTGTCCCCAATCAAGAAGGATTCAAGTGGGATTTCATCCACTTGGGGACCATCACCTTTCCCTGTGGTCTTCGGCACCCAAGGATGTTAGTCCTCAGGGTAGTCAGGTAAGTAAACCACCACCTGACACTTGGTGTTAAGTTGCTGGGAATACGGTCTACACTACAGTATTACCATAGCAGGATAGCCTGGCTAGACATAATTACTCGGATAAGGAAAAACACTTTTCTGCATTTTTCAGCCTGAAATGGGCTTTTGATTCAATTTCTAAAAAAATATTGTTGGACAGATTAGGCAGACCTCACTGGAAAAAAGACTGCTGATGCTCATTCAAAATCTGTATTCCTACAGTTGCTAGGACTGCTATGGCCTGTGGGAGAACTGTTGGATGAGATCCCTAGAATAGGCTCATTAGGATAGAGGGGATTTTGGCCCCCTACCTTTTAAATCTGTTCCCCTGAGGCCAGTCAAAGGTCACTTCCCATAACTTTTTGGAGTTGTTTTGGAATTGTTGTGCTTGCTTGTCTGTCATTTTGCTTGAACACACCCTGCTCCCGTTGACCCCTGAATTTGGTGTATAAAAACCATGCCTGTAAGTTTCACTCCTTGTCTGAAGAAGTGGACTTGATCCATGAAAGCTAACAATAAAAATATAGCAGTTAGTCTTTAAAGTGCTACAGTGTTTTTTATTTCATTTTATTTTGTTTATTTTGTTTTGTTTTCTGATATCCCCATAACTTGGCTCACAGTAAATCTTGTTAGGACTATATGCAGATGATGTAATACTTTTATCTTTAACCCAGCTGGAGATAAAGCAGCCGTTGGTGACCTGTGCAGCCTATTGGAATGCTAATATGTTATCTATTAAATATGCAGGAATCTAAGATCCTGGTGTTCTTTAGGGCTTTGAAAAAAATTTGAAGGATACTATAGAAGAATGCCCAAGAACAGGTTAAAGTTCAGATATCTGAGACTCATCTTTAAGTATAAACTTAGTTGAATTATCCACCGTAAATTTACCCACAGTACACCCAAGTGTAGCATGTCAGCTATTGTGTGATATTTTTATATTAATGGTGGACATCACATCCCCTCAGTTAGTTACATCTTCAAAGCAAAAAGAATGCTCAATTACTTCATGACATGCCTCATTGTATGAGGTGGTACCTCATACAATGATTTTAATCCGTTCCTTCCATGGTGCTCGTTGTTGTATGAAACAATTGCTATACAATGCATGCATCATACAGCGATTTTCCTATGAGAAAATTATGTGGGACACCATTTCCCCCAAAAACATAATTGTTATGCGATTTCTTTGCTATATGGGGCGATTGTTGTATGAGGTTCCACTGTATAGAGAAAATATATTTCCTGATATCCCCAAGAGAGGGGCGGGGGGCACTTATCTATGGTAAAAAGGTGAGAAAATAAGAGAATTATATTTTCTGCACCATATCCTTGTTGTTTATAACTATGTAAACTATGCAGCCTTGTATTCAGAAGCTGCAGCCAGTCAACTGGAAACCAGTGCGTGGATTCAGATGTTAGCATTCTGGTTGTGGCTATGCTCTACATCTGAGGGCGCTGGTTCTATGTATCATATCCTGTTCTCCTTTGGCAAGTGGTGTTTCTCCATTATATGGAACTCTTGCAGGTTCCTTAATTATGCTTATATTTCAGGCTAAAGTATTCATGCTCACCAGATTTAATATTCTACCCTCAACCTTATTTCAAGATAGATTTTAGAGACCCCCACATCAAGAAAGATATTGTCCATGTGGCGTTGAGGTGCCTGATTTCCTATCACATACTCTCTTACCCTGTTTGATGTATGAACAAATTAGGAACAATCTCATTCACACCTTGCTTTATAATCTTCAAGGTTAATCGGGTAAGTGGCAGGTCACATACTGCCTCCTAGATCAGAATCCTTATACTGTATAGCAGCTCAAGTTGTTAACCTTTTTCCTGGCTGCAATATGTAGAAGGGCTTTGCTAGTGTCTGAGACCTGGATTTTTATTTATTTATTTATTTGTTCAGATTTATATTGTTGCCCACTCGCTGAGAATATGGTTCTCGTTTAGTTCTCTGTACTTGTTGCTACATTTTGTTTGGGTCACATGACTGTAATGAACTTTATTAATTGATATCACATGGTGAACTGGTTAATTCACCTTTCTGCCCTTGCTTCTGCCTTTCCTACACTGTCCCCTACCTGGCTAATACCAATTTAACCTATTGCTGAAGAAACATTTGTTTTAATGAAAGCTCCTGAAGATCATGTTGTTATCTAAATAAAGAAGAAACCTGGTGGATGCTTTCTTCATTATGTTTTAGCAGGGCTGGGGAAATGCAGTCTGTGTGGCAGATGTTGCCTCAGGGGTGTTGTTTCTTTTTGGAGGGGGGGGGGACTTTATCTCCACAGAGCTTGCCTGATGTCAACGTTTTTTAAACCTTATAAAAGGTTTTCCCCTCTGCTCCTGGGGGTGTCAGGAGCTGTGATTATTGGATGGGGAAACTGCAGCCCTCTCCATGCTCATTCCCAAGGCCAAAAAAAAAAAAAAAGGGGGGGGGGAGAATGTCCAATCATGTCTGGAATTTGCACCCCTTCCAGTTTTTGACATTTGCAGGTTTCCTGTAGCTAAGAGAGGGCAAGAGAACTGAAAATATGCCCCTAACGTCTGGAGAGTCCTCTGAGTTCTGTAATAAAATCAGGAGGATAGTCAATTGATTAAAATTGGAATGGTGCCTGTTTTAGAATCCATATCACTATCTCGCCAAACTAAGTGGCTGACTAAACATCAAAGGGATTGGTCCCTTGTTCCCCCTTCAGGAGAAAAGCAGCCTGTAAATGAGATAAACCAACAAGCACTTTATTCATTCATTCATTCATTCATTCATTCATTCACATTTTTATACCGCCTTCCTCACCAGGGCGACCCAGGGCGGTTTACAACATCATAAAAGCATAACATAATACAACCTGAACCCATTATCAAAAACTTCAGAGTTACAATTATAAATTTTTCTAAAGTTTTTAAAATTTATAAAAATCTACAGATTTCAATAATAATTAAAAAAGTTAAAAACAACTTAAAGATAAAAGATTAAAAGATTTACATGTCTGAACATTATTATAGTCATGAGAATCTGAAGGATGAAATCCATGAGGCTAAAACTACCGTATATGTTTACCTAAGAAGACATTCAGCTGCTGATTACAATCACAATTCTGACACCACAATATGAAGTACAGTACTGGAGTGGATGCCTTGGGTGGTCCTGGCTGTGGCTACCAGAACATGTAGTCCAATAGGATCCAGAAGTTCCCTTTTGCCTAAACATATAACAGACTAATAGTGCAATCTCCTGATTGTACCTTCTCAGAAATAACTCAATTGATTTATGTGGGCCTTAGTATCCTCAGGGTTGTGCCATATAGGAGTGCTGTCCAAAACACACTATGTTTTATAAGTGTGGATGTTAATGCAACCTAAAAGGAACAAGAAGTAAAAAATCAAGACCACAGGAGCTAGAACATAAGAAGAAAATTAGGCAGGAAGAAACTCTAATTACATAGGTAGGAAGAGATTAGAAGAATGTGAAATTTACCACCCATAGGGTGGGATGGTTGAAAGCATTGGAAACTACATGTATGGGCATACTGGAAGTCCATCAAGAAGATGGGGAAATAATAACCCTGATGGTCTCCCCTACCCTAATTGGATGCTGTCAAGTCAATTGTGACTTGTAGAAACCCTTTCTCTGGATTTCTAGGTAGAGAATGCACAGAATGATAAAATACCATTCCTTTCTTCGGGGTGGGGGTGGGGGACATCCAGGGACTATGCAGCTTGCCTGTGCCTCTGGTTCTGCCTTGGACATTGAGGTACCCAGCCAGCCATAGCACGTAGGCAGACATGCAAGAGAGGAAATATCCACTAGAGGGCAGCAGGAAACCACTTAACCATCGTGCTGCTTCTATGCTTCCTCTTTTGCCCCATGAGGTGTGGGTGTTGAAGGACCCACAGATCTCTCCATCCAGAAGAAGTAAATAAAACAAAACAAAAAAGGTTGTAGCACCTTAAATATTAGCTCATATATATTAATGTTAGCTTTTGTGGATCAAGTCTGCTTCGTCAGACAGAGAAGAGACCTCATGGCACTAATTTATACACATCGGACCTCATGGCACTAATTTATACACATCAGGAACAGACATACACAATGGTTGGTTAGTATAATGCAGGCTTTCTCAACCCTTTCAGGTCACGGGCCTGACCACACCTCCTGGGCAGCTGATTGGGCCAGTCACATGATTCCTCCTATCCAAAAGCGGAATTAAAACATGTGTCGTGCATGCACAGAACACATTTAGTGGTGTTCTGTGTACGCGTAGTGCACAGTTTTTTCCGCTTCCGGGTTTGGCGAGGGCATCGTGGACCTGATGGGGGGCCAGGTTTGGCCCACGGGCCAGAGGTTGAGAATGCCTCGTATAACATATAAAGTTGCAAATCAATGTGGCTTTTTACACTTGGTGATGACTGAAAATCCTTGATTGATATTCAGATTGACTGTACAATATTTCTGTGAAATGTGGTTCATGAGTTCACAACTATGAACGTGCAAAATGTCCATGTTATTATTTGAACTACAGACAAGTGCATGTGGATAAGAGGGTAAGAGCTGTCCTGTGGGTAAGTTCTGCCTGGGGGATGGCAGATGGTGATTGTTTTTAGGCAAAACAGTGCTCTTTTTATAAAATATAGCCAGGAGTGCCCATATCAGAAATGCAACATTGGATAGCAAGGAGATTGCAAAGATGAATAAATAGAATGAAACCAACTGTGGAAATCCCACACACGTCTCTCTAGATCAGGGGTTCTCAACCTACGGCCCACGGGCCAGACCTGGCACTCAGCACTATTTCATGTGGCCCATGTCACCTCTGCTGGCACCACTGGAAGCGGAAGTGGACATGTTTATAACAGCTATGGATGCATTTTATGCAGGGCCGGATTTACATGAAAAGAGGCCCTAGGCTATTCCACTTATGTGGCCCTTTTACCTCCCATGTTTAAGTTTGTAAATTACATGATAGATAATAAAATACATCATTACGGTGATCTATATCAATATATAGGCCCCTCTTGATCTTGAGGCCCTAGCTGAAGCCTAGTTAGCCTATAGGAAAATCTGGCCCTGATTTTATGGCAGCATTTATGCCAGGGGAACCACCAGTCCGGTCCACTCAGCTGTATGAGAGGTGTAGTCTAGCCAACAGCTTGAGAACCCCTGCTCTAGATCATTTCTGACATGCAGCAGCCTTTTACAGGATTTTCTAGGTTTGTTTATTTATTTATTTATTTATTTATTTATTTAGATTTACGGTATATCACCGCCCACTCGCCATGGCGACTCAGGGAGGTTTACAGTCAGGAAAAACTGGGGGCTCCATGTCCTCCATGTAGTTTGGTCAAAGCATAGTGGGGAATCAAACTCCTGACCTCTGGCTCCACTGCCACTGAGTTACCCAGCCAGAGTATGAATATAGGCCAAGTGTTTTCTCAAATATAAAATCAAACTGCACTTTCCCAAGGACCTTATTTAAATTTGAAGAAGGGAATGAAGCTTGAAATGTAAATAGGTTTATGTGTGGGGGAATGATATGTGAAGCTAAAAGTTATCCCAGTAGGTCAAGACTGTTTGGAGCCAGGCCAGGATGAACTGTTCTCCTTATAAGTACATGAATAGTCAGGATAGCTCCCCGTCCCTCCAGGGTCATCGTTCCAGCAGTGACATGGTTGTTTATATCTGAGCCCAGGGGTGGATTAACCATTAAGCAAAACAAGAATGTGCTTAGGGCATCAAAGGAAGGGGGCACCACAGAAATTTTCCATAGCCAAATTTACCATGGTCCATATGGTGCAATACTGCAAATGGTGCAGCTGAACCAGGATACGCAAAAGGGGCCCACTTTAAATTTAAAAATTACATACAGATATATACAATAATAACAAGAGCGCTCATTCACTAAATCTGGTAAGCCGAAGTGCTCTTGACTGCTGTCAAAAGGTAGTTAATTTCTTCTCTAGAGTGCAGTTACTCTATACCAGTGGTGGCAAACCTATGGCATGCGTGCCAGACAGGGCACTCCCAGCCCTATCTGTTGGCACACACACTGTCGCTTCCTCCTCCCCACATCAAAGAGTTCGCCCTTCCCAGTGAAGGGCAGCAACAGGTTCGCACCAGTTCGCCAGAACCGGTAGCAACTTTTCCAAGTGTCCTGGAGAAGCAGTAGCAGCTTTTGGCAAAAGGGAAATTTAAGGAGCCATAGAATATGATATATGGGGAGGGTTACAAAGCTTTTGGTTAGCGTAAATTAATTCTTTCTGCCACTGGATCCAGTTTATACTGGCATAATTTTACACCAACAGGATGTCACACAATGAGAAATAATGTGTTTTGGGTTTTTTTGCAAAAAACAAAACAATACAAAACCCGAAGACACAACCAAACAAAAAAAAATGTGTGGCATATAGAAAGCTATTGTTAGGTACAAGCTTTTGTGGGCTGCAGCCCTTTTCTTTAACTTTCTTAGTCTTTAAAGTGCCACACAACCAGTGATGGGATGTAACAGGTTTGCACCAGTTCGCCAGAACCGGCAGTAACTTTTCCCAGTGTCCTGGAGAACAGGTAGCAGCTTTTGGGGGAAACCACCTTCGGGGCTTACCTTTTCACTGGTTCCCCCACTGCGCATGCGTGCCAAGCACTTGGTGTGCATGCATGCCTACAGTGCTTGGTACATATGTATAGCCTCCTTGCTGTCCTCCCAAGCGGGGAGGAGGAAGAGAAGCTGCTAGCCTGAAGCTCCCTATAGCCTGCTCCCCAGAGTAAGTGACTCACCTTTGGATGTGGTGTATCTGTGTATTTTAATGTGTGTTTAATACCTTTACCTACATTGACGTACGACCACAGTTCCTAAAAAGGCCTGGGGGCCTGGCTTGGGGTTTTTAAGCAAAGTCTTGGAGTTACCTCATCAATAAGCTACACCTGTGCTGTTCCAATTGGAGAACCCTTAAGGAGGTACAGCTGTTTTACATTTATATTAAGGCATATTATCCTAGAGAACTGGTTAGGCAAAGACTTAGTACCTAACTTCTTTAACTGTTGAAAAGTGCCAAAATGAAGCCATCTTGTGGTGAGTTCATTCTGTAGTTCCTTCCATCTGACCTAGTGTGAGAAAGATTAGCCACAGTAAGCTTTAAGTTCTAGTTTAAAAGCTCTGGTTGATTTGTGTTTGGGATGGGTGGGTGGGAGTTTGGGTGGCTGGGTGTATTATAATGTATTTTTATTTTATTTATTTAATTTATTTAACGGTTTGTGTTGTGGGTGGGTGGGTTGTGTGTGTGTGTGCTTATTTTTATTTTTTCTTTGACCCCCACACACATCATGATGTCATGATATCAGCTCCGCCCATGACATCATGATGTTGGCTCCGCCTACACTGTGATGACATCATGGTGGGGTAGTAAAATTTTTGACATCCCACCACTGGAAGAACTGTTCTGAGGAGTTAAGAGCAGAAAGACTATGATAGCCCATACCGTATCTGGAATGAAGATGGCATACAAAACAAGCAGCTACATCTCTTTCTCCTTCTTCACCCAACTTATGAAGTGGAGTTGAACCCCAGAAGCTCACATTTAAATACGTACAAGAGTGAGTCTTTAAGGTGCCACACAGCCACAGCTTTAATCTCCGAATATGCTTTTTTTCTCCCCCCTTTCAAAATCCCCGTGTCATCTCTTTCTCCAACAGTAAATTTACTCTTTGGGTACATAGACTACCAGCCCCTAGGAGGCCTTCAAAAATTGGGGAATAAAAGTTCCCACGTTTGTCGTCGTCGCCGCCGCTTGCCGCTGCGTCGCCGAACAAAAATTTCTATGGAACGGTACCCCCCGTTCGCGAACTCCAGATAGCGGAAGACATCTCTGTAGGTTACGGGGACCGCCCAATTTCAAACGCCACGCGTCAGGACACCTAAAGGCGCGCCGGACGCTGTCAAGGAGTCCAATCCGTAAAGCAATTGCTGCCTATATACGTATTTTTTTTAGGAGACAATTGCGATTTACTTCAACTTGTTCGCGCGCGATGCATCATGGGTTATATGCAAACAAGGTTCTCACCACCCAATCAACTTCCTCTTTGATGTTCGAGTGAATTCTGTTCTCTAGGCTAGTCTAGGTTGCTCTCCCGCAACCAACATGGCCGCTTGGCTTGGTCTCCTCCCGCGATTTGCCCGTAATCAAGATGGTGCTACTAGGCGGGGAACGTTGACAGGAAGGGGGCGTGGCTAACTAAAGTGGGAAGTTCACTTAAGGGTAATTAGCATTCTTGCGTCCAACATAAAGGTAAAGGTGGCCCTTTGCTCGAAAGCGTCGTATCCGACTCTAGGGTTCAGTGCTCACCTGTTTGCAGCCAAAGAAGAGCCAGCGGTGGCTGTGTCTGCAGACGTTTCCGTGGACATTTGGCAGAAATGCCTAGACACCGGAGTGCACAGAACATTTACCTTCCCACCAAAGCGGTACCCATTTATCAACTTGCAATTTCTTGCTTTCGAACTGCTAGGTTGGCAAAAGCAGGGGCAGAGATGGGAAACTCACTCCGTCATGCAGCACTCGGGTCTCGAACTGTTGACCTGCCGACCATCAAGTCATTAACCACTAAGCCACCACAGTCCCACCTCCAAAATATTGGGTACTTACCGACCTCGGAAGGATGGAAGGCTAAATCAAGCTTGAAATCCATCAGGCTTGAACTCACAAAGCATTGGCTGCAGTACAGCCGGTTCAAGCACTGTGCCATGTATCACTAGTGATAGTGATACAAATGCAAGGGAAGAAAGATCGCCATCACTGGAGATCAGGGTTTCTTCGCACGTTTGCTTGGAAGCATTCCTCTCCTTTTTTGGACTACACTTCCCATAATCCCCCCATTGCCCAAAATTTTGGGGCCAGAGGCCGGTCACATGGTTCAGTGGGCTGGCCACTATGGCCCGGGGGCTCCGTGGGCCGGATGAATTGTCATGGGGGGGGGGGCTGGATCCGGGCCATAGTTTTGGGCACCCCTGGAAAAGAAGCTAATTGTGAACCGCTCCGAAAGGGAACTACTAAGCGATATATGGGGGCGGTATATAGAAGTGTGATTATTCCCAGAAGAGCCCTAGTGGAGCAGTGGCTAAACTGCTGCCAAAATATTGCGAGTTCGATCCTGACCAGGGTTCAAGGTTGACTCAACCTCCCATCCTTCTGAGGACCCAGTATGTTGGGGGCCAAGAAAAAAGTAGCTAATTATTACCGTGTGAACTGCCCAGAGAAGGCACTAAAAAGCCCTCTATGCTATGTGTGATTGCGATTGTTGCCATCATGGGCAGAGTTTTCATTGAGAAGAAAACTCCATAATTGGTCTATAAGCCAAACGCTGCGAAGGCGGGGGACCCCTCCCGGTGCCCGGGCGACTCAGCCCCCCAGCTCTCTCCTGGCTTGGTGGGCGGGCGGGCGGGCTCGGCGGCAAACTCCGCCTGCTCCAACCCGGAAACGGGCGCCGCCGGAGCCAAAGCCGTTTCCTGCCCGGGATAGAGAGAGAGAGAGACCGTGGTTGGAGTGGACGCTGCTGCGGGGAGCGGACTCGATCCGGAGCCATGACTCACCAGACCGGCATCCATGGTAGGCAGAAGCCGGACTCCCCGCCAGATCCTTCCCGCCACCGCCCTCCCAAAGCCTGCCCGGACCGTGTGACCCGGAATGCGGATCCCCCACCCCGGTCGGGATACCTGCTAGTCAGGGGGCGATGCCGGCAGAGTGGGATGCGCGGGTTCCTCTCTCGCTCCACTCCCGGCCGTGACCCCCCCAGTATTGGAAGGAGGGCGGCGGGTGTCTCCTGTCTGTCTGTCTGTCTGTGTGTACTGTATGTGCAAGTGGAGGGTTTTCAAAAGGGAGAGGGGGGGCGATCCTGGGACAGAGCAATTAAAGGAGGAGGGGGCCTGACAGTCCTTGTAGAAAGAATACAACGGGGTGGGGGTTGGAGAAGACAGCTTGAAGAACCGGAGTCTGGGCTCTGCTTTGCGGGAGGAGGGCCCGGGATGCCCCGCTGAGTTCCCCCTTTGCTCCTCCCTGGCAAGCGGTCTCAGGCTTCCATCTTTCCGAGGTCGGTAAAATGAGTACCCAGCACGTTGGGAGCAAAATGCGAATGACCTTGTGAACCACCCAGAGAGTGCACTACTAAGCCCTACGGGGCAGTATGTACTTTAAGTCTAATTGCTGTTGAGTGATGTGCAGAGACCCCTTTGTACACCGATTTGAACACCAATGGATCCCAAGCAGCTGCTCAGTTGAATCTAGAGAGAGGTCAGATGACCTTCTGCAGAAGGGTTTTGCTCATTCTAGATCAAGAGTTTGCAAACGTGACTCTCCAGGTGTTTTGCACAGTAGCCAGCAAGTGTCCTGTTTCTCCAGGTGGTAACCTGCCCTGGTGGGAGCGAGGGAGACCTTTCAGCCTTTGGGTATTTCCGGGTATGGCTCTGATAGCTCTTGCTCACCTGGATTTTCTAGATTTCTTCTCCCCCCTTCTTTATTTGCTATTCCTCCTCCAGGCCCTGCAGTGGTACTTATTCAGAACCCCTTGGCTTTCTTTAGTAGCCTCCTCTTGTCTTTAGCCATTTGTATTACATCTGGTTCTCATAAATATGTGTTGCTACACAAAGCTATCAGCAATCACAGAGCTATCCTCTCTCTTCTTTTGCTGCTCTGTTAACAGGAGCACATTAACACGTTTAGCTCTGCAGAGTGAATCATAATTGCAGGAGCCATTTCCCGTTTCAGCATTGCAGGCAGCGACTTCATTTTTATTCTCACTCGCAGGTTTCAGCATTCTCTCCAGAGAATGGCCCAGAAAACAACTTAAAACTTAAATCCCATCACATTCCTTATCCATACTGGGATTTTGTCGAAGAGGACTGTAGCATTGCAGCAGTGTAGAAAGGGGAAAGTGAGACAGGATTTGAGTGCAAGACCCATCAGAGTTTGATTGTTTTTACAGTAAATTATAGACTTGAATAAGGTACAGTACTGTATGTGCAAATTAGGCTGTTCAGTTTGGTGGTGCATGTCAGTGAAGCCCACAGGACTATATTGAAAGGTTTTCTGAAAGAAGTCAAATATAGTAACAGAATGGCATCCAAGGTCTGATCCAGACCTCCTGCTGTCTCAGGGTTTTAAAATCCTCCAAATCAGGGGTGCCCAAACTTTTCAAGCCATGGGCCAGTCATGTGGTTCAGCGAGCCAGTTACATGGTTCAGCGGGTTGGTCACGTTATTTCTCCCACTGGAAACAGAAGTAAACGCGCTTTGCAGTCTGTTTTGCAACAGGATGAGATAGATTTTAAGCTGCCATTTTCTCTGCTTAAACCAGGGGTGCCCAAACTAGGGCCCATGGGATAGATCTGGCCCCCAATGAAGATTTGTCCAGCCCACACTGCCCTCCTAGCTCCCGGAAGCAGAAGTAAAACGTGCCCATAGGGGCACGTTTTACTTCCACTTTTGGGAGCGATGAGGGTGGCATGGGCTGAATGAATTGCCATCAAAGGCTGGATCTGGCCCGTGAGCCATAGTTTGGGCACCCCTGCTCCAAATCATGATTTTTCCAGCAACCATAAGTGGTTCATGCTGTCAGTATTGTATGCAGAAGATACTTTAGGGAGATGTTTGTGAACCATAATAGTTTGAGAAGTTTGACAACAGCATGTTGAGGGTATAATTTGCTATAAGAGGATGCAGCTGACTCACAAGAGTTGTATTTCGAAGCCAGGAAAGCAAGCTCAAGAAAGCAGTCAACCAGGGATATCTCAGGACATGTCCAACCCTTTTTTATCTCTTTATCTCATTAACCTTGGAAAATCTTACCTTTGGGTGGGCAGGGATTCTCACAAGAGGAGTTTCACTGCAGTTTAAAAATGAGAGTGGAACAGATCATGATTTGTCAAACTAGTTCAAATGTACAATCTAAAAAATACTCTTTAAGAGAATCACTAGTTATCTAATTATCTTTTTTTCTTAATTTTTTTAATTTATCTTTTTTTTCCTAATTTTTTTATTTCTGTAATCTTCTTATTACTGTATTTTTCTTTATTATTACTGTATGTTTATATTGTTTAAATACCTATAAAAATTTAATAAATAAAAAAAGAAGATAAATAAAATTTAAAAAGGCAAAAAAAAAAAAAAGAGAGAGAGAGAGAGAATCACTAGGGTACCATGAGATTATTCCTAGTACCAAGGGGCTGCGGTGGCTCAGCGGTTGAGAATCTCAGCTTGTAAACTGGAAGGCTGGCAAGTCGGCAGTTCGAAACCCTGGTACTGCATGACGGATTGAGCACCCGTCTCTGTCCCAGTTCTTGGGGACATGAAAGGAACCTCATTTAGGTGTTCCCTGAGTGGAGTTTCTTCTGCAAAAAAAATCCTTTCAACCCAGAATAATTTCTGACACTAAATTATTATTATTCTTAGCACCAGAGTACATAATCTGCATTTTTTACTCTTTTTTAAATTTACTTTTTTTGTTAGGTACTGGTAACTTTCAGACTTTATCAGCAATGATGTTTAAATTGGTAATTGTGTGGTACAGTCAAACCTCGAGATAAGAACGGCTCAACTTAAGAAAAACTCTAGATACATCCGTAAATGTTAGGGGAAAAAACAAGTTTGAGATAAGAATTTTTAATAGGATTTTTTCGAGATACGAAATTCAATGCATTCCTATGGGAAATTGCATTCAGTGCATTCCTACGGGAAATTCAAGATAAGAATTTTACCGATACAACCAACCTCAAGGAATGAATTAAATTCGTATGTAGAGGTTTAACTGTACGGTAGTTTCTTAGACCTAAGAAATAATTTCACTTTCTTTAAGCAAGCCATCTTTAGAAGAGAAGCAAATTTGCCTTGCATCTTGTTACTACCACATTAAGAGCAAGCCATAAATCATGGATTTTAAAATTCATATCCATTCATTTGTGGATTACCTATAAGGGTCAAGGAGCATTCAGCTTTGTACCTTATGATGGGAAATGCACATATAAACTGGGTTGTTATTTATTTTATTTTTGTTCTAAAGAACTCTATGGCTGAAGTCCTGTTGCTTATCTTAGTATGTTGCACTAGAGTAGGCAGTGGGGATTTAGTGAGTCAAGTTCTGTTGATTCAGATGATGTACTGTACTCTAGTTGTAACAAGGTACAATAAAATAAGTTGTAACTAGAATAAGCGCAATTAAATAAATGAAACCAATGGAGGAGATGATTCACTGAATCTCCCACTGGTTCATTGGGCCTGCCCCAGTGTGACTTACAATGCTAAGCAATAGGATTTTAGCCTGTGTATAGGTTGCGCTTACAACTCTCTGAGATACATTAAACCAAGAGAACACAACTGACCCAGAAGCATCCAATGAGCTTCATGCCAAAGGAAAGATTTGTGTCTAGGTCCATCTGGTTCAGGGGTGGCCAACCTTTTCATGCTGTGGGCCTGACCAAGCCCCCAAACAGCTGAGCAGACCTGACCACACCTCCCAGAAGCGGAAGTGGGTGCATTTATGATAGATGTAAATGCACCCAATTCCACATTTACAACAGCCACAGGCTTGTTTATGCATGCACGGCCATTTTATGGCTGACGTAAACACGTCGGCTTCCACTTCTCGGTGATGATGCGGTGGTGACAGGCTGGATGAAATGGTGCCACAGGCTGGGGCTGGCTGCAGGTCATAGGTTGGGAACCCCTGCTCTAGTTGAAATTCAGCACTAACCATGAGGCAGTACTGTTTATTGCTCTTTACTTGCTGCATATGCGTGTCCAATATCCTTCTTTCTTGCTTACCTTTGTCAAGAACCTCCATGAGTGAACGGAAAGATTTGGTTGACAATGTTACCCTGTTTATCCACATGTTGCATTTCCTTACAGCTAGTTTATCAATGAAATGAAAAAATAATAGTGCTGGTACTATTCATATGTATTAGGAACAACTAACACATACAAGAAATACTACTTAGCGTGATATTTTAAAACCATGCTCCTTATTTTGGATTCTGCTACTTGTGCTGTTCTTGCTAGTCCCAAGTCTTTGATTGTTGTTTGGAGAGATCAAAACGAGATTTCCACATTATTTTGCATGATGTCAGGTCTGCTTCCAAAAATGGCTGAGGCTCCAGCTGGCTTTAAACTAAAGAGTTCTTAGTCTCCCCAGAGTTAAGTGGTTGCCCATCTTCTGGTGATTTCTCATCCAAGGAGCAAGTGATGACTTGACAAAGTATCTAACCAGGAAACATTTGTTCTGTTAAAACATTGAGTATGTTATGGCCAGAGGTTGAAAATATTATTTTTGGGGCCTACAGCTGAAAGAATCCCTCAGGTAGGAGCTAGTTATGTTATCTGCATTGTGTGACACAATACAGATACTGTACAGTTATTTCTCTGCTGTGACAGAAGTCCTAAGTTTCTTATAGCAGCAGTTTGGTTTTCCTCTCTTTTTTATCTACTCCTCATTCTTCTGCTCCACATTTTTTTGTATGCTCAAGTGGTTGATTAACACCTTCACAGCACCTTTCTCTGTAGTTTCTAGTCACCCTTCTCTTCTTTTTCCGTGTCTAGGCCAGATGTGAAACTGCCAAAATGAAGGCACCTTGGAGTGAGTTCATTTTCGCTTGACATGCTATGAGAAAGATTAACCGGCAACACAAAGTTGCCATTATCAGAGTATGCCCGATTGCGGTTCAGAAATACCACAATATGCGGCAGGGGCATGTGAGAGTTCATATACAGGATCCTGGAATGTGTGAGCTTGTCTAACCAGATGCTTAACAGCCCTATTCAGTTTGGTTGATGATTGCAGTATAAAAGTCCTGTTACCGTAGTAGCTGCAATATCTTTGGGACAGTCCTAATGAAACAACATTTTTGCATTTTCTTCAACTGTTCAAATATATTTGGGTGGGAAACTTTTTAATTTGCTTTGATGTAAACCAATGATGCAAGGGGGAAAATGGCCGGAATTCTATTGCTTATGCCTCCTGCTGAGTTCCTCTGGTTATAATCCAACTGCACTAACTATGAAGTGATACTATATCTTACTATCTACCGGACTTGCTCCTCATTTGTATGTAGCACTCAGTTTGAAGTACAGTCAAACCTTGCATAAAGAACGCCTCGCTTAAAGAGTAACTCACTTAAAGAGCAGAATTTTCTCTGAATGGTCACCTCACTTAACAAATAAAACCAAGCAAAAACTCACTTAACAAATAAATTCGGGTTCACAATACCCCCCCCCCAAGTCACAATTGGTCACTTACAATGGTGTTTGGCTTAAAGAGCAAACTTGCTTAAAGAGCAATCCTGTGGAACATATTATGCTCTTTAAGTGAGGTACAATTGTACTTACAAGTGTAAGTTCAAGGTGGTAAAATTTCATGTCAGAAATTACTCTGGGTTGAAAGGATTTTGATGTGAATTTGATGAATGTCGTACATTTCAGTTGGGTGGTTTGGCAGCTTTTGAGATGTAACAAAAATCATGTACAGTCAAACCTCGCATAAAGACCGCCTCTCTTAAAGAGTAACTCGCTTAAAGATCAGAATTTTCTCTTAATTTTCGCTTCGCTTAACAAAAAAAAAAACCAACCAAAAACTCGCTTAACAAATAAATCGGGGTTCGTAATCCCCCCCTCCCAAGTCACAATTGGTCACTTACAGTGGTGTTTCACTTAAAGAGTAATCCTATGGAACACATTATGCTCTTTAGGCGACGTACAACTGTACCTGTATTTTAACTACTTTGAAATCTTGATTGAGGTTTAGAAGCTCTGTAAATTATGTAACACAATCAATCTGAATATAGTATGTGGAAGCTGAAAATGGTAAATATCTCCTGGGTCAGATTTTTTTTTATTTTTTTATTTTTGCCTTTCTTGACAATGCAGAATTGATACCCACTTGGAGAGCCTTCCTTTCAATGGCAGTGAATATGTTTAGATTCTTCTTCTTAACTCTCCCCACCCCCTGCTTGGGATTCTGATGGACAGAGTAATAGAACTTGACATTTCTGATTGCTTCTTGGCAAGATTTCTTTGGCAAGAATCTCAAATTTATGGTCACTTTTATTTAGCGGCTCAGTCGCCATGGCTTGGCAAAGAAACCAACCGTATTCTGACCTTTGTTTTACATACACTTTTGTGGAGCAATAAACAAAGGAAATTAGTTTCCTGATCAACCGAAACATTTGCGAAGTTGGAAATGCTTTCAGACAAAGAATACTTTGTGGGGTTTTTTTCCCTGAGGGCAGTAACAGTGTCAGTTTGTTGCTGCTGAAAGAGAAAACAGTTTTATGGCCCTAAAAGGCTTAATGAGTTTCATTCCACAGAAGCTTGTATGCACTACAGCAGGGGTTCCCAACCTACGGCCCAAGGGCTGGACCCAGCCTGCAACACCATTCCAATGCGCAAACATGCCTGCAGCTGATGTAAACGCGGTAGTGGGCGCATTTATGACAGCCATAAATGTGCCTGCTTCGCGGGGGGGGCATGGTCTGGCCCGCTCAGCTGTTCTGGGGCTGTGGTCAGGCCCATAGTGCAAAAAGGTTAGCCACCCCTGAACTTCAACCTCCTTGCTCAGATGCATCTCATGATGTGAACTTTGCTCCATGAAAGCATATGCCAAATAAAAATTTTGAGCATTGAAGGAGCCAAGCCAAAAGACCTGTTTCTGTTTTAGTGGCAATCTCTTCCAAAACCATGCTCCCGAGGCATTTCTCTAAGACTTTTGCAAACCTTAAAATAATAATACAGTAATTGCATACCTCTAATTCTTTTGAATGGCAGCCATATAAACTGTGGTTTGGGAGGACCTGTGGCCATCCAGGTGGTGACAACACAATTCTTGACATCCCTAACCAATGGCCATGCTGGTTGGGAGTTTGGAATCCTGTAACCTCTAAAGCAGTGTTTCCCAAACTTTGGGTTTTGGACTTCAATTCCCAGAAGCGTAAGTCAATTCCCCAAAGCACTGATCAGCCAAAGTACTGATTATGTTTCTGGAAATTGAAGTCCTCCTGTGGGGTGTGGAGCCCACGTTGGAAAACACAACTCTAAACAGTTGATTTTCCATACTTACTCCATCCAACTGACTAGGAGTAAGCTCTGTTGAACTCAGTGGAAGTTGCTTTTTTTGTCAATATTTCCAGTATTGCACTGTTACAACAGTCTTACTCAAGTCACTTTTGAGTTGAATAGGGCTTACTCTGAGGAAAATACAGTCAAACCTCATATAACACTAAAACCTGGTTCCACAAGTCTTGATGTTATATGATTTTTAGTGTTATCCGATGCATGTTAAAATCCTATGGGAGCCATAGAGATACATTGTAACCACACAGGCTTTAGCGGTTGTTATCTGAAGCATCCCATAGGATCTTAATGTTATCCAATGCAATTCTTCCCCCCAGATTCCTTAATGTTATGCGATTTTCGTGTTATTCGATACTAATGTTATATGAGGTATTACTGTATGTGAAAGGTCTCAACCTTGGTCTCACTACAGTACAGTACTTATATTTGCATCCAGTACACTGCTTAAGAAATAAGGAAAGTGTGGTTGATTTTTTTTCCACTGAAAGGAATTGAATTTGGAGACTATGGCATGTTCTTGTCCCGATGTAGTAATGCACTTGTGTTTGCCTGCCTTGTGGCATAACGGCCAGAGCCCTATTACTATTCCGATAAGATGGGTGGATAGAGCATTGAGTTGGAGCCCCTGATGAACCACTTATAGGTACTCAATACACAGAAACCCCCAAGAAGGCTTTGCATACAGTACAGTAAAACACCGGATAACGATTGGATCAGATAACGCTAAAATCGCATAACGTTTGGGGAATTTGAGGCAAACATTTGGATCGGATAACATGTTAACCATTATGTTAACCATTATGTTAACGTTATCTGATCCATCAGATAACCTTTGCCTCAAATTCCCTGAGGCGTGGGTGTGACTCACCAGTTTCTCTTGGGAGAAAGGGAGGGGCTGCCTGCTCTCAAGCTTGCCACATTTGAATAACAAAGGGTTGCAAAAACCAGTCTGACTAGTTTAGCAAAGACAAGGCTTAGGACCCTTTCCCCAGTGTAACCCAGAACACTTTGCAGAAAAATAATTACAAAGAGACAATTTGACCCAATTACATTTATGAAGTTTCCCCTTTAAATTCTAAACAGCCTGAACCCAAGATTGTAGCTCCGCAAGCCTCATGCATTGTCAATGGAAAACAAGCAGACTGAAACCTTTCACCTACAAAGCAATTAAGCTTTTCACACCCTGCAAAGCCCTGAGGGAACTTCCTTTATTACAGCAATGGTAGGTGGGCTGATTCTAAAGGAAAACATTTTCCTAGCTTCTGTTCAGATCTTTTAAAACAGCACTTTATAAAATTTTCAAAAATTTAAAAATGCTGTATGGCTTTGTTCCCCTAAAGTCAGGGTGGTCTGGCATGTTTTTGTAATGTATTTACCCTTTAGACAATTATTTCTTAAAGTTCTTTAAGTTTCCAGCATGTTTCCTTGACTTTCCCTTGAAGCCTCTGTTGCTTATCTCTATGGAGTTAACGTTATCTGATCCACCTGAATAGGATTTTAATGTTATCTGGTGCATGCATCGGATAAGGCTAAAAATCGGATAACATTAAGACTTGTGGAACCAAGTCTTAATGTTATCCGAGGTATTACTGTAGTTCAGAATTGACTCGATGGCATATACCGTAGTTACTGATGTTTTAACATTAGTGTAATTTGCCATGGTTAATTGCAGCTAATTAACAAGATGGTAGAACAGGCATTTGCAACCCTTGGCCTGTGGGCCTAATCCAGCCTGTCCATCTCATTAATCCAGCCCACGGTGGTCACCCTGGAAGCTCCTCCCACCATCTGACGTCCCAATACGTCACTTACCATGGCGGCGGCGGTGGCTTCCCACAGTGGTGGGATGCTTTTTGGAGCAAAAGCGCTCCATCTGGGGTTTTTTTCTTCCCTTCCCTGCTCCTTTTCAGCAGTTTAAGCGCAGCATTTGGTCACTTCCAGTGTCAAGCAGAGCTTGCTTTAGTGCATGGGTTCACACCACAGAACCACCCAAGCACTGACACAAACTCTGCCCGGCCCTAGAAGTCCAAAACTGCCACACTTAAGCTGCTGAAACATAGAGGGGAAGTGAAGAAAAAAAATCCCCAGATGGAGTGGGTTTGCTCCAAAAAGCATCCCACCACTGTGGGAAACTGTGGACACTGTGCAAAGAGCTGAATAATGGGTGCGATTGGCGGTGACAACAACAGTGAAAACTGAAGCAGTGGGTACCAACATGCCTCCAACCCCTGGCAGGAAGTGTCAGGCGCGGCTCCGGCCCTTGGTGGGAAAACATTGCAAAAACCTATGCTAGAATATACCAAGGTTGTGCAGTTGGGATGTAACCAAGGTAACTCACAGTCTATCATCCATTAACTGCAGCAAATCAGAGAAACCTTTTGTTAATTCCAGTCAGATTCTGGCTAGGACATTTGTCAGCCTAGCACCATGGAAGCCATTTTTTCTTTACTGCAGCAGACAACGCTCTCTAGAATTTGTGTTTTTCATTTGCATTGTAAGACATTGTAAAGAAAAATGTAAAGTGTGAATTGTATACAGAATCCAGCATTCCTAAACGTTATTGGAAGTATATGAAGTGATTTTTCTGAAATACTGTACTAGACTAAGAAAGGTTCCTAGATTGCTGCTCCATGTTGTTTTAGGAAGAAGGTTCCCATTGTTTCACAGTGTAATCATAACTAGTCAACGTGGCCAAGGGTCCATTGAGTTGACACTTCTTCCATATCTAGGACAGATGTGAAACTGCCAAAATGAAGGTACCTTTTGATGAGTTCACTCTGCAGTTCCTTTTGCCTGACCTCGTGTGAGAAAGATAAGCTGGCAGCACGTTTGCCATTATCAGGGTACACCCAATTGTGGTTCAAAAGTTGTGCAGAACCTAACCCCCTTCCAACCAAGTATATTAACGACGACTTAGGACCCACTTTTACCTAGCCTAAAATTTTGCCAGTGTTGTAGCTATGTCCCTGAGCCAGGCAAATTTTAGGTCTAGCATAGTTCAGGTCTTCAGGGATGTGGTGGCTCAATGGTTAAGGAGTTCACTTTGTTAGCTGGAATGCTGGCAAGTTGGCAGTTCGAGACCTGGATGCTGCATGACAGTTTGAGCACCCGTCTCTGTCCCAGCTCCTGCCAGTCTAGCAGATCAAAAGCAAGAAATTACAACTAGATAAATAGGGACCACTTTGGTGGGAAAAGATCTTGTGGACATGAAAGGAGCCTCATTTGGGCATCCCCTGAGTGGAGTTTCTTCAACAAAAATCCTTTCAACCCAGAATAATTTCTGACACAAAATTACTATTGCTGAGGCCTTCATTCTTTCTGTCCCCTTTTGGCTCTTCTGCAACAGATACAAAGGTGGAGAGAGGTTCTGCGCTGTCAATTATCCTGCCTCTCCCCTTAGCTCCTTTTGGAGAAATCCACACAACAGCAATGGCTTTATTGTAGCTAAATGAACCAAGCCTAACTGCCTAGTTCTAGTCTCATAATGAATACCAATAGTTAGGAGTAATCATTCCTTGCTCTAGGGCAGCTCCAAAAATAATTGAATGCAGACAATTCTTTAATGTAGGTCCTATTTGCAAGTACACTAGTACCTCGGATAACGTTAAGACTTGGTTCCACAAGTCTTAACGTTATCCGGTCTTTAACATTGTGCGATACATTGATTGCACAACTTTAAAAAAACACTCCTGTTCCCTTTCTGGGTGGGCAAGACAAATCCCTCACTGTTAGCCTTTCAGTGTGGGATTCCTCTAACAGTGAGGGAGAATATAATTCCTCTAACAGGGAGGGAGAATATAATCCCTCACTGTTAGGTTTGCAAGCCTTTCGGTGAGGGATTCATCTCAATAGTGAGAGATTCGTCTTGCCCACCCTGTTGTTTCAGCAGGGGAGGCAGGGAAAATCTCTCTGCCTTTGTATTTGGGTGGAGGGGGGAGTAAGGGCTCTGGTTCAGCCCCCAACCCAAAGGCAAAGGCAGAGAGATTCTCCCTGCCTCTCCTGCTGAAAAACAGGGTGGGCAAGACAAATTCCTCACTGTTAGACAGTGATGGGATGTAACAGGTGCGCACCAGTTCACTAGAACTGGTAGTAACTTTTTCCAGTGTCCCAGAGAACCGGTAGCAGCTTTTTTTGGGGGGGGAAAGCATCTTCGGGGCTCACCTTTCAACTGGCTTCCCCACTGCGCATGCACACCAAGCACTTGGTGTGAATGCATGCCTACAGTCCTTGGTGCATATGCACGGCCTCCTTGCTGTCCTCCCAAGTGGGGAGGAGAAAGAGAAGCTGCTAGCCTGAAGCTCCCTATAGCCTGCTCCCCAGGGTAAGTGACTCACCTTTGGATGTGGTGTGTCTGTGTGTATTTTAATGTGTATTTAATACCTTTACCTATATTGACGTACTACCACAGTCCCTAAAAAGGCCTGGCAGCCAGCAGGCCTGGCGGCCTGGCTTGGGGTTTTTAAGCGAAGTCTTGGAGTTACCTCATCAATAAGCTACACCTGTGCTATTCCAATTGCTGTTCCAATAAGGAGATACAGCTGTTTTACATTTACATTAAGGCATATTATCCTAGAGAACTGGTTAGGTAAAAACTTAGTACCTAACTTCTTTAACTGTTGAAAAGTTAAAAAGAGCCAAAATGAAGCCATCTTGTGGTGAGTTCATTCTGTAGTTCCTTCCATCTGACCTAGTGTGAGAAAGATTAGCCAGAATAAGCTTTAAGCTCTGGTTTAAAAGCTCTGGTTGATTTGTGTTTGGGGTGGGTGGGTGGGTGTATTTTAATGTATTTTTTATTTTATTTATTTAATTTATTTATGGTTTTTTTTGTTGTGGGTGGGTGGATTGAGGTGTGTGTATGTGTGTCTGTGCTTATTTTTATTTATTTTTTATTATTTTTAATTTTTCTTTGGCCCCACCCATGATGTCATGATGTTAGCTCCACCCACACTGTGATGACATCACAGTGGGGTAGTAAAAATTTTGACATCCCACCACTGCTGTTAGATGAATTCCACACTGAAAAGCTAGCAGTGAGGGATTCGTCTTACCCACTCTGTCATTTCAGCAGGGGAGGCAGGGAGAATCTCTCTGCCTTTGCCTTTTGCCTTTGGGTTGGGGGCTGAACCGGAGCCCATACTTCCCCACAACCCAAGGGCAAAGGCAGAGAGATTCTCCCTGCCTCCCCTCCTGAAACAAGAGGGTGGGCAAGACGAATCTCTCACTGTTAGACAACTCCCACACTGAAAGGCTTGCAAATCTAACAGTGAGGGATCCTTCACTGTTAGAGGAATCCCACACTGAATGGCTAACAGTGAGGGATTTGTCTTGCCCACCCAGAAAGGGAACACGAGTTTATTTAAAAGTTTGGCCACTCCTGTTTTAGATATTAGTTGTGATACTTAATGGACTAGGATACCACTATAGGCTTCACCTTTTAGAAGTTGTGGTAATTCACATCATAATGGCCTTTTTTCTGACATCACAGAACTAATTCTTACTAATTGGGAGTACAGTATGTGAATTTTCCTTGAGGAAGTGTGGATGAGAAATTAGTGATGCACAGAATGAAGCTCTGCTAGAGCAGTACTTTGCAGGAGATTATTCAGAGAGGTAGGCACATCAGCAAAGTAAGTGGTATGCCTGAAAAAGTGACTTTACCTTATAAACAATGACTTAAATTTGAAGATGACTGTGACCTGTTCTAGCATTGACTTTGCCTCTTTTGCTGTTGTGTGTGTACATGCATGTGCATAAGATAGCATGTCTATGAATGTTTGTCTGCATTCCTTTTATGTGTATTGGGGAAAGGGTGGAAACCGAAGATTTAGCTCCCTGCCTGGAGTATGTTTAGTGCAGTATTTGTTTCAAAGCTGTGCATGAAGGAACTTGTAGGGCAGGCTTTGGAAATCATTGGCCGCCCAGATGTTCTAGACCTCAGTTCTCCAAGGAAAAAAACCAGACACTATAGCAGTGGGAAGGTATCATGGAATGATTATTTGAACCATCTGGAGGGCAAAAGGTTTCTCACCCTTGTCTTAGATCAGGGGTGCCCAAACTTTTCCAGCCGTGGGCCGATCGCGTGGTTCAAGGAGCCAGTCACTAAGGGCTGGGGGCCAAAAGCGGGCCCCGATCCATAGTTTGGGGACCCCTGTCTTAGATTGACTTTTGCAATATTGGAACCCCTTTTCCCAGTACGTTGGTAAATTCAGTAAAAATGTAGCTTCAATTAATCTTTGATGGAATAGGAAAAGATGGCTCTCTATTTGGGGTGTTCTTTTGTTCGTTCTTCGTGGCAGGTATCTTACTTTGATTTGTCTCCAAACTTTATGCACGCCTCTTTCCAGAGACAAAAACCACTCCTTTATATTATGCCATGGTTTAATTGTGTCATTACATAGAAGAATGGATAGTCGTAGAAGAATGGATAGTTGTACTGGCCAGATGGCACAGCACAAGAAGAAAAAGGGCTCTTACTGTGGGATTGAGATAATCTGCAGGGCCTCATTTGTGAATCCACCCAATGGAGGATTCTAGCAAACAAAATTGTTTTTAAACAAGTGTTATGCTGATCTGATTGAATGAAGGGAGTGAGGAAATTGGACTGTGGTAGCTGGAAATGTTGAAACATAGATCTGATGACTTTGAGCAATATATGTGTAGAAATAGTTAAAGAATTTTCTGGATACAAATTTTTACGCAAACACACTTAGTCCTCGTAGATTAAAGTGTGGCTCAGAATGCAGTCCTTCGTCAGAATGCATCCCATGTTGGTACGAACATTATATGTGTCTTAAAGAAAAGCAGGCAATGGCACAGCTACAACCATGGGGAACCATGCATACTGAAAATGGAGCAGTAAATGCCACTAGCTATGATGATGTGCCATCTCTTCCTGGAAACTGGAAGCAAAAATAAATGGAGGTCAATTTTCCATATGGAGTCCCTGGGACAAATAACATGTTATCATGCCCCATAACTTCTGTGGATATCTGCTGCCCCAGTTTCAAGGCAGCTACATGCCCTTAGTTGCTAATAACATGTTGAAATAGAGTGTTTCCCTGTTTTTTCAAAGTATTTCCAGATCCATGGACCACTACATAGAATTGCAAGGGAACAAAAAGAAATACTGTGCCTTTAAAGAAGACTCCTCTGTTAACTTCCTGATATTCACCAGCCAGACCAAAAAGGTCATGCAAGGGACCCACAGATGGTAGCTTGGTGGTGTAAGTCAATATAGTGTATGAGCATAGGAAGCTGTCATAAACAGAATAATAAGACCATTGGTCCACCTAGCCCAGTGTTGTCTGCTCTGATTAGCAGTTGTTCTCCAGGCGTTAATACCGGATTCTGGGTATTACAGGGAATTTCTAGGGATTTTAACTCAGACAGCATGCAAAGCAGTTGCCCCATGACTGAACTATAGCCCCTAAAAAGTCATTGGTTGTGGTTTCTTTAATCTTCCACTTAAGAGGGAAAAGGTTGATTCTGTAGCTATAAAGTTGCAAGGGAACAATGGATTAACTTCTTTTACACAATTCTGAATGTTTATTTTGTAACATTTTTGCTATAAAGAAGGCGCATGTGATCGCTGCAGACATAAATGCAGTTTTGTGAACTGTAAAATTGAGTATCTATGATAATATCTATACAGAAAACTCGCCGAAGAACATGACATTGTAAATTGATTAATGGAATTCATTTACCAAATAACTTAAACATTGCATGAATATACAGTCTCATGCTTCATAATTAAAAAGTAATCCTTAGTTCTTCATCATCATAGTCATCATCATCATCATCATCATTATTATTATTAGTCTGGACCAGATATGATATTGCCAAAATGAAGCCACCTTTCGGTGAATTCATCCTGCAGTTCTTTTCACCTAACCTAGTGTGAAAAAGATTAGCCAGCACAAGGTTGCCGTTGCCCAGGGTACACCCGATTGTGGTTCAAAAATATTATTTCATGATGAATAACCTTTGAGCTATGATGTATCTTAAATAGAAAACTATATTTCGATAGATTTTTCTTTAAAAAGCATTTCTTAAATTCAATTAAAATTTAAAAAAATAGAATTTAAATAAAAAATACAATTTAAATATTTAAAGATCCATTTATAATTTTAAAAACAAAAACATTGGTTTTTACCATCCCTGCATTCTACATGGATGATGGTGTGGTGGTGGTAAGATGATGCTTCTAGCATGGCTGGGACATAAAGCCAAGCTGAGTTGATTGTTTGGCAACTTCTCTTCAGAGATTTATAAGCCCCCAAGTGTAGGTCAGCCATGAAGCAACATATGCAAGTGTGTAACTCCAACCTGAGAAGTAACAGAGGAAAACCCTCTAGGGGTAGTCGCATTCCTGTGCCTGGTATATCTGTTTCAGGTTCAATTAGTGTCTGTATGTGTGGCGGGGGGAGGTTTCAGGTTCATTTCGCAGTGCTTCCAAACATATTATGTGACGACACTAAGGTGCCAATGTTCCTATGCAAGTGTCAGCATTCCATACACATTCCTCCAGATAAATTAAAAAACGGTTTTAACTAACTGGTCATGTATGATAGACATGTAGTTTTTAATGATCCCACTGAAAAATCCTTGGCACTGTTGCCAAAGCATTTCAGGACAGTTAGCAATATGTACCTCCTTACACACTCTGAAGAGAAATCAAGGAGTTCCTTATAAGACTGAAATATGAACTCTAGTACTGTACTGTACTAGTGGACCAGTTTCATCTAATCATGCTGGTGCACATATTACTCTCTGAACTACAGGACTGTAAAACAATCCCACAGCTCCTAGTTATTTACCCTCCCAAGATTCACAAGAGCCAAGTGGTGACTGAGAAAAAAGGAATTGGGGGCGTTTGAGTACCCAGGGCCTGATCCCATCAGTAATCTTATTCCTCTAAAATTGGGTTTCTCAACCTTTTCAAGTTGGAGGCTGGGTCACGCTTCCTCAAACAGTTGAGGGGGCTGGACTGGTTGTCTCCCCACCATTTACGGTTGTCGTAAATGCATTTATGAAGGCCGTGGACTTATTTAGGGTTGTCATAAACTTGTTTAAGTAGGCCTCATTTACAGCTGTTGTAAATGCATTTGCAATGACTGTAAATTATTCTGCAGCTGATTCCGCTGCTGGAAGCTGGAGCAAGGGCAGGGGCCATATTATTTGGTGCCATGGGGCGGATCCAGTTACAGGCAGCCAAAATTTTTACTACAACAATGTGGGTGGAGCTGACATCATGGGTGGAGCCAACGTCATTACATCATGATGTCATGGGCAGAGCTAACATCATGATGTCATGGGCAGAGCCAATGATGTGGGAGGAGCCAAAGTAAAAAAAAACCAATAAAAATAAGTATACCTAAAAATACAAATTAAATGGACATAAAAACACATGAAATACACATTAAATACACATAAAAATACACGTTAAGTACACATAAAAATACACGTTAAGTACACATAAAACACATAAAAATACACATTAAAAATAAATACACATTAAATGTACATTAAAATATACCCACCCACCCCCCACCCAAAGGCGAGTCACTTATCCTGGGGAGCAGGCTGTAGGGAGCTTCAGGCTAGTAGCTGCTCTTCCTCCTCCTCGCTTGGGAGAACAGCAAGGAGGCCACCGAGGGCCTCAGCAGCAGCCACTGGTTCCTCCGTGGTTGTGCATGGCCGCCCAACGCTCTGTGCTGCCACACTCCAAGCAGCGAATGGCTGCTTAGCTCGGCAGGCAGAGCGCTGTAGGTGTGCATGTGTGCCAAGCGCTGTAGGTGCAAAAACGTAAGCCCCTGAGGTGGTTCCCCCCAAAAGCTGCTACTGGTTCTCCGGGAAACTGGGAAAAGCTACTACTGGTTCTGGCGAACTGGCTGCTGCCCATCACTGGGCGGATCTGGCCTGTGGGCTGTAGGTTGAGAACCCCTGTTCTAAAAGGTTTCCAAGCACACTCCTTCTAAGGGATTTCCTCTATCCCAGCCACTTTAGATACTCAGCTTCACAGGGTCTTAATTATTCAGACATCTACAGCATTACAGCTCTGTATCGTGATACACTTGTGTTTGTACAGGAACTCCTGTCCTTTTCTGAACAGATCAGGTTTTAACACTGTTAACATATAAAGGAATACGGACACAACGGGCTTCACTTAGATAAAGCCACTGATAAGATCACTCAAAATAATGTTATCTGCTAATCAGGTACAGTAATACCTCATATAACATTAGTATCGAATAACACTAAAATCGCATAACATTAAGGAATCTGGGGGGAAGAATTGCATCAGATAACATTAAGATCCTATGGGAAGCTTCAGATAACAACCGCTAAAGCCTGTGTGGTTACAATGTATCTCTATGGATCCCATAGGATTTTAACATGCATCAGATAACACTAAAAATCATATAACACCAAGACTTGTGGAACCAGGTTTTAGTGTTATATGAGGTTTTACTGTACTGTATAAGCCTCCAAGTGTAATTCAGCCAGGAAACAAAGTATGGGTTCTTTAGCCTTAGAAGAAAGGCTAGATATAAATATTTTAAATAAACATAAATAAATATGTGATAGTAAAGTACTTCTGTTTGTTTAGTTCCCATTCACTTGAGTCATGCTTTGTTCCTAGAAGCTGAATGCTTTTGTCTTGAGGAGGTTGCAATCATGTACGTGATTACTTGGGAGTAAGTGCCACTGAATTCGAAAGAATCCTTAAGCAGCTCCAGTAAGATTCACGGGATTTCTGTACATGAAGAATCCAACATGTGCGACAGACTTTACTTGTCACACAAGAGCAAAAGTATTTGTCATATTTATACATGTGACAAGAAATCCTTTCCAGCCCCCTGGCATATTTAAATTGCTGAAAAACACACACATATCATGATGTGCAGACATGATATTTTACACATGCAGCTAAGAGGTGTTTTGTGTGTGTATGTATAAAGGTTCTTAAAGGTACATTTTATCATAAATTCATCCAAGAACAAGGCATGTTTTTTAAGGAATTCCTACAATTTCTGTAGGAAACCAACAAGGTTGTCCTAGATTTAAGCAATCACTTTTTCAGTTCAGTTAAATGGACACTAGAAGAGTCACTCCCCTCCTACAGAAGCAAAGAAGGTGTTCCACTCCATACTCTGTCACTACAGTAGAAGTATAACATGCACTGCACCTAACACATTATTCACACACTTGTCAAACCTAACACACTTAACTGGGCTGGTTTCCTCAATCCATTCCTCCACAAAGTTACTATCAAAGAAAATCTTAAATGAGAAAGGCAACGGGCAAACAAATTCATGCTCTAGCTCAGAGGTTCCTAACCTAAGTCCTGTGGGCCAATTTTGGCCCATGGTGCATTTTCATGTGGCCTCCATCCCTCTAAGTACATTTGAGAAACAAAATGGCCACCCCTTGAAGCTGTTGGGACAAAATGACCACCCCATTGTGGAGGCAGTGCAAAATGGCCATCCGGCCCAAGCACACATGACCATGGAAACAATAGCAGAACCTGGTATGGTTCAGACCCATGCTCTAGTAAAGATCTCCCTTGCTCGAAAGCCAGTCATATGCTCATCTCCATTTACAGCCAAAGAAACACTGCTGCCTGCATCTGCAAACATTTCCATGACCATGTGGCAGGCATAACTAGACGCCAGAGTGCATGGAACACTGTTACTTTTCCCACCAAAGTGGTACTTATTTATCTACTTGCAATTTCTTATTTTCAAACTGCTAGGTTGGCACGAGCTGAGACAGAAACAGGAGCTCACTCTGTTGTGCAGCACTTGGATCTTGAACTGCTGACCTGCCAACCTTCAAGTTGTCAAGTTAGAGTTTTAACCACTAAGTCAACCCATGTCCTTCAGCCTCTTAAAAAGTCCTCTTGATGGATAAGACAGTAGGAAGCTTGCTTCAACCCCACTTTTCAAGCTAAGGACCCATTCAATGGCCCATAGCTCTATTCAGAAATGTGCAGGCAAGTAAGAAAGAAATCCTGCAGAGGAAACTAAGATTGGGAATATGGATAAATTGCTGTAGGGAAGGCAAACCCCCAGCATTAAGTTCTTTTAGTGGTTCTGTGTTAAATTCCTCCCCAGACTGCCAAACACAGCAGTGGATCTACAGCAGTGTGGCTTAATGGTAACACCTCATATGGAAAACCAGTGCTCCTCCTTGATGTTACTGCACTTCAATACTAGCATCCCTCACTATTTGGGCTGCTGGCCAAGACTGGCCCATGAGTCAAAAAAGTTACTGAATAGAGGAAAAATAAAAACAGCTGCCTTTCATGTGGTATTCCCCCCACATCAGCCTATTGCAGGTGGCTGTCCCACCTCCTTCCCTCTAAATTTCTGTGGAAATCAGAAGGCAAAATGATCAGTACTAAAGTGTAGTCTTATCTTTATTACACAAACCACTGGAATGAATGAATGGATTTGTTTACTTATTACTATTTCATTGTTTGCATATTTTCTTCCTCCCACAGCTCTAGAATTGCCATTTTAAAAGTACTAAAACACATTTAAGTGAGTATGAAGAAAACAGAAAAAGCACTGTTTTAAAATGGGGCGTTTTCTGTTACATAACTATCACTGGTCAGGAAATCTCTAAATGAAAAACCAATCAATCAGATTTTCACACTGGCTTGCTCCCAGAATCTCTAAAGCACTTAATTCATTTTTCTTTTAAAAGCAAATCCACACCTCACTTTAATTGACATATGCTGTAACAAGATATTGTACCGTATAATCTAGTGGTGGAGAACCTATGGCACACATTCCACAGAATGCATGGAGAAGCCTGTCTGTTGGCACACATGCTGTCATCCCAGCACAGAGTTTGCTCCACCCCTCGACCCAGCAACCCAATGAGGGCACTTCCTTCTTCCCCCCAGCACAGAGTTTGCCTGCCCCTCTGCACAGCAACCCAATGGGAGTGCTTCCTCCTTCCCCCCCAGCACAGAGTTCACCATGGGCACTTGGCCTCTAAAAGGTCTGGGCGCTTGGCCTCTAAAAGGTTCACCATCACTGGTATAGTCCCAATTCTTCTGAGACTTCACTGTCCCAGGATACAGGTGTCCAAGTGCATGCTTAAAGGCTCTACCAGGGAAAGCAGCCAGAACTTGGAAGTAACACATCATTATATGTAACACATTCCTTTCAGAGGAGGGGAGGTTGTGGTGGTTAACAAACATAAAGAGATCTCCATTAGTGAAAGAATATTAACATTACAGTTTGTGTTCAACAAATAATATTTATTTTTCTCTTATCCTATGTGAATAAGAATAAGATTCTTCTTAATTTTCCCCTCTCACAAAAGGAATGAAAAAGACAAACACAAATGAAAAATTTAATGCATAACATAACATGCTATTCACTGTTTTAAAATTGCAACATTACAGGAAATTTGTAGGGCAAGGCAGGGTTTTTATAAAACCAGTGCCTTTTAAGCCCTGGAAAGAGGATTCCCAGCATGCATAAAGCTAATATTATCACAGATGAAGATTTTAGCCCAGCTTTTCTCCCTGAATAACTCTGGGGCAATTTTACACAGGAGAACATTTTAATATTCACAGCAGCTTCTGTGGAACAAAGATCACAAAAGCCCAAGCCACAACTTACTTCTCCATATTAAACACCTTATCAGATCTGGCAGAACAAATTAATTTTAAAAAAAAGTCAGGATATCTGTTCTGTGGGATCCAATACAGCAGTGGTTTCATTTGCACCACTCCCTGTCTATTATATGTGCCTGTTTCTTCATAGAGGTGGATTTTCCAAGTGGGGGATACATATAAAGTTACTAGCAGGGAAAACAAGATGTTTTCATTATTGGGGTGTCCATTCCCTCTCCCCCCCCCCCCAAGAATTCTCTGATAATTCCCCAGATAGTATTCAGGCAGTCCCAGGCTATAAGTCCAGAACAACAGACATTTACATTTTATTCACACAGAGAAGAGCCTCGCCTCAGAAGCTGCATTGCCTAATTCTGGCCTACTTCCTGTTGTAAATGTACAAAAAAGGAACCTGCTCCCTGGGTGTGTAGTTTTACTGCCTTTTAGGCCCAATAAAGGGCATTCTCAAAGATATAGGATAACCAAGAAGCATCTCAGCAGATTCTGTTTTTGTACATTTACAACAGAAGTAGGCTGACACTAGGTCAGTGGTGGTGAACCTATGAAATGGCACTCGGAGCCCTCTCTGTGGGCACCCGTGCAGTTATCCCAGCACAGAGTTTGCACTGCCCCTCTGCACAGCAGCTCAAAGGGAGCGCTTCTTCCCTCCCCCAGCACAGAATTTGCCTTGCCCCTCTGCCTAACAGCCCAAAGAGAGTGTTTCCTCTCTCCCCTGTTGCCGTGTTGGGACTTTGCAATAAATAAGTGGGTTTTGGGTTGCAGTTTGGGCACTGGTCTCTAAAAGGTTCTCCATCACTGGACTAGAAGAAGATTGCTGGGAGCAGAATGCTATAGATCTGTACAGGTTGCTAAGAGTGAAGAGGGAGAGGCAAGCGATGAAGCTGAAAGAGAAACTTTTGGAGACAGGTGCTTGATGTCCTTTAAGTATGTGTGTAGCAGTTTGCGTCATTGATATTTCCTATTACACTAGTACCCTGGATAACGTTGAGACTTGGTTCCACAAGTCTCGTCGTTATCTGGTTTTTAACGTTGTGCGATGCATTGATCACACAACGTTAAAAAAAGCCCTGTTTCCCTGGAGGCTGCAGCAAGCCAGAATGTCGGGATTTGAACCCTGATGTTTTGGCTTGCTGCACTGGCTGAGGACGTCGGGGAAGCCCAGAAACAGCTTGGATCGGGTCTCCCCACCTCCCTTGACCCGGCCGGGGGGGGGGTGTCAGAGACCACAAAATTGGTAAAAAAATTGGACTTTTTAAATCAATTTTGGGGTCTCTGACCCCCCCCCCTCTGGGTCCAGGGAGGTGGGGAGACCAGATCCAAGCTGTTTCTGGGCTTCCCTGACGTCCTCAGCCAGTGCAGCAAGCCAAAAACGTCAGGATTCGAACCCTGACGTTTTGTTTTGTTGCAGCCACAGAGAGGGTGGGGGAACTTCAAAATTAGCACGCATCGGGTCTCCCGACCTCCCTAGAGCCAATGCGTGCTATTTTTGAAGTTCCCCCACCCTCTTTGAGGCTGCAACAAACCAAAACGTCAGGGTTCGAATCCTGACGTTTTGGCTTGCTGCACTGGCTGAGGACGTTGGGGAAGCCCAGAAACACCTTGGATCGGCTCTCCCCACCTCCCGGGACCTGGATGGGGGGTCAGAGCCCCCAAAATTGGTATTAAAAAGTCCAATTTTTTACCAATTTTGGGGTCTCTGACCCCCCCCCGCCGGGTCCAGGGAGGTGGGGAGACCCGATCCAAGCTGTTTCTGGGCTTCCCCGACATCCTCAGCCAGTGCAGCAAGCCAGAATGTCAGGATTCGAACCCTGACGTTTTGGCTTGCTGCACTGGCTGAGGACGTCGGGGAAGCCCAGAAACAGCTTGGATAGGGTCTCCCCACCTGCCTGGACCCGGCGGGGGGGTCAGAGACCCCAAAACTGGTAAAAAAAGTCCATTTTTTTACCAATTTTGGGGTCTCTGACCCTCCCCCCCCCCCCGCTGGGTCCAGGGAAGTGGGGAGACCCGATCCAAGCTGTTTCTGGGCTTCCCTGACGTCCTCAGCCAGTGCAGCAAGCCAGAATGTCGGGATTCGAACCCTGACGTTTTGGCTTGCTGCACTGGCTGAGGATGTCGGGGAAGCCCAGAAACAGCTTGGATCGTGTCCCCTGCCTGCTCCAGAGAGATCAAAGGACCCGATCTACAGCTGCAGGGTGTCTGGGGAAGCTGACGGGGACTCCCTGTCGGCTTCCCTAGCCACCCGCCCTTGCCTCCGCAGCTGTGGGGTGGCTGGGGAAGCCGACGGGGAGCTCCCCATCAGCTTTCCAGCCTCCCCACCCCTGCCTCCGTAGCTGCAGGGTGGCTGGGAAGCTGAACGGAGAACCCCGTTCAGCTTCCCAGCCACCCTGCTGCTAAGAACAACTGTATCGGATAACGCTAAAATTGCGTTATTTGATACAAGATTTTTCCGAAAATCTTGTAACGTTGTGCACTTTTAGCACTATCCGGTACTATCGTTATCCAGGGTATTACTGTACAGTATATGGATACTTTTTATGATGCAGTATTGCTCATGGATATACCTTGTGAAAGCCTCCAGTGGTATAGAAGCTTTCCACAGTTATGGATGTGTGTGTATGTAGTATAATTATCTGCATTTGTCCTTATTGGCCACTCCATGAAGTTGTTTACACAGTAAGTCTATTTCCAGGAGTATAATAAGTAAAACATGTAGCCAAGCTCCTAGTTCCTAGTACTGTATAAGGAAAATTGTTTCAAAGGCAGTAACATTAAAGACTTTCTGTTGTATTTCACATTGGCAAGAATAGAATTTCTGTTCTGTTGTGTCCATTGGTACTTTGGTCAACATTGATAAAAGTAAGGAGTTGCATGGTAAAGGAGAGTTGCCAGTAGAAGTGGTGGTGGTGGGGGGACTGGGAGAGGCAAAAAAGTGACGTGGAAAACAGGCGTTGGAAGCTTGGAGGTCACAATCATGTTGCTTGCAAACTGACCTTTGAATGGTAATACTAAAAGCACGACTAGCTTCTTCAAATTCAGTGGATGGGAACGGAGAATGGCTGCTTAAAGAAGTTTCCTTAACATAATCTAGACCAGAGCAGGGATCTGCAAACTTGGCTCTCCAGATGTTCTTGGACTTCAATTCCCAGAAGTCCTGATCAGCAGGCATACTGACTTGGGCTTTTGGTAATTGAAGTCCAAGAACACCTGGAGAGCCAAGTTTGCAGATCCCTGGACTAGAGAATGAAAGATTGATAGCTAGAAGCTCAAGTTTTTCTGTTAGGAGAACAGAGTGTCTTGACATATTCAGGAAGGCATCTGTTTCAGAGTTCATGTATTATTAATCCAGCTGCTACTGAGACACAAGTTGACAGGACAAGGGGCACCAGAGGAAGGCAAAGCCCACTTTTTCCCCAGTTTGCCATATTTGTGGAAAGGTAAGAAATTGCAAGTAGATAAATAGGTACTGCTTCAGCAGGAAAGGTAACAATGTTCTTTTTGCTCCAGTGTCTAGTCATGCCTGCTGCATGACCACAGAAATGTCTCAGATGCAGACAGCACTGGCTCTTTGGTTATGAATGGAGATGAGCACTGTACCCTAGAGTCGGATACAACTGGCTTTTAAACAAGGGCAACATTTACTCTTAATAGGATTTTAAGCTGTTGGATCAATATAGTTGGAAGACACTCAAACAAGTATATGCCCCCCATTCAAAGCTGCATTAAACACTTGTGGCAGGATAAGAAAACAAAAAAGCATGGCAGAATATACCAGGGAGCTAAGTAGCATACTATTAAATCCTTCTTTTCAATGTTCAAATTAATGTTTTTTCTTAAACAGACACACATACAAACTGTTTTGTACAATAATTTGAAACATTCTGATTTGTAGCTCAGTAGAGCTTTTGCACAAGCAGTGAAGACAGTGGTGGGCAGCAACAAGTTCGCACCCCCCAGGGGGGGGTAGCAAATTTGGGTGGCCTTTGGGGAGGGGAATAGCAAAATTAGGTGGCCACACCCACCTCCCTACCCTGCCCAATCAGGTTTTGTCCCTGCAAATGGTTCAAGGTCTCCCTTGCTCAAAAACCAGTCATATCTGACTCTAGGGTGCAGTGCTCATCTCCATTTACAGCCAAAGAGCCAGTGCTGCCTGTGTTTGCCGATGTATTCATGGTCATATGACAGGCATGACTAGATCGCCCACAATGTAGGCTCTGTCCATGGTGTAGGCTCTGCCTACAACGTAGGCTCCACCCATGACATAGGCTCTGCCCACGGTGTGGTAGCAATTTTTTTGCTGCCCACCACTGAGTAAAGATAATCCAAACATTTGGCTATTCAGTCTATGAGTCACTGTAGAATTAGGCCTCCACACAGGTAAGAAACTGGTCTTTGCTTGCTGTTGTCTGCACAGCTCTAAGAATGCTAAGCAGGACCATGTATTTGAAAGGTCTATATGTTTTGGCTTTTTTTTTGCAAAACATAAACTATTTTGCATGGAAAGGAGAGAGGGAACTGTAGGGACGCAAAAGCTTCAAAGGTTTCTCTGTGTTCAGAAATTCCCCCAGATACAACTCTTTGACCATATGCTTCTAAATATATTATCATAGCTATGAAGGCCTGTAACTTGCATTTTATAAAGCAAAACACAAAAAAATGAAATATTGACTGGATGCTTAATTCTTCACTCAATGTCAAGCCCTGCTAGTTGTTTTTCCTTTGCCTTTACAAACCAGGCGTTTTCTCCTAGAACTGTGAGGAACTCATTTTTCTTGTTTATCATTGCTGTGCTGATGATTCTGAGGAAGCAAAATCCAATCCACACAACCTTATTTCTCATTTTATAAAGAGGAGTGGCCATTTCACATTAATTTTTGCCAGAAGAATATGTAATCCTACATGTACATGACAGTTTGAATTGATTTTTCTTAAAATGTGTCAAATAAAATGCTTATATACTTAGAGGGAAGGGGATTATATGTCTGGGATAAACTAAGTAGAAACGCCACAGGAACCTCCTGTGGTTAATCTGTAAAAACTGCTGTGAACAGAAGGAAGGAAGAAACTGCAGTTTTGCAGATCGTCTGGGAGACCTCCGTATCCTGCCCTAACCCCCACCGACGTGCGTGCGCCTGCAAGTCACCCGATGTTCCGAAAAGGTAAGGATCCTTACCCTTTCGAAACTTCGGGCGAGCGGCGCGCGTCGGTGGGGGTCAGCGCAGGATACGGGGGAGACCTCCGTATCCTGCCCTAACTCCCACCGATGCGTGCGCACCTGCAAGCCACCCGATGTTCCGAAAGGGTAAGGATCCTTACCCTTTCGGAACATCGGGAGAGGAGAGGCGCCTCTCCGCGGTGTCTCCCCGGCCTCGTAGCGGCTCGCTGAGAGGCCGAGGAGATCCGGGTGAGGAGAGGCGCCTCTCCGCGGGGTCTCCCCGGCCTCGTAGCGGCTTGCTGCGAGGCCAGGGAGATCCGGGCGAGGAGAGGCGCCTCTCCGCGGGGTCTCCCCGGCCTTGTAGCGGCTCGCTGCAAGGCCGGGGAGATCCGGGTGAGGAGAGGCGCCTCTCCGCGGGGTCTCCCCAGCTTGGGAAAGAGGTGGCTTGGCCAAAATTCCCTCCCCCTGCGCGGGGGTGAGGATTTCAACCAAGCCGCCTCTTTCATGGGCTCGTTATAGCAACGGGGATCGCACGTCAAGGCAATTGCCTTGACGTGCGATCCCCGTTTCGCTCGCCTAAACAAGGGTCGGCTTTTCCGAATTCCCCCCTCCCCTGGTTTGAAGAGGTTTGAGACTGCCACTCCCAGAAAGCCCTAGAGTCAGCATGGTCACATGCTGAGGGAACCTAAGAATTGTACTGGGGAGAAAAAAGTCACTTTTCTCAATTCTAGTGGAAAGAATTGGGGGGGTGGGGAATAAGCTTGGTGAGAGATATTTTTTCTTCTTGTACCTGTGTCACAAAGCAAGTTGTGTATGTTGGCCCTCAGAGATGAGTAAAGATACAGGTGGAACAGGATACTGCCACAGTGATAGAGACTGGAACTGATGAACCTGACCTGTGTTGAGTGATATCTCCAGAAGCCTTTCAAAGCTGCTCTTTATTAAGTGAAATTGCATTGCTTTCCTTTTGTAAATCAGCTAAACCGGGTATTGATGGGATGGAGCATTAGTCACTCTCCACCTTTACAGATGGCACTGAGTGTTAAGCCCTTTCTGCAAAGGTTCTCTTTTACTAAATCTGATTAAACTCACCAGATTACAAAGAATGCCTGTGATGAGCACCAAGCTGGATAATGTTAAAAGACTCAGATGAAGGAAGAGCCAAATTGCTAATCCCTGTTTAAACCCACACTTAGTATTTTGCACACTAGACAATATATTTCTTAGAAATGACATTCTGTGGCTTCTAAACCTATGGACCATACTAGTGGAGAAGTTAATTATGAGCACATGGAAATACTTTAAAAAATTTTTTTAGAACTGCCAGGTTGTAGTCAGCATGACCACTGACTATGGTTATATCTTGTGGTATTACTGTCAGCTTTTGAATGTAGAGCAAATGTTTCATATTGCTGAATTTTTACCTTTAAAAAATGTTCGTTGCTAGAAAATATACCTTCTGAACCATTACATGTGTTGGGAAATGTAGGAAAAGATTCACCAAGGGACTAGATATGAGATGAAGTACACTAGTACCTCGGATAACGATGAGACTTGGTTCCACAAGTCTCGTCGTTATCCGGTTTTTAACATTGTGCGATGCATTGATCGCACATTTAAAAAAGCCCTGTATCCCTGGAGGCTGCAACAAGCCAGAACGTTAGGATTTGAATCCTGACGTTTTGGCTTTCTGCAGCCTCCAGGGAGGTGGGGGAACTTTGGAAACAGCTTGGATCAGGTCTTCCGACCTACCTGGAGCCAGCAGGGGGTCATGGAGCCCGAAATGGGTAAAAAAATGTCAATTTTTTTTACCAATTTCCAGCTCTCTGACCTCCCTGCTGGCTCCGGGGAGATCAGAGGACCCGATCCAAGCTGTTTCTGGGCTTTTCCCACCTCGGCCAGTGCAACAAGCCAAAACGTCCCCACTGGCCGGGGACGTCGGGGAAGCCCAGAAACAGCTTGGATCGGGTCCTCTGATCTCCCTGAAGGGGGATCAGAGAGCCTGAAATGGGTAAAAAATGGACTTTTTTACCCATTTCGGCCTCTTTGATCCCCCTGCCTGCTCCAGGGAGATCAGAGGACCCGATCTACAGCTGCAGGGTGGCTGGGGAAGCTGACGGGGACTCCCCGTCGGCTTCCCTAGCCACCCGCCCATGCCTCTGCAGCTGTGAGGTGGCTGGGGAAGCCGACGGGGGAGCCCCCCCATCAGCTTTCCAGCCACCCCACCCCTGCCTCCGCAGCTGCAGGGTGGCTGGGAAGCTGAATGGAGAACCCTGTTCAGTTTTCCAACCACCCTGCTGCTACGAAACGACTGCATCGTTATCCGATTTTAGTGTTATCTGATGCAGTCGTTATCCATGGTATTACTGTATTGCTGAACTTTTGCAGTAAAATAATTTGTTCTTTGGGTAGGTCAACACAGTACCTAAAACTCTCCTCCCTTTTAAGTTTATTTGCATTCACACATGTTCAGGTACAGCAGATGGTATGGAGATAGCATAGCAACAATCCAGGTTTGTGTATATGTGACATGCATATTCATGCAAGCACAAAAAAGGCACATAGATTGGAGATATATATGTGTGTATGGGAGGGGGAGAGAGAAAGACATTTGTGTTCATTCTATAGCAAAGACCAGCAGGTTTTCTTCTTTTCACTAAAGACCAGTTAAAAAGACCTAAGCAATCAATTATAAAGCAATAATTTTCATAGGTACGTCTAGACCAACCATTCACAACCCCCAGCTCACGCATATCTTTAATCCATCCTATAGTAATCACCCGGGCACCTCCAGGACCACCCCACCCACCAGAAGTCACGATTCGCCACTTACCGCGGTGTCTGTGGCGTTTTTGTTGGTTTACCGGCATTTCGCACAGTTGCCACCACTTCTCCCAGCAGTGGGAGGCTTTGGAGCGCATAATCGCTCCATTTTGGGGTCTTTCTGATACTCCTCCATGGCGTTTTGCTAGGGAAAGCGCACCATTCTAAGACTTTCTGGTTCCACAGCCAGTGCTCAGATGATCCATTTGACTTAATATGATTTAATTTATTTGATGTGTATGCCGCCCAATTTGGCTATGCGACTGAGGTCAGTCATGACCTGGATGCCCGCTGCCGAACCAGGAAGTCCTAGAATGATCTGCTTTTCCTGCCAAAGCACAGGGAGGAGCATCAGAAAGACCCCAAAACGGAGAGGTTATGCTCTGCAAAGCCTCCCGCTGCTGGGAGAAGTGGCGGAGACTGCAAAATGCCGCTAAACCAACGCAATCACTGACGACGCAATGACAACAAAAATGTAAGCACTGGGAGCAACCTGCCTCCAGCCCCCACATCTGCATGTCAGGGTCATGTCTGGCCTGTGGTGGGAAAACGTTGCAAAAGCCTGGTCTAGACTCAAGATGGAGGAGGGGACTGATGCTTTTCTAGTTATTTTTAGCCTGTCACACAAGCAACATACCCTGAGCTGTTATCCTTGTTTCAAGCCATTCCCGATGTCCCACTGATGTGCTAAAAGGGGAATGTGCAACCACATAGACAACCTCTGATAGCACATTGAGTGAACCATAATGCCAAATGATTATGCTAAGTGTAGTGCTTCAGTAGATGTATCTTGTAAACACATTCTAAAGGGATGTAGAACATTTTGTATACAGTTGTACTTCGCTTAAAGAGCATAATGTGTTCCACAGGACTGCTCTTTAAGCGAGTTTGCTCTTTAAGTGAAACACCACTGTAAGTGATCAATTGTGACTTCTGGTGGTGGGGATTGCGAACCCTGATTTGTTTGTTAAGCGAGTTTTGGATTGGTTTTATTTGTTAAGCAAAGCGAACATTCAGAGAAAATTCTGCTCTTTAAGCAAGTTACTCTTTAAGTGAGGTGCTCTTTATGCGAGGTTTGACTGTACCTGGATTGGATAAGGGATTGAAGGCTCAAAACACTCACACAAAGAGTTACTGGGTGCTGTGTTTCCTTTGACCCTTGAAGGATCTAAAAAGACCCACAGGGTTTTCTACATGGACCTTGAAACATGGGGAGAGGGGTTCACCAAAGAAGATAATTGATGGAAGGAATAGGTACAAAAACAACGTCTGTTTTGTAGATGTTGCAGTCCCCAAAGCACACACAGGCTGGAATCCTTGTTATGTAGGATTTGGACCACTGACTCAGATGCGAATTAATATGCAGATCCAATGGGCATTAACTGTCGTTGATGTGGTTGTAGTAGGAAAGAGTTAGTAAGGGACAATAAAGAAATTAAGGTGAAATTCAAGCTGGAGAGGAGCAACGATTCCTAAACAGTTGTCATTGTATGTGTTGGTCTTTTACATTTTATTGTATTGTTAGTTTTATTGCATTGTTACATTTTATTGTACTGTAATGTTTGATATTTTGTGATTTTTGTGAGCTGCCCTAAGTTGGTGTATGTTGAGTGGGCGACATACAAATCAAATCAAACAATCATTCAAAACCAGCTCCAATTAAGCAAACTATGATTTAGAGGAGGGGTCCCAACATTTTCCTGCCAGGGGCTAGTTCCCGCCACCTTGCTCAGCTATGTGGGCCAGAGGCATGGCTGCGCCTACTGCTTATGTTTTCAACAGTGGCAGCAGGAATCGTGCCATTTTAGCAGGGGGGTTTTCACAGTCTCCACTGCTTCCCAGGTTGGTGAGAAGCTTTTCAGAGCATGTTTGTTCCATTTTGGTTTTTTATTTCGCTGCTTATCTGCTGTGTTTGGCGGTTGGTGACTTCCTGATTCTGTGCTGGGAACTCAGGTGCTGATGTAAGCTCCGCCCAGCACTGGAAGTCGCCAACCACCATGGTTTGGCTGCCAAAGTGCTGTGGAGAAGCAGCCAAAAAATATATATATCCCAAAACAGAGCGAACATGTTCCAAAAAACATCCCGCCGCCCTGGGAAGCAGTGGAGACTGCGCAAGAAGCCATGATTCCCGGCACCATGGTAAGGCCCACTGAGCTCATTAATCCATCTGGCAGTGGCCACCTGAACACTTGTAGAACCGCCCACCACCACTGGAAGTTGAAATACGTCACTTACCATGGTGCTGGGTAACCACACTGTACCACACTGGTTCTCTCTAAATCAGATGTTTCCAATCTACAGCCCAGTGGGCCGAATTAGGCCCACTGGGCTGTAGGTTGGAAACATCTGATTTAGAGAGAACCAGTGTGGTACAGTGATTAGAGCTGATCAGCAGTAAAACTATCTGTGAAACTTGACCCAGTCACACACTCTCAAGCTGACCTATCTAATGAAGCAGTTGTAATGATGAAATAAGGAGAAGAAAAGTCATATATCCTGCTTTGAGCTCCTTAGAAGAAGGCTGGAATCTAATTAGAGTAGATAAATGTAAAATAAATAAATGTCTGAAATGTTCAAATGTCCATATCATTCCCCAACCTGTAGCCAGGCCCAGGAATCAAATCTCATCCAGAGGAAATATTCTTATTAGACTGGGAACTGAATAGCACCAAGTCATTTGTACAGCCTTCTAGCTTTTTCAGCAATTAGTATCAGTTTTTCTTGCAGTGAGATGATTGATGTCTCTCATGTAGGATGAAAGAGATGAGGGAGTAACTTACGCAGAAGCCAGTCAAATCCTTAACTGTAGGCGATTTAAGTATGTAATATCATCTGTTGTTGGTAACAAATGGCCAACAGGCCTTTATCGGCAAGGGCTGTAGCCTTGTTGGGAGCTCAGCAGGTTGTCATTCTCTTCAGTTCCTAGCAGATTGTCCTTGAAAGGGTCAAAGTAGGGCAGGCAGAGGGCAAATGCCAGGAGAGCACCAGTTCTGATTCCTGTAAATGTCTGCCTGACCGTCCCTTGGTGGTGGATATTCCAGACTCTTAGATGGGGAACCTAAAGCAAAACGCCCACTACCACATGAGCAAAAACAAAATTGCTTCTGCCTATCATCACCAGTCACTTTTCCAACTGTCCTTCCTACTGGTATGTACACTCAACCAGGAAACACTGAATATTTAATAAACTGTCACCCGAACCCACTCTGCCTTTCTCTCTGCTAAATTTGGGATATTATGTTCACCCAAGCCAAGTATCAAGTTCTCCGGATCACATGTGCTAGCCAGTATTTAACTCTGAGAGGCTTGAGAGCCAATATTTCCCTGTCTTGATTGGAACAAATGAAACCTGCTGTTTAGAAAAAGATTGTATTTGGGGTTTTTTTGGGTTGTTGTTTTTTTACTGTTTCCTCCTTTCACCTCCTCTTCCTTTTGGGGAGCCCTTCTCTCTATCTGAAGACTAGACTAATATTTCTGTTGCCTTTTCAACTCCTGATCAAGATGTTTCTGATTCTTTTAGCTACTACTGAATTAAAGGATTTTTTTGCCAAGGCCCGGAATGGTTCAATCCGCCTCATCAAAATTGTAATTGAAGATGGTAAGTTTATTTTAATTTAGTTTCTCTCTACGAATTCATTTCTTCTGACCAAATAATCACAGTACCTGTACAGATATAAACAAACATATCAGGCCTTTGACTTTTAAAATCTTTAATGTTTTTAAAGCATGTTTTGGTTTTTCTCTACCTTGTATAACTTTCCATGACCATGGGAGCCATCTGTCTTTTTTCCATTAAATTCTTTTTCTTCTTGTTTGTTATGGTAATTTCGTCCTGAAATTTTATCCTCATGAAATGCCATTCATTTATCTGCTACCCTATTTTAGTATCCCCACTTCCAATTTATTTATATTGTATCTGTGGCAGTGAATAAGTTTATATAAGTAAGGGAAGATTAGTTTATGATACAAAATAGAGTGAGATTTTTCAAGCAAGAAGCTTACATTTATGTGTAGTGGAATATTCATTAAATGCTTGAACTTGCTGATTATTAGTTGTACTGCATTCTAGAACAGTAAAATTCACTATTATGTATCCAAACTATTAACGTCAGATGTCTAAAAGGATGAAACTGTAAATAAGCTTACTCAATATTTTAGGAAATATGGTGTTTTTGTGAAAATTCAAAAGTTAAGATATTTGATTTCTGCTGTTTGCCTTGAGTCATTGGCCTTGAGAAGGTTATACAAAGTCTGACTGTGCTTCTGAGAATAGAATTTTCCAAAGAGGCCAATGAAACATAGGTTGATCATCTTGTGGAAAAGTTATAAAGTGCTTCATATCATGATCTTTAGATAGATGTAGCAGCTATGAAACTTATTAAGATGGATTCACATTCATACAATATGCCTTGTCTTTCTTTGTAGCTGATTCTGCATTAGGCTATTTAAAGTGAATAAGAGGCCTGCTTAGTCATAGCTGAGTTATTTATATAGTCGTAGACTGCAACTCATATCCGAGCATGCATTGTTTCCATGAAGCAGGAAAAATGTCACTGGGTTGAATTTTTTAAAGGTGGATCCCATCTTGCCATAAAGTGACCCACACACTATGATCTCGGAGCCATCACCCACGGGCACACATGAAGCGTGACATGTAGGATTTAACCCCGGGACTGCAATGGACCGCCGGAGCCTTGAGGATATGGACAAGGTGCGCCTTCACAGCCAGTCCATCTGGCATGGCCTCTTCCGCCTTGATGAATCAGAGTTCCTGCTCCACTTATTTTGCTGTTGGGCCCAATATGATGGTTTCTAGTGGCATTTCATCCATTGAGGATGACCATCACCCCACCTAAAGGGGATCATCCGCCCATAGCCATTGGCCCCTTTAGGGAGGTTAATTAACCGCAGCCTGACGCTCAGCGTTTATTTATATAGTGAGCCATGTATAAAAGGAATTTAATTCTCAATTCTTTCTAGTTATTTATATTTGGTGAACAGTTGAATATTATGGCCAGCACAGACATATTTTTCTGGTAGAAAGGAGTAAATTCTAGATCATGAATTCTGTTTCAAGGATTCTTTGCTCTCAGTAGATGGAACGAGGAAGATGATAGACAAGAGAATCTATCTTGACCTTCAAATGCCACTTGCCACAGAGCTGACTGGGACTACTGTTGAAAGTGGAAAGATAATGGTTGACTAACGAGATTCATTAATACAAACATTTTAAAGACTGCATCCATCATAAGAAACAGAACAAAAGTGTATTTGATAATTTTAAAACAGCTGCCTAATTGTTAACTTAGAATTGCCTCGGGTGTGTTTGTCTGCCTGTCTTTGTGTAGACATGTACACAGTTCTGAGGGCAGAAATTGTATACATAATACTCATTGTCCCTTTATGAATGGGTCTAGACATCAAAATGGATCTTAAAGGGAGAGATATATCAATACTGTATATGAATGCTTCTTACGTAAGTATACAGTTATTATTAGTTTGTTACATAGACAACAACATACCCTGCATGCTTATCCTTCCTTCAAGTTAGCTCCAGATGGCCCACTGATTTGCTACAAGAAAACATGGACTGTCCCTGCCACTTGCTGTCAGTACTTTCGATAGATACAATGCTACTATCTGTACCTTTGGTCAACATGTGAAAGAGTGCTTGGTATAAACCAACATACTGCGTTCACTGAAGGAGTAGATTTTTGCCCACCATAACAGTTATATGTATAAGGGTGAACCCAGGTGATCTTTGAAGTAACGTTCTAATGGCTATCAAGCAGGGTGAAGGAAGATTCACATTTTTCCAGCCCTCACCAGGCTATTCATTGAAATTATTGTCATTAATTATTGTATAGCATGCGGTATGAGTGTGCTTTAGCACTTGGTTGTGCTGCTTCATAGCCTGCATGTAGACAAGAAGCTACCGTTAGGCCACAATATGGAGAGGGGAAATGGTTTCCAATAGGCAAAGGTGTCATACAAGGATGCATTTTATCCCCTTATCTTTTTGATCTGTACACAGAGTATATAATATGGAAAGCTGGGCTAGACTCAGATGAAAAAAGAGTGAAAACTGGTAGAAGAAACATCAATAATTAAATATATGCACATGGCACCATCATATTGGCAGAAATCAGCACTAGTGAAAGTGATGAAAGAATAAGTGTCAAAACAGGACTCTAGTTGAAAATGGACAAGGCAAAAATCTTGACTATAGAAGAACTACAAAACTTTAACATTGACAATTAAGAAATTGAAAAAGTGAAATAATTTATATACTGTACCTAGGTTCAGTCATCAAGTTAAATGGAGACTGTAGCCAAGAAATCAGAAGAAGACTGAGATTCAGAAGGGCAGCAATGAAGGGATTTTTAAAAAATCATTAAGCATAAGGATGTGTCACTGGAGACCAAGATCATTCTTACTTGTATTTCCATTCACTATGGGTGTGAAAGCTGAAATAAATAAAGCTGAAGGGGAAAAATTTTATTTGTTTTAAATATGATGCTGGATGAGAGTTTTGGAGATACCCTGGATTGCCAGGAAGATGAAGAAACAAATCAAGCCTGAACTATCTCTGGAGGCAAAAATTATGAAATTGAGAGAACATGTGGTTCTCCAGCTGCACTTCACACACATCCAAGCCAGCATGGGCCAGTTGTGAGAAATGATAGATACGAAGTCTCAAAACACTTGGTAGTGTTACATGTTCCTCAGTCCCTACATAAGACTTGCTCTTGCATGCTGAATCATGTGGGACATACATAGCAAAGTATGATTAAAAGAACTGATGCTTGCAAGTTACAGGCAATTTTTTCCTTATAACAATTTAATGACTGGGTCATCAGGTCCCTATCTCCACCCCACTGGCACAGTCTTTGTTATTCCTAATCATTGTTCTGTTCACAGTTAATCTCTATTTACTAATTTACTAACTTCTTCTTGATGTACACAGAAAGAGCCTCCTCGAAGATTGTGAATACAACTGGGCATACCCTGGGTGGCTAATCTTTCTAACAGCAGATCAAAACCAAAGGAACTGAAGAATGAATCCACCAGAAAGGTCTTTGGTTGTCAATGATCTCAATAAATATTGAGGGACTTTCAAGTAATAAGAGCTTCATCCTAGCAGATATGTGCAGAAAATACAAATGTGGCATACTTCTGCTCCAGGAAACACATTGGAGGACAGCAAGGTACAGACCCAAAGTGGTTGGAATGGAACTAGTGATTGAGAGAACACATGACCAGTATAGGAGTGTAATTTTTGTTGAAGCTGGGGAAGAACCATTGCAGGCTCTAACTGAAAACTGGAAATCACAATGGTGCACATTAGTCAAGAATCTGTATATGAAGCAGAACGATAGACAAGCTTGGAAACTCCTTAAACTTTTAGGTAGAGATTTAATCCAGCCACAGCAGAATTATACTGGAGTAACAGCAGACCAAATAGCTAGTAAGTTGCTAAAGAAAAAACAAGGCAAAAAGGTGCAGAGAAAAGCCATCCGACCCGAGTCAGACTTCCTAAATGCAAAACCAACATGATCAAGTGGGGGGTGCGGGCAGGCAGCAACATGCTGTGTGAATGTGGAGAGATACAGAACCTGGCTCTTTTACTGGTCTGCCGATTACTGCCAGAAACATGCACCGATGAGGACTTAAGTTTGGGCAATGACAAAGCAAAGAAAGTGGCTTCATTTTGGCAGTCCAAGTTTTGATCGGGATATGAAAAAAGAACTTCTCCTTGAGCCATAATAGCTAGGGTGTATCCAGTGCAATTTTTAGCTGAGTAATATAGCTTTCCTATAGCATGTAGATTAGGAAGATTGTGGTGCCAAAGTGAAGAACAAGTTACTGCATTTCCGTAGGGTAAAATGAATCACAAAAATATATGTATGTTGATTTCCCATAAGAGTTAGCTGAGCACCTTAATCTATTCTTCTGTCCCTCGTTTTCTCTAAAAAGAAATAATATGTTTTTAAAATTTTGTGTGTTGGTGTGGGGAATACAGTACTTGGGCATCAGGTTACAGTGATAAGTTGGAGTGATTAAAGAAAGCAGTGTAAATGCTAGGAGACAAGTCATGAGTTTGATTGTGAAAGAGGCATGCCATCTGGGCAGAAAAACACCAGTGTGGACAGATGCTATTAAAGCTGAAATTCAAGTGCTAGCAGAAGTATTAGAAAATGAAATAGAGATTCAGATGTCACAACCGCTTCCCATGAAGTAGCTGATCATGCTTAAGGGATTTTTAAAAATGTTCTATTCCTACTGATGAATGACTCTTGATACTTCAATAGTTTATATAAATTTACAAACAACCACAAAAATTCAGTAGATCTGGCTTTGCAGTGACAAGGGCTTCTTTACTGTTTTCTTATTCAGTTCAGTCAGGGTTGACTGCCTCTCCACACCCAGGGTCAATACAAGAAGTAAAATTTGGGTGTAGGCTTTCATTCCCCTGCACGGCCTGGCCGCAAACCACAAGTGGAGGTAGAAGGGCCTTCTAGTTTATTTTTTAGTGGATCTGTAGTTTGGTTTATGACCAAACCTGAAATGTAGATAGTTGAGAAATCTGAAAATCTGTATATTGTGTGGACAGAAGAATTTCTGGCTGATACTTAGGAGGTTGGGATGCATTGAGCTTTGCAACTCTAGATCTGTCCTGTGAAAAATTGAAAGGTGCTCTGCCATCCAGTTCTGCCTGCCTTCATGTGTAACACTAAGTCATGGTTTAATGTGAGGGTGGGCAACTTGCACCCCATTGCCAATTCCCTTACTTAATATCAAAAGTTTCCCAATTTTACAAATGATTAGTTTGAACGTTTAGGAAAATTACCTGTATTTTCTTGTTAATCCATTTTATGGAGAGGAATATTTCAAGTGGGGACTGCAGTGGCTCAAGTGGTTAAGACGCTGAACTTGCTGACTGGAAGGTTGGAGTTCAATTCCCGGGTACTGCATGACGGAGTGAGCTCCCATCTCTGTCCCATCTCCTCCCAATCTAGCAGTTCAAGAGCAAGAAATTGCAAGTAGATAAATAGGGACCACTTCAGTGGGAAGGTAAACAGTGTTCCGTGCACTCCAGTTTTGAGGCATGCCTACCACATGTCCACAGAAACATCTGCAGATGCAGACAGTGCTGTCACTTTGGGTATAAACAGAGATGAGCACTGAACCCTCGAGTTGGATACGATTGGCTTTCGAGCAAGGGCAACCTTTACTAATATTTCAAGTAACTAGTTCTGTGATGGAGAAGGAGCTGAACATGACAAAACAAATTACCTTTTAGTGCAGCGTTTCCCAGACTATGTTCTGTGGAACCCTGGTGAACTTCAATTCCCAGAAGCCTATGTCAGTACATTGGCTGATCAGTTCTTTGGGGAATTGACTTAGACTTCTGGGAATTGAAATCCAAAAACAAAAGATTGGGAGATACTGTTCTAGAGAGTATGTATCTGTATCTGTATGAAACATGAAAGCTAATACTACAGCTGGTCCAAGTACTATTAGACATAACCAGCTCCTGTGAAGATAATGATAATCATTATCTTCACAGGAGCTTGGAGCAGCTGATGCAAGCATTATCAAGGAAGGAATTTGTGTGTGAAGCACATTGATGTGAGAGATAGGTAAAGGGAAGGATTTGTGGGGTTGGAATACTGTCCAACTTGAAGAGATGATAGCTAGATATGTTGACCAAGTTCTGCCACCAGAAGCAGTGAGTCATGATGAAAATTGTAGCTTGAGTACAAGTTTTGTTGAAAGGCAACTGGCTGTGGCTCAGCTTACCTTGAAGAAGATGCAGGTCTTTTCATGGAGAGGACAAAGACTTCCCCCAGGTTTCCAAGTCTATTTTTTTGTTTTGACCCGTGGTGACCTTCCTTCAACATAAACTGATGTTCTTAGGGTTGCCAATGTCACTTATTCCCTTCTCACAGATTCTTTTTGAGTGTCTCTGATAGAGGACAGAGGAGACAGCTTGCCTTTGTTCTCAAGAAGTGAGGGGGGCAGCAACTTAAATTAGCCAGAATTAGGATTCTTGTTATCTTTCCTATCTCAATATCTTTTTCTAATAAGCACTAGCTTTCATATTTTCTTAGAATAAGAACTGTGAATGCAGTTTTTTTACAAACTGGGAAGTGTGATTTGTTCACCCTTCTCTCGAACCGTAGATACTGCTTTCTCTGCTTCCCAAGGAGAAGGAAAGGGAGAACAAGATGGGTAGCAAAAGGAGATGGTGGGGGAGGGTCTTTCTCTGTTTTTAGCTCTGATTCTTTACAGCCCCTTAGTGGTTACCAGCAAGGGAGTGAAACCTCCACAGAGAAAAGGTTGCCCACTGTTGCCTTACTACTGTGTAGATGGACTAAACTGGACTCAAGCAAGAGCCAAGCTTGTACATCACCCCCTACCCCATTTCTCCTCCCATTCAGCTGGGAGATATACTTTATCATCACTTAGTTTAGCTTTCAGCAGGTCAAGACCTGAGCACTGTGTGACAGTGAGCTCCCATATCTGTCCCAGCTTCTGCCAACCTAGCAGTTCAAAAGCAACAAATTGCAAGTAGATAAATAGGTACTGCTTCAGTGGGAAAAGTAACAGCATTCTGTCCATTCTGGTGTTTAGTCATGCCTGTCACATGACCACAGAAACATCTGCAGATGCAGACAGCACTGGCTCTTTGGTTGTAAACAGAGATGAGCACCATAACCAGTGATGGGCATCAGCAGGTTCTCACCAGTTCACCAGAACCGGTAGCAGAAATTCTGGTTGGCCCTTCTGCCCATCCAAGTTTTGAAACAAAGTAGTCCTAATTCGAGTGCAATGCAGGGCTTTGGTAGTAAAAAATTTTGGAGCCCACCACTGACCACACCTCTAGAGTCAGATATGACTGGCTTTCAAGCAAGGGAGACCTTACAAACCAGAGGCTAGCTCACAATGTGGCCATGTTCTGTTACTCATGGCTTATATATGTAAGAAGAGGGATGACCTCCTGCCTTCTTCCCTATAGGTCCTCAAACAATGGCAATCTCTTAATTTACTACCGTTGGCTGAGCCGGGAGCCCTTTTGATCTCTATATGATTAAAATGCTGAAAGGAGTGTCAAGGGTAGAGCTCTGTGGGGCAGCAGAATGTTTAAGAACAAGAAAACTCCACACTGGCACACTGGGGATTATTCTATTGATAAGGGCAAGATTTATAGAAGGTAATGTGGTGGTAAGTCATACAAAACAGCCTCTCCGGCAAAAAACCACAACCCTTAATGCCACACTGGCAGTGCTGTTTCACTTAAGACGTTTTAAAGGGCAGTATGTTTATGTTTATTAATGAGACAGCAATAGGCTTAGATAAAACCATCTCGGTTTTCCCTCTCTGATCCTTTTCCCTCAGATGACCTTAATCACCTTCTTCCAACTGACAGATGCCAACTGTCAGTGAGGCTGCTGTACTCTTCTTCCCTCATCCCACACTCATGATTTCTTTTGAGGACGAAGGGCCTCCTAGTTGGCAGACAGTACTTAAAGTCCAATTGTTAAGTTGTCACTGCTATTTTTGCTCATCATTTTCAAAACATTATTATAAAACGAGCTTCTTAAATTAGACAATGTGTGTTATGAACCATGATCTTTAATTTAATTTATAGGTCACCTTTCTCCACGTAGGGGCCTCAAGGTGGCTTACGATACTTAAAAAACACAAATTAACACAATATTTATACAGTTAAAAAAGAATTAAACTTGCATACTAATTAAAAAATATATGGAATAATTAAAACAGGATTGAACCATGAAAAACATAAAAATACTAATAAGTTAGCTAAAAAGCCACCATCCAGGGCACCGGTTATAATTATTAAAAGCCTGCCTGAAGAAATCTTGATTTGTAGCCAGCACTGAACCATGGTTTTGATGAAAGTCTTCTTCTAAATTTATGGAAGGAACAGAGCAGAGGGTGTGAGTCTGAATTTTTCTTGGGGTTATTCTAGCTTGGTACCAGAGGTTGGGTGTACCCTTTTTAAAAATGTTTTATTATTGTTGTGATACCGCCCTGAGTTGTCTGTGAATAGGGCGATATACAAATGCGAAAATAAAATAAATAAAAGTTTATTGATGATAAGCACACAATGCCCCTCAGTGTGCATTGAGGAGGACCTTATGTTGGCAAGAAAATATGATATGAGTGCCCGATATTGAGTGGATGTCATCTAGTTCTTGTTTGTTTTCTGTATGTTGGTTTTAGCTTTGTATGCTATTACAATACTGTATATGCTTTGTGGTTCGTCTGGCATGAATAATAAAGAAAGATGGGCTAACTAGAGGCAATGAATGGCAGAGATCAGATAGCAGATGATTCATGGGTGGTGACTGAGAAATGAGACTTTTGTATGCTTTGTGGGAACAACGCAACCTAGCAGAAAGAAGACTAAGCAGAAACAAAGCTGTAGATTTTCCTTATTGACCTGAATTATTGCCAGGAAATATCTAAACCCCTTGACTCATTGGGAATAGACTCCTTCAAACTGTTTTCATATGTTGACATTGGCACTGGTTTATCAGTGAAATTAGAACTTCAAAGTACTGTACAGTAAATGGATTTGTGACTTGCTGGCTGTACTTCCTACTAGCTTCCGAAAATGAATAGCCCATTACAGCTGCCTGATACTTCTCAAGAGGAGAAGGTGAACCTAAAGAGACAATTTCTTTTCCAGCCACCACAGATGTTTAGGGTGAGCCTAAGAAGCTTAGATCCTAGAAAGAGAGGAACTTGAATGTTGAAGGGCCTTTGGAGATGCTCAGCTGTTGAAGAGGCAAAGGCATGTTATGTCCAGATGGACAGCATTGTCTTATCATCCCTGCTAATTGGTCATGCTGGCTGATAGGGAGATAGGGACTGGGATCTGCTCTGCTTTTTTAAGTAGGACTTGGCTGTTGTGTTGTTCATTCTTAGATGTAGTCAGTGATGGGCATCAACAGGTTTGCACCAGTTTGCCAGAACCAGTAGTAACTTTTCCCGGTGTCCCAGAGAACCGGTAGCGGCTTTTGGGGGGAACCACCTTTGGGGCATACCTTTTCACCGGTTCCCCCACTGCGCATACGCGCCAAGCGCTTGGTGTGCATGCATGCCTACAGCGTTGGGCATGCATGCGAGGCCTCACTGTCCTCCCAAGCATGGCGGAGGAAGAGAAGTTGCTAGCCTGAAGCTCCCTATAGCTTGTTCCCCAGGGTAAGTGATTCACTTTTGGGTGTGGGGTGGGTGGGTGTATTTTAATGTGTATTTAATGTGTATTTATTTTTAATGTGTATTTTTATGTGTTGCTTTTATGTCTATTTAATTTGTATTCATTTTAATGTATGTTTTATGTGTTTTATGTGTACAGTAAAACCTCGCTTAAAGAGTAATTCGCTTAAAGAGCAGAATTTTCTCTGAACGTTCGCTTCGCTTAACAAATAAAACCAACCAAAAACTCGCTTAACAAATAAATCGGGGTTCGCAATCCCCCCCCCCCCACAATTGGTCATTTACAATGGTGTTTTGCATTATGCTCTTTAAGCGAGGCACCACTGTATTTTTATGTATTTTTATGTCTATTTAATTTGTATTTTTATGTGTACTTTTTTATGGTTTTTTTTACATTGGTCCACCCATGACATCATGATGTTGGCTCCACCCAAGATGTCACGATGTTGACTTCTCCCACAATGTTGGCTCCACCCACAGTGTGGTAGTAAAATTTTTGGCTCCCTACCACTGGATGTAGTAATACCGAGAGCAGCAGGAAGAAATAAGATAAGTTGCCTGGAGTTCCAGTGCCTGAATGATTTGTAACGCCTGTAATGGGAATAAGGTCTGGTGCCTTACATGATGTATGCAGGCAGATGCCTCTCCCCCACCCCCACACCAGTCTGTTAAGTTGGCATCTGAATTGACCACTACCCTGCTCTTGATTATGAAGGAGAAACCTTTGTTGAGAAAACCATTGTTCACAGTGCTTTTGATTCTTCTTGCCTCGATGCTAGTAAGGATAAGTCTGCAAGCAAAAAATGTTTATATGACAATGACAAGATGTGTAAAAAATATTCCCAAAGAGCCAGCTAATGTAAAAACTTCACAAATTTAAAAGTTAACAAGTAGCCACAGACTTTACTCTTTGTTCATCTGATACCAGGTAGAAAAGAAAATTATATTAGTGCCCTGATAATTATGGTTTCTGTAGCATTAATAATTTCGTGTCAGAAATTATTGTGGGTTGAAAGGGTTTTTGTGGAAGAAACTCCGCTCAGGGAACGCCCAAATGAGGCTCCTTTCATGTCCCCAAGAGCTGGGACAGAGATGAGCGCTCAATCCATCATGCAGTAGTGTACCTGGGTCTTGAACTGCTGACTTGCCAGCCTTCCAGCTAACAAGGGGAGCTTCTTAACCACTGAGCCACTGCAGCCCCTGGTTTCTGTAGTGCTACTTGCTAACTCCCCAGTGTAGACGTCAAAATGTTGCTACAACTTCCATAGGACAAACAAGAAAACATAGCCACTGTAATAATAATAATTTTGTGTCAGAGATTACTGAGAGATTAGTAGAAGCCCAAATAAGGCTCATTTCATGTCTCTAAGTGCAGCTCTTGGGTATCAAAACCTAACCTTCCAGTCTCCAGCTCAGCATCTTAACCACTGGCTGCGATACTGAAATGAAGGACAGATTTGGACACGAGAGCTAGTGGTTTGATGATTGCCTCCAGGAGAAAGATGGAAGGAACTATATGTATTGGAAGAGAATAAAATGTGTTACTTTGGCTGCAGGAGAGTTAATGCTTCCTCAGGCTTGTCACATGTTTGTTGCCTGTGGTTTGTTTCCAGGTAGCAACATTTTGTAAAAGCTGACACAAATCTGACAGACGCCTACCTGTGTACATGTGTCTGTGAGAGAAGTATGGAAATACAGATGGTGTTACAGACATGTCTGAATAATAGGGTGATGAAAGAAGATAGTAGATAAAGAAAATATTAGTCAAAGAAGACTCTTTTTTTTGTTTATGACTCTGTTCTTATCATAAGATATGCATTGGCAAGATATGCATGTATCTTAACTTCCCAAGATAATGCAGTAAGTTCTATGGAGTGTGTTTGTAGCTATGAAAATGTGGTGTGATGTTGTTTGTTTGTTTGTTTGTTTGAGACTTGCCATAATTATATGTGAGACAAGCAAGCCAAAGGTTGCATATTGTCTAGTCCAGTGATGGCAAACCTTTTAGAGACCGAGTGCCCAAACTCAACAGGCTGCAAGGCTGTGCTACAGAGGGGCAGGGTGAACTTTGTGCTGGGGGGAGGGAGGAAGTGCTCCCATCGGGCTGCTGGAGGATGGAGAAAGCACTCCCATTGGGCTGCTGGGCAGAGGGGTGGGGCAAACTGTACTGGGGGGATGGCGCGCATGCCCACAGAGAGGCTATGAGTGCCTCCTCTGGCACATGTGCCATAGGTTTGCCACCACTGGTCTGGTCCATTCTGTGATATACTTTTAATATTTATATAATATTTTAATATTTATATTTATATATGCTGGTCTGAGGAATTGCCTGTTTTGGATTGTAGGAGTTTACTTACTAAATACTTATTTTGACACTCCTCCAGGACTAAACATGTGGCAGAAAAACATGGAGGCAGTTCTACCATTAAAAACATACAGACAATGGTAAAATAGGTTGGTGATCTTTCTCCAAATTCTATGTACTGGTATGTCTGTTTCCCAATCTAGTGAGATTTCAGCATTAAAGATGCTTAGGTAGGGCATGATGAAAAAAAGGTTAGGAATCACTGATCTAAAGTGAGATAGCACATGTAGCTGTCAAAGAAAAATTGTGGTTTGGTGACTTTGCTTCGACTACGCAACAAGACAATTGTTTGGTTAAATCATCCAAGCTGGAGTTTGAAAGCTGATTTCATTTTTAACTACTTTCACTATACCCTTGGTAATTCTTTCAACATTCTGCATGTGCTCCAGACCACCCTCTGACAATTAAAAAAAAACATTTTTTTCTAACCTGCATCATCTTTGTTTTGCTTTATTTACTAAGTCACCACAGGTCATTAAATTCCTTGGATTTAGCTTCAGAGACAGCACTGGTTTTATGTTACATGTCATAGGAATGTGATATAGATCAGTTGTCTGGAACGTGGGTGCTGCCTTAAACTAACACATGAGACTTAGAGGACAAAAGCACATGTTAGGATGATGTGGTGCAGCCTTCCTAGGTTCTTCCATTTCAGATTGTAAGAGGTGATTCTGCCCCATCCAAAGGCGCCAAACATGTTGGAGAGTATTGAATCACAGTACAGTAATACCTCATATAACATTAGTATCGAATAACACGAAAATCGCATAACATCAAGGAATCTGGGGGGAAGAATTGCATCAGATAACATTAAGATCCTATGGGATGCTTCAGATAACAACCGCGAAAGCCTGTGTGGTTACAATGTATCTCTATGGATCTCATAGAGGATCAGATAACACTAAAAATCATATAACACGAAGACTTGTGGAACCAGGTTTTAGTGTTATATGAGGTTTTACTGTACAGGGAAAAACTAGGCCAAAATGCATATTTTTAGGATTCTGGTTTTCTGCATGATAGAAGAGAGATTTTAATGCAGAAGATCATGAAGTCTTGTAACTTGCTTTACCACTTGTCTGAAAATATCTAGTCCTGAATGGCTGGACTCCATGGGAATTTTGATTGTGTTTTTCCTCTCAATGACTTGGTTTCTGACCAATGACTAGAACATAATATTTGCAAAATACAAAATGAGGATCTCTAGACCTCAACAACCCTGACTAGAGATAAGAAAGGAGAGAACAGACAAAAACAGGAAACACCAATCATGAAGGGCTGGTGGCACTGTGGCTAGTCAGGCTTCCTCCTAGGCCACTCTTTCCACATCTTCGGCTTTTAAGATGTGGATGACTAAAACTCTTGTAAGCTTTAACCCTGCATCTAGCAACAGGACCTTTTCTTCCAACAGTTTTCCTGCCATAGTCCTAGGATATCATATTATGCACTGGCCACTGCCCTCCTTTGCTCCTCTGTGGAGTCAGGGTCCATGTTCTGTTTGGCAGAAAAGGAAATGTAGAAATGCACAGCCTCTTGTTTTCCAGGTATAGCTGAAGCATTATGTTGACTGTAAGTGCACATAAGCTCTCATTCCTGTACTTTTGGGTGGGAAATGCAGTGGTCAGATCTGTTCTTTGAATGGCAGGATTTATCTACTCATTCTGCAAATCTCTGGCCAAAAGTCCTGTTGTGCAGTTAAGCCAGTGAAAAGGAAATGGCATTCCTTACAGCGGTGATAATTAACACATCCTCAGTTGAATTCTTCATTGTGTACCACTTACATAAAAACAGTAACTAGCAGGTTTGGCACCATGAATATGTGGCTCCATCTCCCACCCATTATGTCCTGAGGCATTGGTGTGACTGTCCTCCCCTATCAAAAAGGAGGATATGATGTTCCTTCTGAAGGGAAATAAACTTTATGCCTTTTAAATAAGGGGAAGTGAATAAGGCTGAAATATATTGCTATCTGTTTGGGCTATACTGATTGGTAGAGTTATCTCTTTGCTTTGGTACCCTGGGGCAAAGTCCTGGTTGTTCTACCCTAGTTACAATCTTGCTTAAATGGTTTGGCATGTGACCAGGAATGCAAACAATTACACATTTAATTAATCTTGCAACATGCATCGTTTCCCTTCTGCTGGCATAATTATGTGATATTTATAACAATGGGTAGACTTCCCGTAGCAAATTTGTTGCAGATGGTTCATTCTCCATTGCATCTTCTCCAAGTAAACTGTGTCCAATGGAGAAAGAAGTAGGAACAGGAAGTTGCTGCTATTTGAAAGCAGTGTTTCCACCCTAGAAGGAAGTGAGCATTTTCAGGGCTGATTTAGTAGTCTGATTGGCTCTGAGTTAACACTCCCATTCATGGGTTATCTTTCCCTCTGCCCTGCCTCCCTGGTGGCATTATTGTGTTCCTGAAATCGCTGGGTGTGAATTTATCATGACCGAAGGGCAAAGAAGGCCATTTCTCAGGGCAGCTTTGACTCTTAAGAGTGGCAAGAAGTTATCCACATGTGATATGCTAAGGAAACACATGTGCTAAGGAAACACATGTGCATTGCAAGACTGAGTTCTGGCAAAGGCACTTGACCTGCCTGGATCCTTTATTTGTTTTTGTTTATCAAGAGTAAATTGGACAGCAAGTTAGCTTAGATCTTAAGGGATCCTAGGAAACATAGGCTGATTTTCCTTTCCAGGAAAACAAACCTGTGTTATGAAGAAAACAAGTGATGCAACAGGCAGTTGTCACTTACCTCAAGGACACAACAGCCTTCAATGTTCCATAATAACAGCCATTGGATGGTTTTTCATATTTAGTGCCTATCTTAATGGCTCTGACTAAGAGCTCTTAGCCTCATTCACAGTAATCACATGAGTTCAGTTTAGCTTCCTCTCCAATGTGACATTTAAAACAAAAGGACATTTTAAAAAAAACAAGGAAAAATAAGAAAAAACTTGCTTGTATTGGGTTAATATGTAGCTGGACAAAATAGAGAAACACTCTAATCCAATTCAAGCACACTTCATATCTTTCTATTACAGTATTTGTTTGAATTTCTGCTTGTAGTGAATTTTGGCCAAGATGCTAAGGTGGAGCCTTGTGATAACAGAATGAGGCTTTCATACTTCAGTTATGTCATGGGAAGATGTGGGAAGAAAAACAGTAATACTGGGGAAGTTGAAGACAGCAAGAAAGGAAGAAGATAAAATATGGAATGAATTAACTTAATAAAGAAAGGAAACTGTCCATGGCCTTGAGTTGGCAAGCTCTGAGCAGGGCTGTTGGGGTTGGCAGTCCATAGAGTTGCCAATGACATATGAAAACAACATTTAATGCAGAGCAATCAGAGCTTTGAAATGTTGGAATGTAACCTTGAACTTGTTAATGTTACAGTTCCCAGAATCCCTGTGTGCCTCATGTACTGTCAAGTCACATCCAACTTGAGAGTGACCCTAATAGGATTTAAAGTTAAGTGAGATATTTAAAGAATGGTCTTTGCAGTTCCACCCCTGTGAGTTTCCATGGCCAAGCAGGGATTCAAACCCAGATCTTCTGACTCCTAGTCTATCACTGGATCCACTACATTCACACTGTCCCAAACTCCTAGCCAATCCAGAAAGTGCACTTTTTAAAGTGCTTGGCACAGTCTGTTTCGACAGGAACTTACTCTGTAAGAGCAGAGACAGGAAATGTTTCCCTGTTCTCTGCTTTCAACTTGACAGCATTAAACTTGAGCATGAGTAGAAGTGGAACATTTGTAGGTGTCTTTAAACTGTGTTTAAGCCCCTTTCCCACCAAACCGGTCATTTCCTATATTTTGATCAGTGGCATCTCTAAACATGACAGCATTTATTTTATTTTATTTTATTTTTGCCTGTAGCACAATGTTCAGTTATTGTTGAATTATGGCTCCGACTATTAACGTTCCTTTTATCAGGGGTACGAGTCCTTGGAGAAGTGGCTGCTTGATGGTAAAACCCTTCCTTTGCTCGAAATGTAAGGAAATGCAACTCTTCCTGCTGGCTTAGGAACAGCCTCTGCCCTCTCTAGCTGTTGCTAGAAAAGGGAAGCCTTGCCAGCCAGTCTTGACAGTATTGGGCTCCATGGGGGAAAAAATGCAATTTCCTGTCTTCTGTTCTAATTTTATAATCTGCCTGACAACCAGATTATTATTACCACCAGATGCCTTTTCCTATGTTTTCAAACAGATTGTCCACAACCTGCCAGCAATAGGAATATCTTAGGGGTTCCACAGCCTTCCCTGGAAAGAAACTTTAGCAATGACAGTCTTTGGTTTTGAGACTCTCATCACAACTGCAGTTTTGAAGACAAAGCAATATGTACTCATTGTCTTTCTTTTTCAACTGAGTGGAGACCAGTGCTCTTCCATAAGCTCATATGAGCTGGTGAAAAGACATTTGTAGAACTTCTGCCTGGTGCAGGCTACCCCAGTGCAGGCTACCCCAGAATCATACACAGTTAGTTTATCAGCAACAAAGAGTGGGATCATACCACATCAGTGGCAACAGCTGTAGTGTCACAAGGTTGCCTTACAAGCTGTGTTTCTGGGGAGTTTTTGTCATTGGTTATCACACATCGGTTGTCCCAATTCACAAGGGCACCTCCCTATCAGTTCCTGAGCCTCTTGCTCATTACTGGAACTTAACCCTTGCCTCGCCACTTCTGGGAGAATTGAGGAGATTAGAAAGGAACTCTATGCTCAGGCAGTAAGGCAGTTGAGCATAGAGCAAAACAAGGGAGGCTTCTTCTGGTAGCGTAGCATAGGTGTGTGTGTGCTAATCAAAGAACAACAATCTTCAAAGAGAAACAACTGCTTTATTCTTCAGGTTCATGTAGCAAAGTCCATGGAAAAATCGTAGATTAAAAGGTCATAACAAGAATCAGTCCAATAAACAGTCCAGGTTCATTAGGTAATCATAGTGAAAAGAAAAGAGCATAGTCCCACCATAGCCAGGGTCTTAATCCATTGAGATCCAGGAATGAACTAACTAACTTCTCTGCAAAATGGAGAATTTGCAGTCAGGTGGGTTATTCGTAGCCAATCAGGTAACAAAGAGAAACGTTCTCAAAACAATGGATTGTTGACACACATGTGCAGTCAGTGAAGACAAAACATGGTTCTCAGCTAGCTAGACAGATAAGGAATACTGGAAAACAGGCAGTCTTGTGACATGAGTCTATGAGACAGAGAGGGACAAAGGATTTCTATGAGGCCTATTTATGAGGCCTAGCTAAGAACTACAATTTCAAGCCTTGGGAAACATGAGGAAATACAATAGAACCCCAAATAACGTTATGACTTGGTTCCACATGTCCCGTCGTTATCCGGTTTTTAACGTTGTGCGATACATTAATCACACAATGTTAAAAAAAGCCCTGTTTCCCTGGAGGCTGCAGCAAGCCAGAACGTCGGGATTTGAATCCTGACATTTTGGCTTGCTGCTGCCTCCAGGGAGGTGGCGGAACTTTGGAAAAAGCTTGGAGCGGGTTTCCCCACCTCCCTGGACCCGGCGGGGGGTCAGAGACCCCAAAATTGGTTTAAAAATGTCCATTTTTTTTACCAATTTTGGGGTTTCTGACCCCCCCTCTGGGTCCAGGGAGGTGGGCAGACCTGATCCAAGCTGTTTCTGGGCTTCCCCGACGTCCTGAGCCAGTGCAGCAAGCCAGAATGTCAGAGTTCAAATCCCGACATTCTGGCTTGCTGCACTGGCTCAGGACATCGGGGAAGCCCAGAAACACCTTGGATCGGGTCTGCCCACCTCCCTGGACCCGGCGGGGGGGGGGGTCAGAAACCCCAAAATTGGTAAAAAAAAAAAATGGACCTTTTTTTTTTACCAATTTTGGGGTTTCTGACCACCACCCCCCGCTGGGTCCAGGGAGGTGGGCAGACCCGATCCAAGCTGTTTCTGGGCTTCCCCGATGTCCTCAACCAGTGCAGCAAGCCAGAATGTCGGGATTCGAACCCTGACATTCTGGCTTGCTGCACTGGCTCAGGACGTCGGGGAAGCCCATAAACAGCTTGGATCGTGTCCCCTGCCTGCTCCAGAGAGATCAGAGGACCCGATCTACAGCTGCAGGGTGGCTGGGGAAGCTGACGGGGACTCCCTGTCGGCTTCCCTAACCACCCGCCCTTGCCTCTGCAGCTGTGGGGTGCCTGGGGAAGCCGATGGGGGAGCCCCCCGTCAGCTTTCCAGCCTCCCCACCCCTGCCTCCGTAGCTGCAGGGTGGCTGGGAAGCTGAACGGAGAACCCCGTTCAGCTTTCCAGCCACCCTGCTGCTAAGAACGACTGTATCGGATAACGTTAAAATCGTGTTATTTGAAACAAGATTTTTCCAAAAATCTTGTCACGTTATACGGTTTTAGCGCTATATGATACTCACGTTATACGGGGTATTACTGTATGTCGTTTCCTGACATTGGTTGGAAATGAAGAAGCCCCTTCTTGGATTGAAACTTCACATGTCCATCCAAGGCTGTGGAACTTTGAAAGACAGCCGTGGTCAAGTTATTAGGAGCAAGTTAATTTTTTCCTCAGCCCTCCCTCGCTAATTTCTGCATCATTGTGTATACAATGCAGGGATCTTTTCTTGGTGGCCTCCCCTACTTTTTTATCATTGTTGCTGTAGTGAAGAGAAACTATCCAGTTATTGTTTTTAACAAGAAAGGTTTCCCAATCCAAGGTGCAGTGGTGGGATGTCAAAAATTTTACTACCCCACCGTGATGTCATCACAGTGTAGGCGGAGCTAACGTCATGACATCATGACATCGTGGGCGGAGCCAGCATCATGACATTGTGGGCCGGACCAAAAAATAATAATAATAAATAATAATAAATAATAAAATAAAAATAAACACACACACACACCCTCAACCCACCCACCCATCCACAACACAAACCCATAAATAAATTAAATGAATTAAATAAATTTTAAAAAATTAAAAAAATACATTAAAATACACACACACACACACACACACACACACACACACACACACACACACACACACACACACACATCCCACACTAGGTCAGATGGAAGGAACTACAGAATGAACTCACCACAAGATGGCTTCATTTTGGCCCTTTTCAACTTTTCAAGAAGTTAGGTACTAAGTCTTTGCCTAACCAGTTCTCTAGGATAATATGCCTTAATGTAAATGTAAAACAGCTGTACCTCCTTAAGGGTTCTCCAATTGGAACAGCTTATTGATGAGGTAACTCATGTGGGTGTGCATGCACACCAAGTGCTTGGCGTGCATGCGCAGTGGGGGAACCAGTGAAAAGGTAAGCCACGAAGGTGGTTCCCCCCCCCCCCCCAAAGCTGCTGCCGGTTCTCTGGGACTCTGGGGAAAGTTACTACCAGTTCTGGCAAACTGGTGAGAACCTGTCACATCCCATCACTGCCAAGGTGTCCTTGGACTTCCATTCCCAGCAGCCCAAGTCAGCATGCTTGCTGATTGAGGCTTCTGGTAATTGAAGTCCAAGAACATCTGGAGGGGGCAAGGTTGAGAAACTCTGGGTTAAGGAAGAGGGTTAGGGTCACATCTCTCTAATGAAGAACATTTCAGTTACACCAAAGAATTCTGTGGGCTTTACATCCTTTTACATTAGCCATTGTACTATATCAAATATAACCTGTTTTTTGCCTTCTTTTTAAAATTCTTTTTTCTCCTCTCCTTCCCTAACATTCAGAGCAGTTGGTGCTTGGTGCCTACAAAGAAGTATCTCGGCGCTGGGATAAAGACTACGATGCCTTTGTGCTGCCGTTGCTGGGTGAACTGCAGCCATGCTACATCCTCTACCGCCTGGACTCCCAAAATGCACAGGGCTACGAGTGGCTTTTCATCTCCTGGTCACCTGACAACTCTCCTGTAAGCCTTGGGTTTTATTTCCATTTAGAGAAATACTGCTTGAGTATCCCCTCTAGGGTTGTCAACTGCCTGGCACACTTAACTGGTTTATGCAGCCTGTTGAGGATTAAAGCCTGTGCTAACTACTCTTCTTTAGAACAATACGTGTGCGTACTATGTTATGGCACAGAAATAGTACTGCTCTTGACAAGTGTTTAGATCAGGGGTTCCCAAACTTTTCAAGCCAGGAACCAGGTCACGCTCTCTCATTCAGTTCCGAGGGCCAGATGGCCATTTTGCCCTGCCTGCATGATGGGGGTGGCTGTTTTGTCCCAAAAGCTTCAATCAGGTGGTCATTTTGTTTTTTGAATACCCCTTGAGGGGCGGGGGCTGCATGAAATGGCATGTGGGCCAGATCCAGCCCACAGGCCTTAGGTTAGGAATGCCTGGTTTAGATGGCTGGCTGCTTTGTTTTTTTCTTTTTTTTCTTTTTTTTAATTTTTATTTATACTTTTCAATACACAAAAATCAAAAATAATAATAATATGAAAACAGACATGAAAACAGACATGAAAGTATAAGTACATCTATATAAATATATATATATATGTATAAAAGAAAAAAAAAAGGAAAAAAAAAGAAATCACCCTGTGTTATTTACAATATCCGGAGAAACTACGGTTATCCTTATTCATTTGTTTTTCCAAAAACTCAGTTGATCTGGTTCTGGTTGATTCCCTTTACCCTTATACAATGAATGTTCTATCAGGGGATGCCATATCTTCCAAAATCTATTCTCACGAATTGCACCTTTCCTGACCATCACCTCCCATGTTAGTTTGTCATTCAACGCTAATTCCCATATCTCTCTGTACCAATCTTCCATGTTTAGTTGAACATCCTTCTTCCAATTTCTCGCAATAATATGCCTTGCTGATGACAACATTATTGATATCAACTCTTTCTTATCATTATTCACATTCATTTTTTCAACATTTGTTAGTAGCACAGTATCTGGCCCCAGTTTTGGTCGCATTCCCATAATATTTCCTATTTCTTTTTCGATTTTTCCCCAAAATGCATTGACCACCTTACATGACCACCACATATGCTCGTATGAGCCCAGTGCTTGATTGCACCTCCAACATTTGTTACTTTTTTTATCGTCAATCTGGTGCAACTTCACCGGGGTCAGATACCATTTCCATAATAGTTTGTAATTGTGCTCTTTCACTCTTATTGACATATTTTTCATGATTCTTCTCTTCCATTTTTTCCTCCATTCTTGATTTGAAATTTCCACCTTCAACTCCTCTTCCCATATATTAAATATTATATTAAATATATAATATATAAATATATAATAAATATTAAAAAATATATGGGCTGGCTGCTTTGTGTCTAGTTGTGTTGAATAGCATTTTGTGAACACCCCTGATTTTGTAGTATTTTGCAAACCTGTTACTTTGTAATGTGTGTTAAATTTAATGAGTTGTAAATTAGGTTTATTCAACAAAAAAGGAGTGTGGTTCAGAGTGAAATATATCTCTTGTCTGATTCTTAATGTTTATTTGAAGTCTCTGAAGATCTAGTTAGCTTGAAGAAATTGTGCCTCTGAAAAAGTTCACAATGCTCAGTGCTAGAGGGGTGACTCTGTGTCATTTATACATTTATTTACTGAGACATGTTTATGGAGAGCTGCCATCTGAAGTTTTCAGAGCAGTGTGTGATAGTCATAAAAGGTACAGCGTAAAATTGGTATACCTCATCTAATGACTGAATAGGTTTATGAGAGGAAAAGATGGCATCTCTGATAGCAAGGTCCCCAGTTGTTTAGGGGACCAGAAACCTTATAATTGATCCAGTAGGGCAGGAGTGCCCAAACTTTTTGGGCTGTGGGGCGGGGGGCGGATCTGGCCCCTGACATCAATTCATCTGGCCCACAAAGCCTTCATTGCTCCCAGGATGAATTGGCGTCGGGGGCCGGATATGGGCCTCAGGCCGTAGTTTTGGCACCCCTGCAGTAGGGCATCTCCAAATTCAGCAGGTGCATTACATGCCTGGTTGTAGATGATGCCGCTCAAAAGCCTACTTTGAAGCACTCTGTACAGTGTTGCTCCTGTGCCATCTGTAATGTAGAGCGCATTGAGTAGTTGTTCAGTCAAAGTTGCCAGTGTCTTTTCTGTTCTTGTGTTTGTGTATTAGAATAAAGTAAAAATCTTATGGTGCCTTAGAGACAAATTTAGTATTAGTAGGAAAGAGCCTGATGTGTCTGGGAGCAAATAAAGTCTTCTGATTGAGCCCATTATTATAGAGAAAGTTGGTGGTTTCTAATTATGAGATTTTTTTAATTATGTTTTGAAAACACACACACACACGTGCACGCACGCACACACACACATGTGAACACGCGTACACATGAACTTCAGGGGCTTCACCTGATGACACAGCAAGACATTTTATTTCTTTAGATGAGAAAACTGTTGAAGGTGCATCTATTTTTCTTTCACACTCTCTTGTTTCCTGATGTGTTTGGTGCACACGGTTCAGCTCATGTTAGATCTATCACGCCATCTGTTGGCCAACTGAGATAATATTGACAGCTGATTTTAGGCACTCAATATTAGAGCACAACATATGTTCAAATGGGTTTGTTATAAAATACTCCAAGTATGGATTGGCATTGATTAAAACTTGGGGAACATGTCACCTGTTTGTTAAAAATAGAACAAATGGAAATATCATGGCCATGAAGATGGATGCATTAATACAGATCATAGTTGCTAGGTGTATCCAAAGCCCTGATCTAGGGAAAGATCATCCAGAACTACTTTAAGAAATAGCTACCAAATGAGTTGACTTGATGGATAAATAATTGTTTTTATTGGCAGGCTTATTGATGTCAGGTTTTCCCACTCCTCCTGACTGTCCTTGAAGCCCACTTACTAGAGCAATTTGAAGACAACTGTGCTCCAAAAATAATGGCTAGGGAACCTATCATCCAGTTATTCTTCCTGGTAGATTCCAGAAACACAAATGAAGTGGCACCGTTCTTTGGCCACCACAATCTGACCATTACATTAATAAAGACCATAAATCTGATACCCATGGAGTGGATTATCTTTGTTGTTGATGACATTCTCCTCTCTGTCTCCTTGTGATCAGGTTAGACTGAAGATGTTGTATGCAGCAACCAGAGCAACGGTGAAGAAAGAGTTTGGTGGTGGACATGTAAAAGATGAACTCTTTGGAACAGTTAAGGTATTGCAGTTTAGCATGTATAACAAGACCTTAGGACTGAATCCTGGGGAAGCAGAGATACCTGTGATATTTGTTTGTTGAACTTGTTTCACACACTCTGAGCAGTTGACAACCATTATTCAATTAAATAAAACAGCAAGCATGCAAATTATGATCAATTATAACAGTGATAATTAATCTCCTGCTACAAACTAATTGATTTGGAATAAAGTAGACATGTACTTAGCTTAAAATCTCAGGTTAGTATTAATAAAAAGTACTTGGAGGGGAGTTTTCTTTATATGATTTTGCAAAACCCTCCACCTAAAAATCAGACTATGACTCCTCACCATCCTCCTTTGAATAGGCCTTCCTGTATATAAAATCTAAATATTTGCAGCTATAAAATAAACTGTGCCTACTCTCCAGGAAACTGGAGGATATCTTCAACTTTTCTCACCATTTTCCCATCTTTGATTTGATTCAGGTTCTGTCAGATTTACCTGCTTTGCCATTTATGGAGTATTTTGATCATTATATGACAAGGTAGTTTGTACAGGATGACTGAAAGAGGCCCTCTAGTTTAAACAAGTCATCCCTTTGAGATAGATGGGTAAGAGACATAGGATGATACAGTAAAACCCCGGATAACGTTATGACTTGGTTCCACAAGTCATGACGTTATCCGATTTTTAGTGTTGTCCGATGCATGCATCGAACAACGCTTTAAAAAGCCCTGACTTCAGGGACAAACCGCACGGTTTGTCCCTGAAGTCATCGCTAAGGGTGTGTGTGGCTTGGGCTACCCAATCCACCACCACCCCCAGCGATCTCTGCAACTGCAGTAGGAAAGGTGTGCACACACCCCCAGCGCTAGCTTTACATTTTCTTGCTTTTAAAGCTAGCGCTGCTTTTAAAGCTAGTGCTGGGGGGGGGGGATACCCACCTCTCCCGCAAAGGCAGTCACTGTCCTTGCAGGGGGGATTCCCCCCCCAACCCCAGCACTAGCTTTAAAAGCAAGAAAATCCAGAGGAAAGAGTCATCATCTCTTTCCTCCGGATTTTCTTGCTTTTAAAGCTAGCGCTGCTTTTAAAGCTAGTGCGGGGGGGGGGGGGAATACCCACCTCCCCTACAAGGACAGTCACTGTCCTAGCGGAGGGGATTCCCCCCAATCACCCCACACACACACTAGGTTTAAAATCAAGAAAATCCGGAGGAAAGAGTCTCCAGATTTTCTTTCCCTTGCCGGGGAGGGGGGGGGGGGAATCTGTCTGTAAGCCGCCCTGAGTCGCCACGGCAAGTGGGCAGCAATATAAATTTGAACTAATAAATAATAATAAATAAATAATCCCCCCCTCACCCTCCAGCGCTAGCTTTAAAAGCAAGAAAATCCAGAGGAAAGAGTCATTGTCTCTTGCTTTTAAAGCTAGCACGGGGGGGGGGGGTTTGGGGGGGGAACCCCCCCCCCCCCCCGGCAAGGGCAAGAAAATCCTGAGGAGACTCTTTCCTCTGGATTTTCTTACTTTTAAAGCTAGCACTGCTTTTAAAGCTAGCGCTGGGGTTGGGGATTGGGGGGAAATCCCCCCCACCCCCACAAGGGCAGTCTCTGCCCTTGCAGGGGGGTATTTCCCCCCCCAACCCCCTGCCCCAGAGTTAGCTTTAAAAGAAAATCCGGAGGGAAGAGTCTCTTTTCTCTGGATTTTCTTGCTTTTAAAGCTAGCGCTGGAGGGGTTTGGAGGGGAAATCCCCACCCACCCCCGCAAGGGCAGTCACTGCCCTTGTGTGGGGTGGGTGGGTATTCCCCCCAAACCCCCCCCCCCAGCGCTAGCTTTAAAAGCAGCACTAGCTTTAAAAGCAAGAAAATCCGGTGGAAAGTTCCTCGATTTTTTCTTGCTTTTAAGGCTAGCGCTGCTTTTAAAGCTAGCCCTGGGGGGGTTGGGGGATAAATACCCAACCCCCGCAAGAGCAGTCACTGCCCTTTTGCCATATTGGGGGGGGGGGTTCGGATTGCGAAGATTGGGGGTTTTGTCTCAAAAAAAATCCAATAGAAAAACAACAACAATCCGCGGCTCCTCCTTGCCTCTAAGAAGAGACCCAGGTTCCTGTGCTCGGCCGGGGATCAGCCATGGAGAGGGGCTGGGGGGGGGGAGAAAAGGAAAAGAAGAAAAAGTTTAAAAGGAATAAGGGAGCCCAGAGAGAGTGACAACACACAAGGAAGGAGAGGGGGCACCTCTCGGCAATTCTTGCTGCTGCGCCGCTGCCGCCTGCCTCTCTCAGCACCACAAACCCAACCGATCCAGCCTGCACATGAGACTCAGCATGGTGCTGCTGGATCACACAATGAATTGGGTTAGTGTTGTGATAGGGTGGGGACTGGGGAGGCTGGAGTAAGGTACTGACAGAGAGTGTGTGTGTATGTGTGTGTATTACAGACGCGGATCCATGAAATCTCCCTTCTCCCCTCGCTTGCCCTCGTTCTCTCTCACTCTCACACACACACACACACACACACTGGACGACGACGACGGCGACGGCAGTGGACTTCACTTCTCCTCTCTCAGACAAAACGATCTGAGGCCGCCATGCGGCTGCCTGGGCGAGAGCGCCACACAGCGAACCCCAGAGGCCGGTCGAATTTGGACAAGCCACTCCTTGCCCAGGCGCGCACTTGCGCACCTAAACAAAGGTCGGTTTGTCCGAATTCGCTGCCCTGGGAGCCCTTTCCGGGGAGAAATAACAAAAGGCTTTTGAGCAAGGGTGACCTTTACCGCCCCATAGCACTTTGTGCACTCTCTGGGTGGATCACAAGTTAATTAGCGCAAGTGGTGGATAATCAAATAGCCATCTTGTTTAGGTGCGCGAAACGGGGATCGCACGTCACCCCCCTCTTTGGCACCCCCCTCTTTGATCCCTTGCTTTGGCGGACGACCCCCTTCTCGGTAGAAGAGGATCCCGCTGGCGCGCCTTTTTGCGCGCGTGCGAGCGCCTCTTCTCCGGCCTTTTTTTAAGCGTTGTTCGATGTATGTATCGGACAACGCTAAAAACCGGATAACGATATGACTTGTGGAACCAAGTCATAACGTTATCCAGGGTATTACTGTAGTTGGTGGATATTGAGAATGTCAGTTTCTCTTATGCTTAACATTCTCTTGTTCTTCCTAAGCAACCCTTCATTTACAGTGGTCAAGTTATAGCCAGGTATTGCTGGTTATCCAGGACAAATGTATGTTCAGTAATTACAACTTTCCCAGGTTTGTACATCAATCAAAAACTGGCTAGTTTAAGACTGTTCTCGATAGCTCAGTGGTTGAACCTCTGTGGGTTCAATTTCCCAGTCTGACTTCTATGAGAGGAGTAGCCATGGGCAAGCTGCGTGGTCCCTTCTGGAAGCCCCCAAAAGTGGAGAGTGGCTGCATACTCTCTACCTAAAAAACCCTAGAAAGGGTTACTATTTGTCATAATTAACTTGACAGCACATGATTATTATATAGATGCTGCAGTGGTAAAACCTGGTTTGCCAAGAAAGGATTTCCCATACTCTCCTTCATGGGAATCACCATAAGGTGGCAGCCTTAGTCACAAATTGGAACTCACACTGCATTTGTAAAATGCATCTTTTGGGGTTGACCCCCAATAAAATTCAACTGTCTCTGGTTCTCTGTGTCTGAAATCTTCAAGATGCATTTATTTTTGGCCAAGAGGTTTTAACATGAAGCCATCTGGGGCCTATTTTCAGCTGATGCTGACATATTACTTCATTAAGTAATATGTGTGAAACAGAAAACATCCTGAGTTTGTCCTAAGCAGGTTTTGCATTAGCTTGTCTCTGGGCCTCCCAAAGTAGAAAAATTATTCTTTGGGTACAGAGTCTGTAGCTGCTGCCTGTTTGGGGTGGAGTCATTTCTGCAATTGATACAGTCCTCATGGCCAGTGCTTAGAAAAATTCCTATTCCCATAATTCCCTACCTACCTACCTGGGAGATTTATGAGATTTAAGTATCCATACATGCAATATTTTCAATGCATTTTTTAACATTGTGATTTCCTGAATGAAAAAACATCAACAATGTGAAGGCAGTCATTGATGCTGTCTTGGGTTCTCCTGGTGAAAAGGCTTGCCGATAGCTGTCAGTTACTGTGGAAAGAGGCAGGCAGGCAGGATGTGCCAGAATGAATATAGGGTTAGTGAATGCCTCCCCCGTCTCTCATGTTTCCTTGCCTGTCACCTGTACATGAACCTTCAACCCAATCTCCATCCATTCCTGTTTGATCACAGGAAGATGTCTCCTTCAGCGGTTATCAGAAGCACATGTCTTCCTACTCTGCTCCCGCCCCTCTGACTCTGGCAGAACAAGAACTTCAGCAGATTCGCATCAATGAGGTAGGAAGGTGGTATTTAATCTTTCTTAAGGCTGGGAAGGGGGAGGACAGTCCAAAGTCTGCTACATCCCTTCAGGTTGGGTCCTGCACTAGCAATTCCCTGAAGACCAAAAGGCTTCTTCTCCCCTTTAGGGAGGGTGAGACCATTTTGCCACATTTCTTTTCACCTGTTTTACCCAGGGATGGGATGGATAGGCAGGAGATGTGGAGTTTCAACCACCTCCTGGATTTAAAACATTTATTGAATGTTTTCTTCATCCCACAGTGATGGATAACAAGAAAAAATAATATTAATTTTAAAAAATTAAATGTATTATTTAGAAAGAGGTTTAAAACAGGGTTAAAAGCTAGTTGTATAACCCAGTGTCTGGAGGGAATGATATCGTTTGGGCGGCCCAGAGAAAGCTCAATTCTCTGGGGCCAAGGTTCGCCATCACTGATGCCAAAGTTCTCCATCACTGATACAGGGTGATCTGTGATTGCTGTTAAGGCAATCAGTCACTCCCAACTCCAGATAATATTGGACTACAGCTTTCATTGCCTCTGACCATTGGCCATACTAGATAGGATGATGGGAGTTATAGATCACTGCGTAGGTGGACTCATGTTTGGGAAAAGACAGCAATGTGAGAGAAAATTGAAGGCAGCAGGAGAAATAGAAGCCTGAATATAGGATGGATTGACTCAACAAAGTTAATTCATAGCCTTGAGTTTGCAAGAGCTAAGCAGGGCTGTCAAGGACAGAACATTTTAGAGGTCACTCATTCATATGGTTGCCATAGGTTGGAGGTGATTAAATGTCATGTGACAGCCAAAACTGGTGTCTTACTGCAGTCAGAAAGCTACAGGGAACATAATTTTTCAGTTGGTTTGGATTGTGAAGCAGTGATCCTACTGGGTCACAACAAGTTGAACCAGGTGGCCTTCCACCTGTATGAAATTTGATGCCCAAACTGGCCAGATGAAAATGATGGCCTGGCAGTGACCTAATATCGCTGTTCTAATGTTTGAGAGTGATAGCTTCTTCAGTTGGTATTTTAACTTGCTATTTCCCATTTTTTCTTTTGAACTTTGGTTTTTCTGTGTGTATTACTTGCTTCTTCATTATATATGTGATTCCCTTTTAACCTGCCAGCATTTGAGCTTTAGGAGTTTCTGCTCCCTGTTGTAGCCAGTGATCAAATCAAACAGTGAATTGTTAACTAACATGTAGCAGTCAATATTCTCATTTGAGTTAACTTAAAACTTTGGGGTGATTGTGTCAACAGCAGAAGGAGTAAGACAGAAAGCAGAACATAGTTGTTTTCAAAATGAGCTTCTATGTATAATAGCACAGACATTTAGTGTGCACTTTCCAGGAGATGAGCATTTAGTGAAAGAGAGTGGGAAAAACTAGAACATGCCCTGGCTCCAAATGAAGTGTTCACTGGCATGGCATAGCGGTTACTCTATGGGTTAAAATCCCACATTGGCTTTGAAAGCCACTGGGTGTCTTTGCACTAGTTATACTCAGCCTGCCCTATCTTGCAAGGTTGGTTTGAGGATGGTGGGGAAAGAGTTGTTTATGCTGCTTTGAACTCATCAGAGGAAAGGCAGAATGTAATTGCAACAAGCAGGCAAACTGAATAACTAAGCAGAACCATAGCATTGTAGAACTGGAAAGGACCACAAGGTCAGTGAATCCAACCCCTTGCCTGCACTGGAAATTCACAACTAAATCATTATCAACAGGTGGTCATCTAATGTCTACTTTTTAAATTCCAATAAAGAATTGTCCACAACCTTCCAAAATAGTCAGATACACTCCTAAACAGCTTTTACTGTCAGGAAATTCTTCCTAGTATTTTGTTAAAATCTCCTTTCTTGTCAGTTGAATCCTTTGGTTCAAGTCCTATGCCTGGAGCATGAAAAAATAAGCCCACTCCATCCTCCTCATGACAGATTTTCAGATATTTAAAGATGGCTAACATGTCACATGTAGCCTGAATAATTCTGAGCCCAGGAGAGAACCCAATGCCACCCTGCTTATCACTTCTTGGTGATCCCTCTTGGAGTGCAACAGATCAACCAGCTTCAGGCTAATGTAATGTACCATCCTCTTCAGCCTATGTACTGCTGGTTTATCAGCAAGAATATAATTTTGGACCTTGTCCAAAGCCAGGCTGAAATCAGATTGCACTATAACAATAGTTTATAGTCTGCCTAAGATGTTTTAAATCAGGCTGTATTTTATGTCGACTGTAAGCCTCCCTGAGTCACTGTGGTGAGTGGGTGGCAATATAAATCAGGGGTCCCCAAACTACGGCCTGTGGGCTAGATCCACCCCCAAATGCCAATTCATCCTGCCACCGACTCCTCATCACTCCTGGAAACGGAAGTAAAACACACCCATACAGACACATTTTACTTCCTATTCCAGGAGCGCTGAGGGCGGCATGGGCCAGATTGTATGAATTGGTGTTGGGGTCCGGATCTGGTCCATGGGTCATAATTCGGGAACCCCTGGTTTAAGCAGAGAAAATAGTAGCCTAAAATCTATTTCATCTTGTTGCAAAGCAGATTGCAAGGCATGTTTTGCTTCCGGTGGGAGGAACCACAAGACCAGCCCACTGAACCACATGATTGGCCCACTGAACCATGTGACCAGCCCATGGCCCGAAAAGTTTGGGCACCACTGATATAAATCTAATAAATAAATAATAGCTTTTACCATGTCCCCCAAGCTAGCAACTCTACTACCAAACAAACATAAGATTCATCTGGCGTGACTTGTGTCTGAGAAAACTATGTTAGGACTTCGTGTTCACCACATCCTTTACTAAATGCCTACAACTCAACTGTTTAATGATCCAGAACCTTTCCTGGTATGGATGTCAAGCTGACTGGGCACTAGGGAAGTCAGAGGCAAAGTAGCTCCTATCTTGATTCTCTTGATCATTAGTATTTCACTGTCTTCCTCCTTTTACTCCAGGCATAGCCAAAAAAACACTTTCATGTTATTTTTAACCTCTTTAATAAGACTGAACTCATTCAAAACTTTAGCTCTCCCCACTTTCTACTATAAAAGTTAGCTATTCATTCAAACTTTGTCTTAACTATTTGTTCCTGCTTCCATTTACTATGTATACCCCATTTAACTCTTATCTCGTTTTACAGCCACACTAGATTTTTTGGATAGGAATTGTTTGTGATTCTGCCTACAGTCTCTTTCCTTTAAGAACCCCCTGTTCTTTGCAGATTGCTTTCCAACCATGAGATCCTACCTTGTAATTCCTTAAGCTTGTTGAAATCAGATTTTTAAGGTTTCCAGTGTAAGCTATTTTACTCTCAGCTGTAGCTTTCCTCAGTAGGACTAATCACAGCAGCCTAGTGACAACTTTCATCTAAACTTTCCAGTATTTCCTTATCCTATTGATAAGGACCAGGTCCAGAAATTGCTGAGTAGTCTTGTTGCTTCTTCCATCTTCTGGAAGCTGAGGTTGTCGGCAAGGCATTTTATGGACCACATACTGTATATCTGCCCAAACTAGATTTTCAAATGATCAGGTATTTGAAATCTTCCATTACTCTTCTATCCTTTCTTTTCAAATATTCAGTAATATGATCTTGGACATCATGTAGATCTTCAGTCTGGCATGGACAACAGACACACCACCCGCCTCTCCTGAGTCATGTCACTCTTTTCCTACCTCTCTTTTGTTTTTTATCCAAATGTTCTCTACCAGCATTTCCTGGGCCATCTTATGAATATCCTTGTAGCTGTACATATTCTTTATGTATAGTGCTACACCTCCTCCCAGCTACCAGTCAGTACCATATTACATGACCTACAACAACTGACCCCTACATAGGAAAACTGAGAGAGGTGCTAATTTTCTAACCTGTAGTTTAGCTTTATGTGCTTCCACATAAGGCAAAAATATTGTGTTGTGCATTTTAGTCTCTAGACAATGGGTGCTTAAACTTTTCAGGCCGTGGGCCAGTCACATGGTTCAGGGAGCTGGTCATTATAGCCCCGGGGCTGGATTTACCCCTGACGCCAATTCATCCAGCCTGTGCAGCCCTCGTCGCTCCTAGAAGCGGAAGTAAAACTTGCCCGCACGGGTGCATTTTACTTCTGCATCCAGGAGCAACGAGGGCTGCGTGGACTGGATGGATTGGTGTCAGGGACCAGATCCAGCCCCCGGGCCATAGTTTGGGCACCCCTGCTCTAGATGTAGGACTGTCCTTTCATATTTCCCAATATTCCCAGTATTGTATTTGAGTCAGCATGTACCTAAAATTTCCATCCAAGCCCAGATGAGAAAGGAGGGTTGAGTGTCAGGTTAGCACCCTGGCCCCATAAAACTTTATTGCTGAATAAGCAATGAGGAACCTGGCATGCTGTAGTGGGGGAGACAGGCGCATGAGAAGGAACTACTACTACATTTATTTATTTATTTATTTAAATTGTAGCCTAGCCCTGTTGTTTTAAGTAGATTGAGTGAACATGTGAAGAGGGAAGAGTGCATGTGATTCTGAGCTCTGAAATTGTAGGGAGACCTACAATTCTCCGTTCTCCACATGGAGAGGAGGTTTTCCACATCCTACTTTTGTTCTTTGTGTGAGGAAGAGGGCTTCCGATGAAAATGCGGCTATGACAGCATTTCTCAAACTTATTCTATCATGGAACACTTTACAAATCCTAAAGTTTTGACAGAACACTTTGGTTTTTGTAATAGAAAGAGAGGCTTGGATTTTTTCCCATTTTTAATAACATTGCAATGAAGCCAGCCCCTACTGATTTGCAAATGGTTGAAAAACAAACTTCTCTTCCAAGCTGATGCATCACATTGAAAGGATAGATGCAAAACAAACTTTGTGGCATTACACATTTGCCAATGAATTTTACCAGAATTTCAGATTTTTTTCATGGATCACTTATTGACCTTCTATGGGACACCAGTGTTCCACAGAACATAGTTTAGGAAATACTGAGCTATGATATGCCTCATGTATTTGCTTACATTTGTTAGAACAGGCGGAGTCCAGCACAGACCTAATCCCTGGGAATTCCATGGCTTTAAGCATACAGTATTGGGGAGTTAAGCTTTAAATCTATTTTTTAAAGCTCCTTCATACAGAATGTATAAAGACTTCGGGTTTCTTCCTGAAAGTTTTTTTTTTAGAGTATTTGAAACCAGCATACACTAGTACCCCGGATAATGTTGAGACTTGGTTCCACAAGTCTCGTCGTTATCCGGTTTTTAACGTTGTGCGATGCATTGATCACACAACTTTTAAAAAAGCCCTGTTTCCCTGGAGGCTTGCAGCAAGCCAGAATGTCGGGATTTGAACCCTGATGTTTTGGCTTGCTGCACTGGCTAAGGATGTCGGGGAAGCCCAGAAACAGCTTGGATCGGGTCTCCCCACCTCCCTGGACCCAGCAGGAGGGTCAGAGACCCCAAAATTGGTAAAAAAAAAAAAAAAGTCCGTTTTTTTTAACGAATTTTGGGATCTCTGACCCCCCCCCCCCGGCCGGGTCCAGGGAGGTAGGAAGACTCGATCCAAGCTGTTTCTGGGCTTCCACGACGTCCTCAGCCAGTGCAGCAAGCCAAAACGTCAGGGTTTGAATCCTGACATTCTGGCTTGCTGCACTGGCTGAGGACATCGGGGAAGCCCAGAAACAGCTTGGATCGTGTCCCCTGCCTGCTCCAGAGAGATCAGAGGACCCGATCTACAGCTGCAGGGTGGCTGGGGAAGCTGACGGGGACTCCCTGTCGGCTTCCCTAGCCACCTGTCCTTGCCTCCGCAGCTGTGGGGTGACTGGGGAAGCCGACGGGGGAGCCCCCCGTCAGCTTTCCAGCCTCCCCACCCCTGCCTCCGTAGCTGCAGGGTGGCTGGGAAGCTGAACGGAGCCAGCCACCCTGCTGCTAAGAACGACTGTATCGGATAACGCTAAAAAGAACGTTATCCGGTACAAATCTTCCCCCAAAATTTGTCGTCGTTATGCGGTTTTAGCGTTATCCGATGCAATCGTTATCCGGGGTATTACTGTAGTTCTTTTGCACACGTTTAATGGGTTTGGCCTCTTATCAATGGTAAATTGCACTTGGCCTGTCAAAATATATTGCTCTGATCGCTATCTTCAGGGGGAGAGAAAAGTTGAGAAATTGCCATCCTTGTTGTTAACAACGTTGCTGGATCCCCTAGCCACCTGGCTGCCCAACATGGAGGTGGGATACTTGAGAATGCAGTTGTGTTTCTTCAGTTCGTAGCAACAGAAAAATTTGGTAGTGGAGGCTGGAGGCATCATTGACCCATGGTGCATGACTCCCTTCAAAAACCTGCTGAGTCTAGCTCCTTGGTACCACAAAAGGTAGTGTTGTTTTTACTGCATACCTCGTCATGCTTGAACCAAGTGGACCCCTGCATTCCACTTCTGAGTTTGTGACGAACAGGTAGTTCTGGTTTATAGAGCATGAATTTAAGTTCAAGTTAATGCTTCAGCATTAAAATGCTTGAATGTGGACATTGTTCTGGCATACTTGATGTAACTACACAAAGAATAGGTTCCCTTGTTTTTCTATAGTAAATTAAATACTTCTGTTTGGTTGATTCTGGAAAGGACAATCCAGTCAATGTGCTGCTGGAGGCCCCAACAAGATGATGTTCTTCGAAGCATTGTCCTTCTTCTTCTGTGTCTAGGCCAGACATGAAACTGCCAAAAAGAAGCCACCTTTTGATGAGTTCATTCTGCATTTCCTTTCGCATGACCTAGTGTGAGAAAGACCTAGTGTGAGCTGACAACACAAGGTTGCCATTACCAGGGCACACCTGATTGTGATTCAAAAATACCACAATCTTCGAGGAGACACTTTCTGTGTACCTCCTTAGAAGCATTGAAGACATACAATGAACCTTCAGCTATTAGGGAAAATATGTGAATCTTTTTCCTGCCCCACTGGAGCTGCCTGCTGGTTGTGGATTGTTTTGATGATCTGGTTTCTTCTTTTCACCTATCCTCAGGATTCAGATTCCCAGGATTCTTACACCGACATGGTAGGCTTCACATTGTGTGTCTCTTTTCCTTCAGAGTGATGTCTCCATTACGGAGCTTCTTCTCTTGCATGTGTGAACTCTGAGCCAAATACAAAGCCATCTTAGAAAAGAACTAATTAAATGATGCCAAAGCCCTGTCCTGTATTCCAAAAGCTTTCAGAGGAAAGTCTGCCTCAAAGGCATGTAGAACCTTTATGTTAAAGCTGTGTTACATGCTCTCAAGTTTTATGGCAACCCTGGTAGGGTTTTGCAGACATAAGATATGTTAAAGGAATGGCTTACCATTGCCATCCCCAGTGAGTGACTGAGTGAAGATTAAATCCAGGTCCTCTGCATTCCACTACACTACATTGGCTCTCTTACTGTATTGTAGTAGCTAAGAACTAAAGCTGTAAAACCTCTAGTTCTAATTTCAATACAGCTGTGATTTTTTTTTGTTCCAAGAAAACTACTTTCCTCATCCTAAGCTCCTCTTTTCAAATGCAATACAGTCTTATTTCCTAACCAATATCTACCATAATGACTAATGACACTGTTAAGGATTCCAATTTCCCCTTGCTTTCAACTTTCTCTATCATTCATGCAACGTTTTTGTTTCATCTTTAAAGCCCAAATCCTTACAGACCAGACCAGAATTTATTATTTCCTGAACATTTTCTTTTTTGCTAACGAAAGCTGTGTGTGCACATGCACGTGCACACACACACATACACGCACACATTTTGGTGGCTTGTAGGTAATGGAACAAATGGCTGACAAGCAGTTGCATGGTCAAGTTTGGTCTGTTTCCTGGGCTTCCAATGAACAATCAAGCAGACAAAACGCCTGAGGGTGGTTTTGAGTGTTACACTTGCATATGGTAGCTGTTCACTAGGACTCTCAACAGGAGGTACAAAGTGGTGTCTGTGCGAGTGAAGAAGGCCATCATTAGGCTGAGAAAAAATAAACTAATTTGGAGTGGCCAGTATAATAGTTTGGAACATCCTGAAAAAGAAAGAAGTAACGAGCAATCTCAGCAACAGCAAAAGGCCTGGACGACCATGGAAGACAACTAAAGTGGATGGCCATAGAATCCAGCTCAAGGTGAAGAGCATGTCAAGAATACTCTTGAGGAGTTTGGCATGTTATTGTCCACATCTACGGTCAAGTGACAGCTTTATGAATGTAAATACAGAGGCTTCACTGGACTTTGCAAAAACAACATCAACAACAACCACAACCCACACACACACCTAAAAGAGCCTGCCCAATTCTGAAATAAGATTCTTTGGACCGATGAGATCAAAATTAACTTGTACCAGAATGATGGGAAGAGAAAAATATGGAGAAGGAAAGGAATAGCTCATGATTCAAAGCATGCCACATCATCTGTCAAATATGGCAGAGGCAGTGTTATGGCATGGGCATAATGGGACTGGGTCCCTGGTGTTTATTGCTGATGATAGCAGAAAGATTATTTCTTCTGCTCAGATTCTCCCAGATGCTGCAAAACTGATAGGATGCTGCTTCGTACTGTAGATAGTTAATGGCCCCAAAACATACAGTGAAAATCACCCAAGAGTTTCTGAGGGCAAAGAAGTGGGATATTCTTCATTGGCGAAGTCAGTCCCTGGATCTCAACCCAATGGAGCATGCTTCTGATTTACTGGAAAAAAAGACTGAAGGCAGAAAGACCCACAAACAAGCAGCAGCTGAAGGCAGCTGCAGTAAAGGCATGGCAAAGTATCTCAAAAGAGGAAACTCAGGATTTGGTCATGTCCTTTGGATCCAGACTTAGCTCTGGTCTGGGGTGGACAACCTTTTTGCTCCAGCTGTTCTTGGACTTCAGTTCCCAGAAGCCCTGATCAGCAGATGTGTTGACTTGGGCTTCTGGTAATTGAAGTCCAAGAACAGCTGAAGCACCAAGGTTGGCAACCCCTGCCGTAGCTTCTCACTGAGTTTAAATGCAGTCATTGTATGCTTCCTATTGAAAAGTATAACTCCCCCTTTATACACATTTGGTAGAATCCTATTGTTGTTTTATGATTGGGCACACATCTAGGAATGCAACCAGCACCTTATTAATTAGTGACAATTGGCAGTAATGACCTGCACCATTCCAGTTACATAAGTATTGATCATAAATTCGATTCTGGCCAATATGAAAAAAGATTCTACACCAAAATCTGAAAACCTTTCCATTTGGCACCAAGTTACTTGTCATTGGTCACACTCAGCGATGGGATGTAACAGGTTCGCAACAGTTCACCAGAACCGGCAGTAACTTTCCCCAGTGTCCCGGAGAACCGGTAGCAGCTTTTTTTTTTTTTTTTTTGGGGGGGGGGACCACCTTCAGAGCTTACCTTTTCACTTGGCGTGTATGCACGGCCTCCTTGCTGTCCTCCCAAGCAGGGTATTTATGGGTTTGTGTTGTGGGTGGGTGGGTGGGTTGAGGAGTGTGTGTATGTGTGTGTGTGTTTATTTTTATTTTATTTTTTATTATTTTTTATTTGGCCCCATCCACATCATGACATCATGATGTTGGCTCCGCCCACACTGTGATAACATCACGGTGGGGTAGTAAAAATTTTGACATCCCACCACTGGTCACACTGAAACTGGTGCATGTAACTAACTGTGGTAATGTAGCTGTGATCTCAGGACCATGAACCCAGGGACAAACTGATATTAGGCTTAATGCAGTAAAACAGCCATTCTGATTCTATGTGTGTTCAACTTCTTTGCATTGTTCTAAAATTTGAAGTCACAAATTTCTCTTGAAGTGCTTGGTGATCCTCATCTGTTATTATCAGTGCCTAGTAATGTTGCTGTTTTCAATGACAATTTCCAAAATCTGTAAAACAGTGTGGCTAGTGGTTATGCTGGTTTCCAGGGGATGCTGGGGACTCTAGCCAAAAGAAATTCTGCTCACAAGCTAAGTTTTCAGGTAATTGTGTTTTATTTTTATTTTCCTTTTGCTTCTGTCTCAATGTCACTCCATTCCCCTGGGTCCTCCATGGGAGATGGTAGTGGGTTGCTGTTGTTGCTGTCCATCAGTCGTTGAATACCCTCAGCTTGAGGAGGTAGGCGACATGGCTTTGTGTTTTGCTTTATGTTCTATCCAGGTAGTCTTTCTCTTCATAGTCACATCCTTCTTGACATCCTCTCAGAGAGAGAGAGAGAGAGAGAGAGGGAAACACAACAGTGACAAAATCTCCAACAAACTAGTGTCCAGTCTGCCACACACAGACAAAATGAATGTGGCCTCCATTTCCTAAAGTGCCTTGAGAGGAATGTGGAGGATAGGTTGTCTCATGAGTGATTTGAATTTCAAAAAGCATTCCCTTCTCTACTTTCCTTTCTGGATCTATCTGGTGTACTTGTTAGTGGGTGACTTGTTAGGTTGCTATTTAACCAGAATGATCATTAGAAACCTTCACTGGTTAAAGTCCATTTCCCTCCCTTTTCATGGTTTCCCTCCTCTGTAATCTTCCTTGTAACCCATTGCATAACTCTGCGTCACAAAAAAAATAAATATTATCTGCTACTTGGTCTAATCCATGTGACCTATACTAAATCAAGTGTGCTGAATCCAAATCTGAAGTCTGATTCTGCCTAGGACATCAGGATCTTAAATTAGCAAATCACACCCTCCTGGTTAGGTTCTTATGTTGATCACGCAGGGTGTATTTGTCATAAATGTAGCAAAAATTGTCCAGTTTATGAACACAGATGTGTCTACTCATCTTTAGCTCAAAACAGACTCACTATGGCCTGGCTGTACTATCCAATAAGATGGTTTTGCACTAGAGACAAGCCTTTGGTCCATCTCATCAACTCACTGACTTGCCCAGACATGCCCAGACACTGCTGGAACATGCATGCTACCAGGGGGTGTGATTTAGCTGAGAAGCAGCAGGCATAGTGGTAGCTGCAACTGTTATAATGTCCCCATGTAAAAATACATTATCCAGTTACCGACCATTTGAACAGCTATAGCAAGCATTACAGTCTGTACATGACTGCATGGCTGGTGTGTGTGGGGTGGAGTCTGATTCGTTGTGGCTTGAGAAAAGGCTTGCAGCAGCAGAATAAAAAACCCTGTGTATTGGAAACCAAAGTTTGTGCTCCTTTGCCTCCTCCTTTGTATCATATGATGAGGAGGTTCCCTTGGATAACTTGAGAAGCCATTGGAGGCTGTAGGACAGAAGGGTGGCCACATTTTTTCAGCCATTGTACTATAGGCAAAACAAATCTACAGTGTCTGGTGGTAAAATATACAGCTGACTACCAGAGCTTGTAGAGTGTGGCCTGAATCCATTGTTTGTTCCAGGTAGAGTAAGATCCATTTAAATCATTAAGATCTCAGTATGTATGTAAGCTCTTCATTTAATTCCACATGGAAAAAACCCCAAAGGGTACCAAATTTTAATGGAATTATCTTCTTTTATTTCTAAGCAGTGTAAAGCAAATGACTACTACATTCGGGCTATGACCCATATCCCACCGAAATATCTTTGAAGAGAAGACAGTGAACATTTTTCAAAACTTGTGTGATTTTAGCATTTTCACCCCTGAGAGAACTGTCACCAGATACATTCTCATTCTTTCCAATGAAAAGTGAAAGCAAAATGATGTTTTATTAGGGACTGTCTCTTACTGTATTAATATGCTCACCCTTTCTCTCATGTTATGCCATGTTATGATTAGAGCTTTATACAGGAGGCCCACATAGATTCCATTTGAACCATAGTGTCTCCCACACAGATCCTTATTTTATGACATTTTATAGACATGCCATTTACAACTTATATTTAATACCATGTTCTTAGACTTGGCCAAGTCTTGGTGTGATAAGGTTGCATAGTCCATATTTTTGCCTGAGGTTCTTATGATGTATTAATATTTAGATCCATATCCCAAACTGTTTTAACTCCCATATAATTACCACATTCATCATTTCATAATATTTTAATAAACATTTTAGAGGATTTTGCCGGCAGGAAAAAAAGGTCTGATTCTACCACCGACCCAGTCCTTTCCAGAATTCCTTCCATTTGCTGTCATAACATGAGCCCTACATCTGCACCTGAATCCTTAATTAAAGAGTTGCATCAGTCTTGCCAGAAGAAAGGTGGGGAACATGGTGACCCTCCAAAAGTTGCTTGATTATACTTCCTCTCTCACCCTTGTCAGCATAGCCAGTGGTGAGGGATAGGGATAGCTGGGGCAAGTTACTTTTTAGACTGTATCTCCTAATGGCTGAGCTGGGTGGTGAGATGGGCCTCACCCACCAGCATTGTAATGAGACATTGGCTGCTGGTGTTGCCAGGCCAGCTTTGGAAGAAGATAAAGCAGCCAGAAGGGAGAAGGTATAAAGAGGAACAATCAGGGTTCGTAGTTCAGGGCTGCCTCTAAGAAATGCTTTCTGTTTAAGAGTGCAGGGAACCTTTCAGAGAGGAGTTTGCAGTTGGAGTCTGTTTGCCCTCCATTGGGTTGAAATCCCTTTGTCTTTGGCAACTGTCTGCAAGAGCAGATCTGTGCCACAGGCTCATTCCTTCAAGGGCCCATAAGCCTTTGAATGCCTTGAGTTCTAGCAGCATGACTTGTGCTTTGCTGTCACCTTCTTCTCTCTCTTCCCCTCCCTCCTTCACTCTTCTCCTACTTCCTCAGTTTCATCCTAATCCATTTTTGTTTTGTTCCCAGGTCAAGACTGAAATCAGTGTAGAAAGCAAGCATCAGACCCTCCAGGGGCTGGCTTTTCCTTTGCAACCGGACGCACAGCAGGCCATTCAGTTACTAAAACAGAAGAAAATCAATTACATCCAACTGGTAAGGACCTGTTTCCTTTCCTTTTCCTTTTGGTCTTTCCTGAATGCCTCCTGCTTTTCAACATAGACCTTGCTTCCAGGAGGCTGCCTTCTACATCTCCCTGCCTTTGACCCTAATCCAAAGTTGATCTGAAGTGTTTTTGTTTTGCTGTTGTTTAAACAGAAGCTGGACCTGGAACGAGAGACCATAGACTTGGTCCACACAAAAGCCACGGAGATTGCAGACCTTCCTAGAAGAATTCCTCACGATTCTGCCCGTTACCACTTCTTTCTCTACAAGCACTCTCATGAGGGAGATTATCTTGAGTCAGTTGGTAAGTTCTGGGCTGAGCTGTGTTGCCTTAGAAAAAGGAATTTTAAAAAAGAAGAGAATATCCTGGTTTTCTCTCCAGTTCCCCCCCCCCAAACATTATGAGGGTATCAGTGTCCCTTGGGGAGATCTTATTTTCTGAGTGTATCAAGGGGCTTCTGCCTGTACAGGCTCTCTTATTTATGAATGTGGGAATCCTGGGAATGTGTCTTCAAACTTATTTATTATTACATTTATATCCTTCCCATCTGGGATTATTTCCCCACTTTGGGTGGCTCACAGCAGTTAAAAAAGAAAGTTTTACAAACATTCTCGCAAACCTTCATAAACCTTACTGTGCATAGGGAAATTTGACTTTCTGTTCAAATTTTGTTTGTCGGATTTCAGGAGCCATTATCCAACAACCAAATGTTCTCTTTTTCTGAACTTTGCTGTGGTTTTCAAACCATGTTCCAGAGACTGGAATATAAGAAGAATCAGTATGTTATGTGGTCCACGTGGGGGGAAACCCAAACAGACTAATTGCCAAGAATTCAGTATTTTCCACTTCCTTGTTGCATGCATAACAATCAACTGTCGGTAGGCTTGTGGCGTGAATCTTCTCAGGACTTGGAGGATGAGTGAACTTCCCTTCTCTTTCTTTCAGTGTTCATTTACTCCATGCCCGGTTACAAATGTAGCATCAAGGAGCGCATGCTGTACTCCAGCTGCAAGAGCCGACTGCTTGATAGTGTGGAACAAGACTTCTCCCTAGAGATCGCAAAGAAGGTTGGTCTTGTTCTCCTGATCTTGAAACTTCTCTTCAGGAAAAAAAGTTGTGTACCTCTTAGTTTAGTTCCATGATGGCGAACCTTGGCACTCCAGATTTTATTGGACTTCAATTTCCAGAAGCCCAAGCCCCTGTGAATCCACACGAATGGGTTTGCTGCGATTCATCTGGCTCGCACCGCCCTCATCGCTCCCAGAAGCAGAAGTAAAAGGCACCTGTACGGGCTTAGCATCCCTTATAAGTCTTACTTGAGAATAATTTCTAATGTTCTGACAGTTTGAAAAAACCTAGAACGAGGGATCTGTCTTTAATTGGCTCAACTCTAATAAAAGTTTTAAATGCCCAGATCTTAGCAACAAGTTAGGATTCTTGACTGAGAACAGAAGGGAAAGGCGAAGGATGCCAGTGTTTTGTGGGAGAAGGTGACATGAAAGCGTGTGTGCCATTAAAGGGAAGGACGCGCCTGCCCCTGTTACATTTCCATTGCACTTTCCACATCCCAAACTGAGGTGTGCCTTTCCTCTTTCCTTTGTACCAGATTGAAATTGACGATGGTGCTGAGCTGACGGCAGAGTTCCTGTATGATGAGGTCCACCCCAAGCAGCATGCCTTCAAGCAGGCCTTTGCCAAGCCCAAGGGGCCTGTGGGGAAAAGAGGACAGAAGCGACTGATCAAAGGCCCAGGCGAGAATGGAGAAGACATCTAAACCCCAGTAGGGACAGGAGGGGAAGGGTCCAGAAAACAGGCTGTGGGTGGTCTGTGAGCCTCCAGCCCGAATCCACCTAACTGCACCCGAGCCTGTCCACTGAACTCCGAAGTCTTTTCCTCTCCAACCTTCTTTATTTCCAAGTCATGTCCAACTAGTTTCATTGAGGAAGGATAGGAGTCTGGGGTTGGGGGAGGTGAGAGAGGCAGAATGGCGAGCCTTGTCTTCTCTTCCTTTTTTCTCTGTTGTTGTGTAACTCCTTAGGGGAAGGGGGCTCTTAATTGTTTCCAATTTGGAAGGAATCTTAAAACTGGTGGTCCTACTCTTGCTTTGTGTTGTGACCTGGTATACTTGGAATTTGCACCCTTGGAAAACAACTCTCTTGCTTGTTTGCAGGAGCTTCTTACTCACAAAGAACAGTCCCTTCCCAGTAGAGACCCACGAATGTTCTTTTCTCTCTCTTGGGGTTGCTATTGCTACACTGTGAACAATGCACAGACACACACCATCTTTGGGATCTCTACTGTTAATTTCATTCCCTTATCAAGGTGGCCTCTTGGATGATATTTACATGCTCTTATCTGACACTTTGGGAGGGTGTCCCAGGAATGAGCATAGGAGGGAGGTCTCTCCGCCCTACTCCTTTCACATGTTTAGCTTAAACCTCTGGATTTTATGAGGAAAGTGCTGGAGTTCAGCCTGTGTGTGAGAGAGAGAGAAAGGGCAGAGGAAGTTCATGTGAATGAAGGAAAACAGCTCCCTCCATGCAGTTTAAGAGGATTCCTGAAAGCTCTTCTTGCTTCTTCTCTAAACCACTTTGGCTTCTTATTCCAGGCCTTAGCAGAAAAAACAGCTGTGGCAAAAGAATGAATTTCCATCACAATCCATGGATTTGTGTAAAAAGAGTACCACTGCTGTTGCCCATCTTACTTGGAGGCATTGATTCTGGTATTCTTGCCTCACTTTGACAGGACACTGCCTTATGCTGTGGCTACCTAGGAACAGAAATTGATTAGAAAACAAAGAATAGTCCTTGTCCTGTTGGTAACTCTCCAACTTTCATTGCTCAAGGCTACGGTTATCTTTGCATCATCTCCATATGTACATGGACATGCCGTATGTACCTGGCATGTGAGGACTCTCCTTCTCTCTTTATATATATTTATAGTCCACCCAGTTTCATTGGGTGGAAAGATAGGAATCTTAGGTATGTAGAGGAGGTGAGGAAGATTATATAAAATCCTGAGATACAGGGATATAGTCCTAATATGCCATGCCTGCTTATCTTTTACTTGCTTCTGGCCCAATGCTGTTCCGACATGCTAAGATTTTTGTTCTAACTTGCTATAGAAATAAGAGTATTTCCTTTCCAGCCTATTCTGAAACTAGAGGGTTCCAAATAGTGCCTGCAGCTGGGCTTTGCCGTAAAGCCATCTGGTACAGTGGTACATTGGCTCATTGTGTTTGCCCTCCACCTGGGTCACTGCCGCCAGCATTTGCTGCATTCCAGTACACCTGCAGATTCTAGTGTGAATCATGCATGTGCTTTTGTTTTACAGTAGTACTTTGCCAAGCCAGAGGGACATGGACACTTTGACGGGTCACTGAAGGCTGGTTGGGTTGTATTTTCCATGGAATTTACTTTGCCCACAGGGTTGTTCATTCCCTGGGATAGATGTTATCTACCATGAGTTCTGTTGCAGATCCATGTCAACCAGGTGAAATTGAAGGGGCAGCATGGGAACAGCTTGAAAATGTTGCCCATGCGCAGAGGTGACAGGCACAGAAGTCTGAGGTGGAAGGGAACTGATTTGCCAGGGAGGGTGGAGGGAGTCTGGGCCATCTGCTGTGAAGGCAAGAAGGGGATTAGATACCAATGCAACATACAGAAGGTTGTAGGCATGAATGTGACCCAAACTAGATGTGTTCATTCCATGAGAGTTACTAAATTTGATGTGCATGATTAAAAATTTGCCTTTTGACCACTAAGCAGCCTTTTAGTGGTCTACTTTGTGTCTAATGCAGAAAGGCCCCCAAATCATAAGCTTTGTTTTTACAAAGCCAAGTGTATAATGCTAACCGCTTGATGGCTTTCAACTTTGGGATTGTTTTTATGTACCTTGCATGAGTCTGTATAAGATCTAGTATCTTAAGCAGCAAAAAAAATAATGTAATAAGAATTGGAAAGAGCTTGATGTTGGTTTAGCTTGTTCCTTCTTCTTGTGGAAGCAGGAAGGGACTTAGTCTCCAATACAAAAAAAGAAGGGCCAGTTTCCTTAAGTTCAGAGCAATTCCAAGTAACCATTTTTAGTTGTTTTTACATTCAAACCAGCATTTCAGAAATGAAGATAGAATTATTAACTCTTTCAATTATGTTTTGAGGTGTGCTTATCTTATTGGGAAGACTTGAAATGATGCATTCATCTTAACATTCAGAACTCCCTTCTGAGTGCTTTAAAAACTGGTGAGGTCTTGCTGCCATTATGCGGTGGTAAAAAAAGGCATTGATTAGGGATGAATTTCAGCTCTACCCACCATTACATTTCAGGCTGCAAGAGCCAGGTTCAAATCATGAATTCTCCGGTTAATATCTTTGGTTAGTGTTTTTTTTTTTTATTGTGAAGGTTGCAGTCAACTTCAAGAGGCTGCTCTCGATTTCTGTCCTGATAGTACCATTATTATTAGTCATTCAACAATTCTACAGAGGAGGTCTGCATTCTAAATTGGGCATGTCATATACATGTAAATAATTTAGTCCTTTCCTGTGCCATGTGCTGCTGGGATGTTGTCACCCATTGAGGGCATTTCTTTGCCACTGTGACATTTAGTAAATCAAGTTTTGGGTTGTGTTTCTTTTTCTTTCTTTCTTTTGGCTGAGTGGGAGGTTCTGTACTTTGCTTTGAGGTAAATGCATATTTATGCCTTTGTCAGGCCATTCCCTTGGGTATGTGCCTGAGTCAAACTTGGCCTGTTTTTATGAGATTGGGACATCAGAGAAGCAGTTGCCATTCTGATGCTGGATAATAGAGATGATTATGGTCCAGAATCTTGCATTTTTGCTACATACACACACCTCCCCTTGGCAGCCAAAGATAAATTAGGAAAGCAGAACATTGCCATGTATTTGTGATGGTCCCACAACCTCCATCAAGGAAAGAGATAATGCATAACCTATTTCTTGACTTCCTGTCTTTTCATCATTCAGGACCAAATTTCTGTCTTCAAGGGATTATAGAGTTGCTGTCCCCCGTCCCCCCCCCCCCCCGTCCCCATTACCACGACCTACTCTACTTGTCTGTAGCTTGATCTTTGGCTGCCCTGCTGCACAGATTAGCCTTGGTGATTGTATTTGGGGAATCCATTCTTCCAAGACAAATTAGTCAGATAACACAGAAGATTGGAAGACTTTTAAAATCAACCATGCAGGCTAAACATCACAGTGATCTGATATCTCTGTCAATATCCATTCTTACTCTCCATCCTTCCTCAGTGGCCACTGAGGGTGTACAATAGGAAGCTCCCTTCCCCTCCTTTATGTTGTTCTGAGGTCACCAGCATCATGTTTGCTAAAAAAAAAAGTTAACATTGTACCACAAAACAAGAGGGAGATGATTCTCAGGGTGTGGGGCAGGTCCTCTGTATCAATCTAAGGGTGCAGCTACACCAGCAGCAGGGGGTAAGCTAACGAGGGCCACATTGGAGCAGTCTGGTTTGATTAGAACAATCTAATCAAGCCTGGAGGTTCACATGAAATGGCTCCTGCTGATATCATGAATTGGCTTAATAAGCAATTCATTTGAGGATATTGACAAATTAATCCATTTTCCTGCTTGGCAGAGGGCAAAAGGGAAGTAGGGGAAATGTAACTGTGCATAGAATATTGCTGATACATTAACTATTAAAAAAATAGGAATTCTTTTCTTTGCTTTCTCTTAAAAGACCAGTAAACAAACTGCCAGCAGCCTGTGGGCAGTTTATTGACCAGCCGTTTAAGACAAGACAAAGAAAATATTTTAATTTTTTTATAACTGATGTAGTACATCAGCAATACAGTCAAAAAGTTTTTTCCACTTCCACTGCCCTCTCCAGAGCAGAAGTGATTAATTTGCTAATATCCTGAGGCATATTGCTTATTAAGCTCCCTCACAATATTCAAACTGGAAGGTTTCTTTTTTGATTGGTTCCAGCAATCACACACATACTGGAACTGTTCCAAGCCAGATCAACCTTACCCACACCAGAAGAGTAAAAACCCTTGACAGCCCACAGTGGAATAGGCCAGGGGTGAGCTGGTACCTTTTGAAAGACATCATCTATTGGCTGTCTTTAAGAGCACGCCAGCCTGTCACTAAAGCACTCCAAACAGTGGGCTAACTAGTCCATATGGTCAGCCTATGAATATATCCATGCACTTCTGCAAGCAGAAAGACTGCCCCATCCAAAACTTTACAAATGGTTTAGATCAGAACTGACTATCTAGCACAGGGGTTCGCAACCTATGGCTCGCAGGCCGCCCCCACATCCGACACCGTTTCATCTGGCCCATGGCAGCAACCCCAGAAGCAAATGCACCTGCACCTGCTGTCATTGTGTCTGGCCCGCTCAGCTGTCTGTGGTGTGAAAACCTTGAGAACCCCTGCAAGCTTGTATCACGTTTTCTGTATCTAGAAGCCAAAGGATTTGGTTTCTTGCCTTTTTGTATAGTTTTAAAACTGGTGTATTAGGCCAGATTAGTATCACCACCGTACTTTTATTTGGATTTCATTGTGATCTAGATGCCTTTCTTGGGAGGCTCAAGATGGGGCTTCAAACCCACTTACAAAAGCTGTATGTTCATAGCATTGAAGGCTTGGGAATATTGAAAGCAATAGTGGAACATTTCCCCCTCTTGCCTACAGGAAGCTGTGATGGCCTTAGCACAGACAACGCAAATCTAGCAATTGGAGATTCTTAACAGTTAAAAAGCATGCCTAATTGATAAGAAGATGAAAATGATGAGTTCTTCACTCTGTCATTGAGTTTGATTTGCCACATCAAAAAGCAATCCAGAAGCTGCCTCTCCTTATCCACATTTACAATGTCCCAAATCTTAAGCGAATGTCTGGTTTGAAAAGACTAGGAGGCGCACATTCCCGACTGGGCTGGATGATGATTTGGGTTTGGAGATTATGGTGGAGGCAGGGCACACTGTATTGAATGCTGTATTTTCTAAATGTAAGAAAATAAAAATAAAGTATTTTTAAAGCACTCCAAAGTGCATCTTTGTTTTAGTTGACCTAGACAACTGTTGACTTTGTACTGGCCACTCTTGGGACAGCCAGTCACCTATAACAATGAGTGTGGTAACAAGTCAGTTCCAACTCATGCTGATCCTTGCTAGGGTTTTCTAAGTATGAAGTACTGTACTTGGCAATGGTTACCCACCTGTTAAGTGTTCTGAGACGGTACGGCTTGCCCAAGGCTACAGACCCCAATGTGTCTCCTGATCCAGATTCCTGAACCTTGGCTCTGCCGTGAGGTGCTCCAACCCACTGAACTGCCCAGACAGCTAGTCATCTGGAGAAGTCAATTTTACATTATTTGGTTTGTTTTACTCCATCTGAGTGGCTAATGGGGAATTGTCACTGAGACATGGCAGAATTTACCTTCTCACATGCCCAGATGCTGTAGAGCAGTGGTTCCCAACAAGGGGTACACAGCCCACTAGTGGACTTCAATTCCCAGAAGCCTCAGTCAGTACATTGGCTGATCAGTGCTTTGGGGAAATGACTTAGGGTTCTGGGAATTGAAGTCCAAAAACCAGCATTTGGGAAACACTGAATAGCTCTTCATGGTTTAATTAAAACATGGTGACTTTATAAGTGGCTTCTGTTTTGGATAACTGATCCTTGACAAGGTAATTCATATACAGATTTAGTTGCAAAACATACGACTACGGTACTTCTTTCCTGTCCAAGTCAGACTTTAAATTGTCAAAATGAAGCCACCTTTTGGTGAACTCATTCTGTAGTTCCTTTCACCTGACCTGTGAGAAAGATTAGCTGGCACAACAAGGTTGCCATTGCCTGGGATATATGCCTGATTGTGGTTCAAAAAATACCACAATATTTGAGGAGGCTCTTTCTGTGTCCCCCTGCAAAAGACACTCACCCATTTTGACATACCCTGTACTTTGTAGAAGCCACTCTTGGTCTGAATTGATATTAATGCAGCTGTTCAGGATCAGTGATTATTCAAATGCCTGTGAACTGGCAACACCATAGCCAAACCAAGCCAGCGAACTTTAAGGTTCAGGAGGTACTTGGTGGCAGTGTAATGTTAAATAATTACTACTGGGAAGATCATTGATGGAGGAACATACGCAGGCACTACTCATTGCCAGTCTTTTCTGTAAATATTCATACCTTCAGAACAGCTGAACATCTGCAGGAAAAATGTGTTTCTAAAATATCTGTCTTTGGCATAGCTCACATAGTAGAACGGGGTACTAACATTTTACATTTCTAGAGATCCACAAGCAGAATTGCCTTACAACATTTTGCCCTGGATTGGGTAGCATACACTGTCGATGCTATTGATTGTCTGCTAGTTTATGACTCGGAGATACAGTTGTACCTCACTTAAAGAGCATAATGCTTTCCACAGGATTGCTCTTTAAGCGAGTTTGCTCTTTAAGTGAAACACCATTGTAGGTGACCAATTGTGGGAGGGATTGCGAACCCTGATTTATTTGTTAAGCGAATTTTTGATTGGTTTTATTTGTTAAGCGAAGTGAACATTCAGAGAAAATTCTGCTCTTTAAGCGAGGCGCTCTTTAAGTGAGGCGCTCTTTATGCGAGGTTTGACTGTACTGTAATTACATTTCGTGTGGGCTTGAAAATGTGTTTCCTTCATACCTGGTCAGTCTAAATTAAACTTATGGAGGAGTCACTTAAACAACTGCAATTGCTAAGTGGCAAAAGCCTGAAGTATGAATCCTGGCATTTGAAGAAGGAAAAAAAATCCAGTTGGCTTTTTAGGAAAGAAGCACGAAAAGATTTCACCCCATTTGCTTCTCAAAGCCCAGCTCTCAGTTCTCATCCATGTTCAGTTATTGATTGATTTCTGCCTTCACTGTTGCTTCTAGCATAATATGATGTAAAAAGGAGAAAAGAGAATTCAAGCTCTGTTTCTTTGTTGCTCCACAACTACCCAGAAAGCCACAACGCTGCCTCTGTAATTGACCACTGCCATACAACGCTGATGCCAAGAACGGTTGGTGAATTGTTAATAGATATTTGAGAAGAGATTCTTTTTTAAAAATGCAAGAGTATGGAGAGGAGGAATGTCCCAGTGAAAAGGATACTTCAAGTATTCTTTGCTTAATGACATATGAAACATTAAGCTTTGATTACTTTTATCTTTCTCTGAAAAACTTTAGAGGTTGCTTTCTTCTATGTAACAAATAGTTTCTGAATGTTTCATGAATGTGGCAAAATTGTACATTTGGAGAGAAGGATGTCTCGTGTTTTGACTAAGTCGTTTCATGTCTATAGAATTTGTGTTTGGCACTAGTAGTAAATTTGAGCTGCCTTGTCCTTAACAAATAAGACCTGGATTTCATTATCATTCATGCTATTCTGAATCTGGCTCAATTTGCAGCACAAAGAATTAATCAATGTACGCAGAGCTTGGAAAACTTGCTTTTTGGAACTACAATTCCTGGAAAAGTCCTTCACAATTGAACTCAAAGACCCTTAGGATCCCTCCTGACATCCTAGTTCTGCGACTCTTTCAACATACATAGTCAACAGCCTGCTTCATGAGAGCATTGTGAGGAAAAAAGGGGAAGAGACAAAATGGTGCACTGAAGTGAATGGGGAGTCACCTGGAGCTTAACACAGAAGTGTCTGTTCAGCCCACACCATTAAAATATTGCCAGAATAAAAGCATAGGGAGTGCGAGTTAAATGGCAAGCTAGTGTGCTTAGTGAAACGTATCGTGCAGTCTCACAACATCAGTTATAAATTAATCGGATGTAATTTCTGTAATGTGTCTTTCTGAAGATTCAGCACATTATCTTACTCTTCTGAGATACTATTTTAATTCCCTGTGCAAACAAGTGTGTATTTTGTAAATTATGATATACAGTATGGGGACTTGATTTCTGGTGAAAAATTACCATCTGCCTTTGATAGACTGTAATAGAGCCAACATATGTACTGTCCTTCATATTTATACCACAGGAAAGCTGAAGTATAAATCAAGGCAAACTGATAATTTGCTGGGGTTTGCTATAGGGAACACATTTGAGGTGACAGCTCTCAGCTTCACTCAGTTGGAGATGCGAGGTGTTGGGTCAAACACTCCCCCCCCCACACACACACACACATGCCTGTTGTGGCCTGTTCTGACTTTCAGTTACAGTCTTATTGCCTTACCTTGGATACCTTGCAGTTGTTATTCAGCAAGGAGTCCGTGCATTGGTGGATGTCTCTGCAATGACATCCCACACATGCAAATAGACTTGAGAAATTAAGTACAATTGCATGTGTGTGTGTGGGGGGGGGAGTGTTAGCCGTTCGGATATTATGTCACCTGCTGGCTAGGCGGACCATGACATGTGTCCTCCACTTTCACCTGGCCCAAAGGTTCCAATGGAGGACATTTTGGTGAGTTTTAGTCCTGACCTAACATCATTGGTAAGATAGGCAACACTGTCTAGTTTGACCGCTCAAGCCCACGCACCCCAGCAAGGCTCTCACCTAGCAGTGGGAGACTTTCAGTTACATACCTATTGCACATCTTTGAAGATCCTGAGGTGCAGTTCTCTACATTCCACTAAGGACTATGCTTGCCAGGGTGTCCCCCACAGGGAGCATAACCTTTAAATCATCTTCAGTAAGACATCAGTGCTCAGAGCCTTGATCAAGTCGTTACAGTAATCCTTCCCCATTATTACTTCCAATGATACTTGTAAATGGAAATGTAGGTTTTACAAAAAGGTTAAATCCCCAAATACGTAGGGACTATAGCATATGCAAGATCAGCCTAACTGCTGTGAATGTACCAGAAGTTGAGTAATCATTAACTTTTGACAACTCGATGGGAGGCTTGGAGCCAAAGGAACAGGATGGCCAGTGCAAGGAAGCAACAGGTTCTTCTTCGAGACGTCTGTGAAATCCCCACGTTTGGGTTTGCGCATGCGCAGACTCCATTTCGGATTGTACCAGAGCTTTGTAAAAAAGGAGGGAAAATAGCTGTCAAATTAGGCCCCGCCCACTCCCTTTATAACCCTGGCGTCAGCCGTTCCCGCCTCAGTCTTTTCTTTTCCGCTGCGGTACATACTCTCTACTTCGGCTGCCAGAGCTTGCTAGCGCCTCTCGTCAGTGTATGGCCTCCGTAGGCCTTTTTAAGCATTGTGTCCTCTGCTCTGCAAAAATCCCGCTGACTGACGGCCACGATCGCTGTCTTCTTTGCCTGGGAGAGGCGCATCAGATTCAGGCTTGTATTTTTTGTAAAAAGTTCACTAGGACTGCCTTAAAGAATCGAGTTTCTAGGCTCCGTTCTTTTCTCTGGGAGCATTCCCTTTCGGTATCTGCCATGGAGTCGTCCTTGGCTGAGGCGCCAAAACTCGCTCCCTCTCAGGATGTGGATAAAACATCCCGTTCTTCCCCTCCTTCGACCTCCTCTAAAAAAGACCCTAAGAATAGGAAGAACAAGGATGGCTTCTCTGACTGAGCCCAAGAAAGTTAAAAAATCTAACAAGAAGTCGGGCTCAGTGAAGCTGGCGCAACCGCCTGTTCTCCTTGCCCTCTCGCCTGTCAGATCCCTCACTGACAGCGACGCCATTTTGTCCCCGGAGCAAGATGACAACGTGGGGGATTCCGCTTCGGTCACTGAGGTTCCCGTCACTTCGGGCGGCTTACCGCCAGATCAGGGCCTGAGCCAGATGTCTATGTCTCCAAGGTCTGAGTTCTCTGAGGTCCGTTCTAAGATTGGACGCCAGATGCCTCCCTACCCCGCCTGCCACCTGCCTCAGGATTGGGTCTTCCCACATGGCAATTGCTACGACTATCATGGCCATTGCTGAAGAGGGGCACCTTGGCTATCCCCTAGGCACCAGGGGTATCCTCCTGTAGACCCCCCTCTACACCAGAGTGTGGGCACAGGAGACCGCGCTACTGCCTCCAGCGCGTCCGTTGTGGGGCACGGGGATGCCAGTCAACGGAGCCGCCATCGCCCGCGTTCATCCGTGGTGACTGGCAGGCATGAATCCAGAGCAGTGGCTCAGTCCCGAAAGGCACCTGCTTCCAAGTCGCCTGCAGGGCATAAGGATTCCGCTAAGACAGCGGATTTGAAAAGCCGCGCCTCCAAGGGCCATCAGGTTCGTTCCGCCTCCCCGGCCCATTCAGCGACAGCCTCCAAGAACAGCAGGAGGCTTGCTAGCCTCTCGGGGAGCCCGCCGAGAGCCTCTAGCTCGCGCTCAACGTCGCCTGCGCGGTCTGTCTCACCAGCGAGGTCAGATTCCGATGCGGATTCCTCAGTAGAGGCTACTCCCGGATCCGAGACTGCTACCCCTAAATCGGCTCCGCCTCCTGAGGATTCCCCTGCCTATTCAGCACTTGTCGCTAGGATGGCACAGGCTCTCGAGCTCGAATTCGAGCAGCCCCCAGCTCCTCGCTCGGACAAAGTTTTCCAGCGACTTCAAAAAGATGCCATTCGACCCACTTCGGTCGGTATGCTTCCTTCTCTGATTGATTTGGGTAAGGAGATCTGGCGTCGCCCTTCTTCAGCCCAAACAGTCTCCCGGAGGGTCGACGTGATCTATAAGGTTTTCGATCAGGAGTCTGGTTTTCTACTTAAGCATCCCACTTCAAATTCCATCGTGGTGGAGACTGCGCAAGGCAAATCGGGGAGCAGCGAGCTGACTACCCCTGCGTCCAAGGAGGGCAGGAAGCTGGACCAAATGGGTCGCCGTATCTACTCCTCTGCCTCTCTGGCCATCAGGGTGGCAAATTATCAGGCCATGATGGGGGCTTATCAGCCACACCTGTGGGAGAAGGTTGAGCCCATTCTCGACACTCTTCCCGAGGAGGCGCGCACACTGCTGACTACTCTATCGCAAGAGGGTGCACAGCTAGCCTCTCAACAGATACGCTCGGCTAGCCATTCCATGGATTGTTCTGCCAGAGCGCTGGCTTCAGCTATCGTCCTTCGCCGATATTCCTGGCTGAGGTCTGCGGGGCTGTCCGATGATGCAAGGCGCCGCATTGAGGACTTACCTTTCGATGGGGAGGGCCTCTTTAATGATAATACTGACGACATCATGGAGAACCTGCACAAGAAGAAAAATACTGCCAAGAGATTGGGCTTAAATTCTCAGCCTCAACAGCGGCAGCAGAAATATCAGCCTCGCCAGTTCCCAACATACCAACCTCAGCAACCTCCCTTGGATAAGGGCAAAGCCAGGGCCACTTACCAACCGAGGCAGTCTTCGTCCAGGCAGTCGTTTCGTCAATCCCAGCCTCAGCGTAAGTGGGACAAGAAACAGAACTGTCGTGCCTGACTTGGTCTCGGCTGGGGCATCACTGCGGACCATTCTGCCTCCGCAGTCCCCTTCCGCTTCTCCACTACCACTACCTGCATGGCTGCACATCACCTCAGACAATTGGGTACTCACCATCGTACAGAAGGGGTATGCCATAGAGTTCCATCAAATGCCTCCAATGGGTTGCATTCGTGTCACCCAGCCATCTCCGTCTCTGGAGGACGAGGTATCCACACTTCTGCAGAAGTGTGCCATCGAACGAGTCCACGGCTGCAATCCTCAGGCGGGTTTTTTCTCCAGGTATTTCGTAGTAGAGAAGAAGGACGGCGGACTGCGTCCAATTTTAGACCTCAGGTGGCTGAACAAGTTTGTGACCAAGAAAAGATTCAGGATGGTCACTCTCCAGGCCACGCTTCCTTTTCTCCAACCAGGAGATTGGTTTACCATCATAGATCTTCGCGATGCGTATTTCCACATTCCCATAAGGAAATCCCATCGTTGTTTTCTCATGTTCACGTTAGGCAACGAGTTTTTCCGGTTCAAGGCTCTACCCTTTGGGCTCGCGTCGGCCCCAAGAGTGTTTACGCCCCAGTTGCGGCTTTTCTGCATTCCAAAAACATTGTTGTATTTCCGTACATAGACGACTGGCTTTTGGTCTCGCCATCTCGTCACCAGGCACTTGCCGACGTCACTTGTGCTCTTCAAACTATGACCCAGCTAGGTCTACAAATCAACTTCGAGAAATCCTCTCTTACTCCTCGGCAAACAGTTACATACATCGGGGCCGTCCTAGATTCGAGGCTGGCCAGGGCTTTTCTTCCAGTTCCTCGCATCAGGAAGATACAGCTCCTTGCGTGCAAGTTCAAACCGATGCACAAGGTAACGGCACACTTGATCCAGAGGTTCCTCGGTTGTATGGCGTCCACGATTGCGGTGGTCAGGCACGCGCGCTTACGGATGCGCCCCCTCCAGTCATGGTTGCTTCAGAACTTCTCTCCCGGGGTGGACAGCCAGTCGCTCCGGTTGGTTTTCCCACGTCACTTAACGTCAACCGTCCATTGGTGGTCGTGCAACGCGAATCTCGCTGGAGGCCTCCCCTTTCAACCGTCGGCCCCGTCGGTACGTGTGGTCTCGGATGCGAGTCTTCACGGCTGGGGTGCTTACTGCGGGTCCAGCAGGGTTCACGATGTGTGGTCTCGCACAGAAAATCTCCTCCACATCAACGAGCTGGAGCTTCTTGCAGTCTGGAAAGCGCTCAAAGCCTTTGCCCCGGCTCTGAAAGGGAAGGTGGTCCAAGTTCTCACAGACAACACCACACTTGCCTCTTATATCAACAGGCAGGGGGGCACCAGGTCGGGCAGATTGCTCCGCCTGTCCATCGACTTCTGGGAATGGTGCATAACACACGACGTGGACCCCACAGCCCTTCACATTCGTGGACAGCACAATCTTCTGGCAGACGACCTGAGCCGTCGGGATGCATCCATGCACGAATGGGAACTCCGACAGGACATCTTCGTCTCCCTGTGCCACAGATGGGGACATCCTCAGGTAGACGTCTTTGCTTCACCAGACAACCGGCAGTGCGACCTTTTCTGCTCCAGGGCGGGGACAGGCGAGGGCTCTCTCGGAGACGCTTTCATGTTTCAGTGGTCCGGGACTTTACTATACCTATACCCTCCAATCCCACTGATTGCTCGGACGATTGTCAAGTTACAACGGGACAAGTCAGATCTCATCCTCATAGCCCCGTGGTGGCAGAGGCAAGCGTGGTTCCCCATTCTGAGGCAACTGGCGTCGGACTACATTCGGCTCCCGGAGATGCCGGATCTGATCCACCAGGACAACGGATCGGTCCTCCACCCAGACCTCCCGTCACTCCATCTGACGGTGTGGAAGATAATCCTGTAATCGCCCGGATTCTTGCGGCTAGCAGAAAGGACTCCACCAATAGACTCTATGCTTATAAGTACAACTCCTTTCTGCAATTCCTGTCTCGCCGTGGTCAATCGGCTGACAACTTCGACATCGCGTCTGTCCTTCAATATCTCCTGAGTTAAGCGGAATCGGGCAAGGCCTTTTCCTCCCTCAGGGTGACACTCGCTGCGATCGTCGCGCATCAGGACTCTGGGTCCCAGCATGCTTCTCTTTTTCGCAACGCCACAGTTAAAAAGTTTCTCAAGGGTCTTCGAAACGTTTTTCCTCGCCCGAAGGCGCCCGTCCCTCAGTGGTCCCTTCAGCTCGTCTTACGATGCCTTCAGTACCCGCCTTTCAAACCCATGGCATCTACTAACATTCGTCTCCTGACGTTGAAGACGGTTTTTCTCCTGGCTATTACTTCCGCCCGCAGGGTGTCGGAGCTGGCTGCCCTACGCTCAGATCCTCCTTTCCTTCAATTCTTCCCGGACAAGGTAGTTCTCTACCCGGACCTCACCTTTCTGCCTAAGGTGGTGTCTGATTTTCATATGGCACAGGCGCTTTGCCTGCCTGTCTATTTCCCACGCCCTTCCTCACCCATCGAGCAGAACATGCATACCCTGGATGTCAGGAGGGCCCTCCTGTTCTATTTGGATAGGACTAAGCCCTTTCGGGTTTCACAGCGCCTTTTTATTGCTTATGGAGGCGCCAGAAGGGGTTCGGCTGTCACATCTCAGCGCATCTCCAAATGGATTGTTATGACAATTCACCTTGCCTACCAGCTCGCGAAAGCCCCGCTCCCTGTACAGGTGCGGGCTCATTCCACTCGGGCTGTGTCCTCGTCTACGGCTTTCCTTAAAGGTGTTCCTCTGGAGGACATTTGTCGGTCTGCCACCTGGTCCCAGCCTTTGACTTTCGTCCAGCACTACCGTCTGGACACGAGAGCAGTTCAGGACACCCGCTTTGGTCGGGCTGTCTTGGCTGAATCTCTATAGCGGGCTTCTTCACTGGAACCAGACGTGGACCCTCCATCCGGTAAGCAGCTTGCTACTCACCCAAACGTGGGGATTTCACAGACGTCTCGAAGAAGAAGAACGGGTTACTTACCTGTAACTTTTGTTCTTCGAGTTGCGTCTGTGAAATTCACACGTAACCCGCCCTCCTCCCCTCTCTCTCACATCTGTGAGTTTACCTGGCGTTAGCTTGGAAGAGACTAAGGCGGGAACGGCTGACGCCAGGGTTATAAAGGGAGTGGGCAGGGCCTAATTTGACAGCTATTTTCCCTCCTTTTTTACAAAGCTCTGGTACAATCCGAAATGGAGTCTGCGCATGCGCAAACCCAAACGTGTGAATTTCACAGACGCAACTCAAAGAACAAAAGTTACAGGTAAGTAACCTGTTCTTCTGGCTTGCTTTGCCACCAAGCATTGCATTAGAAGAACTATTTCTTCTGGGCATTTCCTTGCCTGTTTGTTGAAACCTCTGGCTGGACAGGATTGCTACACCTTCAATTCCTGGCAGACTCATAACAGCTGTGTGGCAGGTGTGATTTTACCCAGAACAGCTGGATCCCTGATGAGAGAAAACTGCAGCTGCTGAATGTCTACCTGTCAGAACTCGCAGTAACTTTTGGGAACGTCAGGGAAAAGGTGGTAATCCTAGGTGGTTCTTAGTTATAATCCCTAACAGCAAACAAAATGTAAAAAAAACAAGGTAGCACTTTCAGGGAGTACTTGTTGAGAAATGGGGCGACATTAGACATTTATAAGCAAACATAACAAGCTTCTTGTTTTGAGACTTCAGATTCCAGCAGCCTGATCCAGCATAGTTTGGGCACCCCTGGTTTAAACAGAGAAAATGGCAGCTAAAAATTATCTCATTTTGTTGCAAAACAGATTGGAAGGCGTGTTTTACTTCCGCTTCTGGTGGGAGTAACCACATGACCAGCCCATGGCCCAAAAAGTTTGGGCACCCCTGGTTTAGAGCAAAAACCATTAGCTCAACTTTCGAGTTGCTGTTGCTGTCACAGCAGAAACTAAGGAATTGAAGGGAAGGCCATTAGGCACACAGAGCATAGGTGGTCCTAATGACCTTTCCCTTTTCAAATTAGCAATAAAAGTTCTAAGATTGAGTTTCCATGCACACACAGAACCCATTTGTGTGGATTCACAGAGGCTATGAAAAAGTAAGGTAGCCACCCTTTGGAGGTTCATGCTAGAAGGTCAGAGATTACAGCAACCACTTTTCCATGCTTAATTCTTCCCAAGTCTTCCCTTTCAGGACACACTGCCTGCCTTGTGCCTTAACGCCATTCTGTGGCCCTCCAACACAGAGCTGGACACTATGGCACCTCTAATGTTGAGGTGTAAAGTAAAGGTCACCCTTGCTCGAAAGCCAGTCATATCTAACTCTAGGGTTGAGTGCTCATCTCTGTTTCATAGCCAAAGAGCCAGTGCTGTGTGCTTTTGTGTGGCAGGCATGACTAGACAAGGAACGCTGTTTACCTTCCCACCGAAGTGGTCCCTATTTATCTACTTGCAATTTCTTGCTTTTGATAAAGATTATTCTGTAGAATGGGGATGGAGGAAGGCCAGCCCTACAATTAGGCAGAGCCGGGTAGCCTTTCCAAGAAAGAAATGCTAAAGGGCAGGAAATTGACCTGCTTCCTTCCCCCTAAACTGCCATAATCTCCTTATGTATAGCAGAGAATATTGCCCAGTTGCTAGTACAGTATTAAAGTTAGCTTCGACTGCTAGTCTTCTCCATTTTAAAGATAGAATCAGGTGCCGTCCTGTTCTTTCTGTAGCAAAACATCTTTAGTTGGCCCGGATAGTCAAATGTTTTGTCTGTGAGAGAGCCAGGTTTCACAACGAAACTGTGGGAAGAAGGACAGGACACCAAGATCTTCATGCAAGCATTCTGAGTTTATTCTTCCCAAAACCCCTTCTATATAGGAATACAAAAGCTTACCCAAGCATTCTGATTACGTAGTGTTTACATCCAAAGACGTGTCCTGTTATTCTGTTTTTGCCTCATGCCAGTGTGAGAACTTCCCTTTGAGTTAATCCTATCTGCCAGGAACAGATGCCAGAGAAAGGATGTTTATACGTGTATTACGTATTTGTTTTTAGGCAAAGGGAGAAAGGGGAAATAAGCAATAATTCTTTCACACGGCCTGCCGGTGCTCAAGAAGATGCCACACCTCCCCCTTTTCCTTTTAATGCCTGATATTTATAATATATGCGCCGCTCTTTAGCACGAACGCTTTTGTATGTGGCCTGATTAGTTGCATGTTGACACACTTGGCACAAAGAGGGAAGACATTGCATGAAACAACAGACACAGAGGAGTACCATAAAGGCAATCAAGCAATATTGTACAATGGTACGGATCCATCCAACAGGCAACCACCCCCACAGGGCATCCCACCGATGAGGCAGGACATGTTCTTTAATGGCAGAAGCATATGACCAGAGCTGATATAATTGCTGATGTATTTGACGGCTGTTATCCGTCAAATTGAAGCAACACATATTTGCCACAGCTTCACAACCTTGGTGTTGTAATAACAAAAGATAATCGATAGCAGCTCGATTATCTAGAATAGCCTGCCTTAACTCATGTTGTTCTGCAGCAAGCAGGCTGATTGCTGTAGAAGTAGCATTAATGGTTTTTGCAAGCAAGCAAGCCAAGTGGCTAAGCTCTCTGTGATTAATTTTTGCCATGGCTGGGAGTCCTACGATACTGAGGGATAAAGCATAATATTCAGCTTTAGAATACAGGGTGACATTACCGTCACAGGACTCATCTAATGAGCGCCTCTTTCTGATAGTAACATTAGCAGTCAGCATTTGTTTAGTAAGGAAGATAGGGGTCAGTCGACTGAGGCAACACTGGGTGCCGTTAGTCATATTAGCAGGGATATAATTAAAGGTACGAACACCACAGGTAAAAAACCAGCCAATAGGCAAGCGGATATGGGCATAGTTGAATGAGACTTTCTCATAGGAAGAGCATTGCCACTTAGGGGTACCAAAATCCACCAAGCCCCTTTTTATCTTGGTGGCAGTGCCATTGACTATTAAGGCACAAGTGTTATTCACAGCATTGACTACATTGGGCGTATAAAGGGAGATGGCTCCCTGATCCAAGGTCTTGCTAATCTGGCCCCAGGAGGGCATCTTAGCATACCTCATTTCAGAAGCAGTGAAAAAATCAACAAGACTACTTTCATAGTGGATCAGATCTGGGGATTTGCAGACAGGCACCAGGCAGGTACTCAGAAGGCCATGCAAATCCGGAGCCTGATCCATACAGAAAGTGGAGACATTTACTTCATGAGCTAAGCAGGCCCAAAGGTTAAATTGCATTCTGTCATGAAGTGACTTAGCTTGCCCCAAAGTAGGGCTACATAAAAGACAAAGACACAATATAATCATAGAGTTCATGTTAATGCAAGCAATGATAGCAGCAAAGAAAGCTTCCGGTGTTGGTTCAGTCTTCTGGCTCTCCAGCAGATTCTGCGCATCCCGGCTCAGGTTCTTCACTGCCCCCCAAGTCACCTTGTTCGCTGGAGACATCGCCCGCTTCCGGTCCTTGGTCACTGCTGTTGGTGCTGTGAGGTGTAGAGTCTGGTTGAACTGCGGAATCGGGTCGCTCAGACCTTGATGCCATGCCATGGTAAGGCCGGACGCACCTTGCAGGAACCCACACTGGGCCAGAAGGTTCAGATATAGCAGCAAAGCCGCGGCCCCAGACCAGAAGAGGGCATGGACCCCGCCACTGCAAATCGGGTAACTTCCGATACAAGACCAAGGGCCGTTCCGGTGGGGGAGCAGTACTGCCAAAATGCTGCTGAGCACGGGTGCGAAGACCTGGAGGCGAAGAAAAATAAGTTAAATTGAGGTAGTTGATGGTGAAAAGAGCAGAAGCACAACACGCTTCATGGTCAGTGAGTGTGTTCGGCTCCTGGGGGGCGTAGTCCCCCTTTTCTTTTAAATGTGAGAGAGTTGTTTTCACGGTACGGTTTGTGCGTTCCACGATGGCTTGACCCGTGGAATTGTATGGAATGCCAAATGTATGATGGATGTCCCACCGCTTGCAGAAGAGAGCGAACTGCTCAGACCAATAGGCAGGACCATTGTCTGTTTTTAGAGCTGCAGGCTTCCCCATGACAGAGATAGCTCGCGTCAAATGGGAAACCACATGCTTTGCCTTTTCCCCTCTCTGTGGGGTGGCATGAACAAACCCAGAGAACGTATCGACGCAGACATGAGGATACTTCCAAGGTGAGAAGGGAGGGAACTGAGTGACATCCATCTGCCACAAGGCGTTAGCCTGTAGCCCACGTGGATTAACCCCTTCCCTGGGATGATTCATAGTTGAACTACAGTGAGAACACTGGGTAACTATGGCACGAGCCTCCGAGAGGGGCAGGCCAAACTCTTTAACCAAAGCCTGTGCATTTTGATGATGCACTTGATGACTTTCCACAGCTGTATACATCTGCATAGGCTGAAGCAGGGAATCGGCATACTCATTTCCTGCCGTGAGTGCACCAGGGAGATTCTGGTGACTTCGGATGTGGGCAACATAGACAAGGGACGTGCGGGCCTGAAGAAGACCCTGCAACTCCTGCAGGAGATGCAAGATCTCACGCGTGGCATGTGGGGAAATGTAGGAAAAGTCAATCTGAGACAACAAATTAACAACATACAAACTATCTACAATGAGATTAAGGCGCCGATCAGGGAAGGTGGCAAAAGCAAGGACGACAGCAGCCAGTTCGGCGCGCTGCGTGGTGGTTTGTACTTCAGTGTATTTGCTCTGCCAGCTCCCATCACGATCTTGCCAAGCAATGACCCCTAAGGTCATGGAGCATGCGCCATTTGCCTGACTTCTTCTTAATTACAAATACAGGTATATTATACGGACTAACGGAGGGTTCTAAATGACCTTGTTGCAATTGTACTGCAATTATCTCTTCAAGGGCATCTAACTTCTCTTTGGTCATTGGCCATTGCTCCACCCAAACAGGTGTCTCCGTCAGCCAGGAGAGTGCGATGGCGCGGGGTTTCTCAACCTCACTCATCACAAAGGATGGTGGTCCCTACTTGCTGCAAGATGTCCCAACCCCACAGATTCACACCAATATCAATAACAGTGGGTTGTATGGAACCAAGCAATTTACCTGAATCCGGGTGGAAGACCCGGAGACTTCGTGCACTTACCTCCGCCCGGGTGATGCCACCTACCCCGTATACTGGTGGAGCAGGTATCTTTGGCCAACTCGGGTCCCAATCCTGCGCCCGAATCAGAGAAATGTCCGCACCTGAGTCAATCAAAGCAGTGAGGACCTTGTTCTCCACCCGGAGTGTGCGGGTGGGCTTCTTTTCCGCTATACGAGTGATGAACAAAACCTGACAATAAGACTGTTCAGGGGTTATCTTGCATGGCTTATCAGCTTGGTACTCCAAAGTCAATGGTATGCCAGGCTCAAGGTGTGCGATGCCTACAGGCACCTTGACCTTTTGCTTTTGTGCAGTCAAAGAGGGCACTATAATACCTGATGTTCTTTCTTTGACAGGAATTTTAGGTAAGGCTGACACATAGACAGCCTCATGTGGTGTGGTTTGTGAGACTTCTTGTGTAGCATGCAGATACACAGCCAATGGAATGGACATGTCAGGTGGATCCCGTTGGTTGTGGGGGTCGGACCACACACCCCTTCCTAGTTTCCCGACTGAGATCCAGAGGGATTTCCCGACCGGGACCCAGTGGGATTTCCTGACTGAGATCCAGAGGGGGGGTTGGAACGGCACTGATTGGCCCAATGATAGCCTTTCTGGCAACGTGGGCACTTCTTTGAGGGCTTTTTCTGTTGGCCATTAGAGCCCTTATAGGCTCCGCCGCCCGGTGCCCGGCATTCAGACTTAAAGTGGCCAGGCTTGTTACAATTAAAGCTGTTGCCTTTCTTGGCCATTCCTGTGTGAAGGGCAGCGGCCAGCAGTGCCATTTCATGTGTCTTGCTACCCACATCAGCACATGCACGTAACATGTCTGCTAAGGTATAGCCTTCTCTACTAATAATCCCAACCAGTGCCTTTCTACAATCTGTGCTGGCGTTCTCATATGCCAACTTCAGTAGCAACTCCTCCTGTGCTTCTGGATTATCCAACTGCCTACCTATAGCTTGTTTCAATTTATCCACGAAGGCAGTGTATGGCTCATTAGCTCCTTGTTTCACTGCCGTGAAAGATTTGCCAGAGGCTGACCTACCAGGGATCCTCTTTAATGCGCGTGTAATACACACGCCTGTGGCCCTTAGGTGGTCATCTGTAAGCTCCATTTGTGCTCTAGCATCAGAGAATTGACCAGAGCCATATACTTGTTCAGCTGTGATTTGGGCAGTCTGGCCCCGAAGGGGAGCTTGCCGGAATTCGCTGTCAAACACAACGTATTGGGCGGGTGTTAGGACCATGCGGAAAAGGTTTTTCCAATCTAAGGGCAGCATAGTATAGGCCTGCATTAACCCTTCGAGTAATCCTTGGAAATAGGAACTTTGGACGCCGTCCTCCCGTGCTGATTTATTGCATTCATGGAGGACAGAGAAAGGAAGGGGTTTATACTCCAGATTTACAATAGGGTTTCCATGCCCATCAAAATGGTCAGTCTACGTGCGTGTTAAGGGAAACAGACTCGGTACACCACCACCCCATTCCTCAGTCATGTTGATGTCACCAGCCATCCAGGCACGGCGTAAACTATCTTCCACCACACCACCCTTAGGAGGAGGCGTGGGGTGAATTGGTGGCGGCGCTGGCGGGGGCCCCAGAGGAGCATTAGGTGGTGGGGCACAGGGAGGAATCAATTTGTATGATGGCCCTTTCTTGAGTTCTGTGTCCATGTCGGCCGTAGCAACAGCTTGGAACAGAACATTATCGGGTATGGTAAGCTTGCTGAGAGCCTTTAAGATCTTCGTGCAGGTTAGAATATGGCCAATGGCTGCACGAGGTTCTTGTTGTAACTCTTTGGCTACTTTCTGCCATGTCTCAATCCTTAAAGTCCCATGAAGAGGAAACCAGGGGCAAGAAGACGCTATCTCCAGCAGAAGATCGTAAGCCTCCTGCACTCCTACTGGTTCTCCACCCCCTGTCCCTGTCACTTTTGCTAATTCCTTTGCATGTTCCTTTACCTCTTGGGATGCATAGGAGCCCATACTGACCTGAAGGGAGGCGGACCTGTGTGCACAGACTGTTCCTAGTCGAGGGTCGTAGGGCTGATCGCTTCTCTATCGCGAATCACGTCAATCACGTCGGGCTCACCAAAATGTGGGAAGAAGGACAGGACACCAAGATCTTCATGCAAGCATTCTGAGTTTATTCTTCCCAAAACCCCTTCTATATAGGAATACAAAAGCTTACCCAAGCATTCTGATTACGTAGTGTTTACATCCAAAGACGTGTCCTGTTATTCTGTTTTTGCCTCATGCCAGTGTGAGAACTTCCCTTTGAGTTAATCCTATCTGCCAGGAACAGATGCCAGAGAAAGGATGTTTATACGTGTATTACGTATTTGTTTTTAGGCAAAGGGAGAAAGGGGAAATAAGCAATAATTCTTTCACACGGCCTGCTGGTGCTCAAGAAGATGCCACGCGAAACATATACACAGCATCTTTGAGTGACTTCTTAGAATACACAGGCTCGTGGTAGGCTCCACAAATTTTTACTACCACCCACTGTGCTATGGTGGGTGTGGCCATGGGAAAAGCTCTGTGTTGCATCCGAATTAGGACTACTTTATTTCAAAACTTGGATGGGCAGAGGGGCCAGCTGGAATTCCTGCTACCAGTTCTGGTGAACTGGTGCGAACTTGCTGATGCCCATCACTGCACAGGCTGCTATTGCTGAACTCAGATATCCTAGGATTGTCATGGTGACCTTCTCATGTGAAAGTGGTGTTTTCCCTTTCTGAAAGATAATGGGAACTTGAACTATTGCTACCTTGGGAAGTTCCCTATTACATAGGATAAAGGAGCCTCCCGTGGCCATGGGAGGCTCAAAGACGCTGACTCCATGCCTTGCACCCTCCCGGCCCCGCCATCGGCCAGGAGGATAAAGGAGCCTCCCGTGGCCATGGGAGGCTCAAAGACGCTGATGCCATGCCTTGCGCCCTCCCAGCCATTCCACCTTAACAAACTTCTTCTCTCACCCGGTCTGGCCCGGAGAGAGGAGACACAGCTGTGGTAGGGGCTTGTGGCTATGAGACCTGCCGCCGCCCCTCTCAATGGACTCCTTCTCTTGCCCAGTTACCAGGGGAGTGGAGACACAGCTGGGCATCCTCCAAGCTGAAGGAGGAAGGGACACCAGTGACAGAAGGCAGCAGCTGACAAAATCCGTGACTCCCAACCAACGTCCTTTGGCGGGGAAGAGGAATTGGACTATAGCCGCAGGTGGACATTTTTGTATTGTAATGTTTTCTACTATGATGTGTATTGTTCTACTGTATGACATTTAGTGAACCTTATTGCCCTGTTGCACTACAGGCCATGGTATTTTGATAGTACTGTAATGTGTATTAATGTGTGATGTGTATTGACCTATTATATAATATTTACTGTACTTTACTGTTTTGTTATATTGTATGCTATTGTATTTTTGTTTGCATTTTAATAGTGATATTAGGGGACCTTGTGAGCCGCTCTGAGTCGGTTGAAACCGAGGAGTGGGGGATACAAATCTAATAAATAAATAAATTTGCCTATTAGTCTCCTGGAAACATAATTTCAGCACTGTATCAATCAGGATCACAATCCCACTGTATGGTTTGGATTCTACTTGCCCTAATAAAGTAATCACAACTCTCGGAGTTGATATATCAGTGTGAGTACGGTCAGTTCTTTGACTTTTTGAGGAATAACTGCTTAATGTAGAAACTGGGTTCATTAATGCTGGTCTCACTCTACTGTGTAGACTAGGAGTGGCCAATTTGGTGCCCCAGGTTTTCTTGGACCTCAATTCCCAGAAGCCCAAGTCAGTACACTTGCTAAGAACTCCTGAGGCACAAAAATTGGCCACCCCTGGTGTATGAAGCTTAAACTCCCCAGGACAGCAGCAGAAATTGTCATAGTTTCTTCCATCAATCCCTCTCCTGGTCCTACCATCCATATCAAGCAAGTCTCCTGCTGTGCTATGCAACAGTCTGGAGGTGTGGTGAAGAATGAGAGGCCTAGGGAAGAAATGTCTGTTTAAGGTGGGGGAGGAACACATTTTTTCCTTGGATAAGGGAACAGCTCACATCATATTTTCCAGCTATTATCCTTTACTGATTTCTTTTAAAGTCAGAACAAAGCATGTACTGATTGTGTCACATTCTTTGTGACCCCAGGAAAATGTCTCCGCAGGAGATGTAATCCTGTGTGTGCAGGAGGTTAACCAGTGTGCTGCAGCAAACAGATCTCCTGAGTTCCAGCTTGCCACCCAGTTCAAACGCCTCTCTGGCCATGGAAGCTCACTGGGAGTCTAGAACTGGCATCAACCACTCCTAAAAATATCTTGCTTACCTTGGAAGAATTGCTCTATTTCAGTTCCAACTTAACAGCACATTACACAGGGAGAGGGAGCATCAGACACCTGAAAAGTTAAGTCACTGTTGTTTTTTGGCTTTAGAGCAGGGATTCTTAACCTGTGACCCACAACACCATTTCATGTGTGTCCCCTGCCGCCTCCGCCACACCAGGAAGTGCCATATGGTGGAGGAAGGGCAAAATGGCTGTCCAGCTCCTGAAGCTATCTGAGGGAGTATAACCTGGCCCCAGGCTTTAAAAGATTGAGAACTTCTGCTTTAGAGGAACAAAGTACTAGGCCAATGCATATCACATAAAAATATTTAATTAAAAACATATTTGTATATCCCCTCTTCCTGATAAGAGAGGTAGCTCGGCACATGCATGGATGCATGCATGCACGCACACGCATGCTACAACCATACAGCATCAGTCACATTCTGAGGACACCCAACTGTTAAAGTAGGAAAATGAAGTCTTTGCATATAAATAATCTGTTTAAATACAGTTACAGTGATGTAAAAGGTGATTGCATTGTTATTCAACTGTCATAAATATCAGATCCTGCTGAATAAATTTTGTTTCTTTTTAAAAATAAGAAAATAAATGTTCTTGTCAAAGTTTAGGAGATTTTGCACCACTGAATATTAGAGCTGCCTCTATGTGGTGAACAGAGAGTTATAAAACTAAAAGAAAATCCTTCGGGTATTGGAAGAATAGAATCCTGCATAGGTTATCAATGTTGCTTGAGAAAATCCACATGTGCTAACCTTTCCAGTGAAACATGACAAGAGGAGAACCTCCCATAAAGCCTGTGAGACTCACAGGACATTTAACAACACATATGTCACCAAACACCATGCTTGTATCGATTTCCCCTTCTCTCCACTGCGCAGAGAGATGTGGGATTCACTTCACACCACTGGCTTCACAAAAATTCAAACGTATTATAACTGGTCCAAAACGGCTCATAAATACCACGCCCACAGCACAGAAAGGATCGTCCCAAGAAGGTACCAGTTGCCTGTCTGCAACTTCAAGGCCTGCCCCAACAACTGGCAGCCTTTGCCCTTCCAGCCTTGGTAACAATGACACATGAATTCCTGTCTCATCTTCTCCTTCTGCCGGTGGCTCAGGGCCCCTGTCGCTGTCACTCGGGTTTGATTGCCATAGGCGTTGGCTTGGATCCGGAAGGAGTCAGTACTGAGGTGCAAATAGGTGTCTGAGTCCATTATCCGGCGGATGCAACGGCCATGGTTATTGCAGATTGTCTGGCTGCAAAGTTTGCTTGCTGTGGTCACATTGACAATGTAAGGGCCTAAGGTGTTAGTCAAGTAATTCTGAACCTTTAAGCAGTTAGTCTGTGAGGAGAGAAAATACATATATTAAAAGAGTTAACAGAAAGTTGCATTGCAATGGAAAATCGTATTTGCTATGCAATATATAAATAATACAATGCTAACAATTTTAAAACAAAAGCTTTTACCACTTAAGAGCAAGAAATGATAGATGTTCAAGTAGGAATCAGAATTGGATACTAGAGATCATAATGCAAATATTCATTGGCTACTGGAGTGTAAAGTATACTCAGTATCAGTAATGGTATGATGCCGGTTCTGACCGGATCCCCAGAACCGGTAAGAACAATCCCGGAGGGTTCTCCGGGAGGGTAATTCTTTTTTGAGGCGTCCGGTTCCGATACCTCAAAAAAAGAAAAACAAATGTTTTAAATTGGAGCCAAAATAGTTCCAATTTAGTGTGCATACGCAGCATTCAATCAGACGCATGTGCACTACAATTGTGAAGCGCGCATGCGTCAGACTGAATTCTGCGCATGCACAGTAAGTTTTGGTGAGGCGAACGGTGGTTTGGGAATCAAGCCACGCTCATGCGCAGTTTAATCCCCAAAAACCCTGTTCGCCTCACTGATGGTTCGGTGAGGCAAACAGGGATTTTGGGACCACCCCCATTTGCCTCACGGATGCTTCAGTGAGGCGAACGGGGACTTGGGGAGCAAGCCACGTGCGCGCACAGCTTGGTCCCGAAGCCCCCGCTCGCCTCACCGAAGCATCCGTGAGGCAGATGGTGGGGGTGTTAGGAGGCAAGCTGCCGTGCTGACTGCCTAGTACCTGCTCCCTGACCCCAGACCAGGTAAGTGATGGGTTTGTGTTTGGGGTGGGTGGGTGGGTTGATATGTGTTTGGGGTGGGTGGGTGGGTTGATTTCTGTTTGGGGTGGGTTTATTTGTGTTTGGGGTAGGTGGGTGCGTTGATTTGTGTTTGGGGTGGGTTTATTTGTGTTTGGGGTGTGTGTGGGTTGATTTGTGTTTGGGGTGGGTGGGTGGGTTGATTTGTGTTTTGGGCGGGGATGGGTTGACTTTTTTAAAAAAATTAAATTTTTCTTTGGCCCCGCCCACAACATCCATGACGTCAGGGTGGTGTAGAAAAAAAATTGTCATCCCACCACTGCTCAGTATGATGTAGTGCAGTGAATGGTGGACCTTGGTACTTCAGCTATTCCAGAAGCCTAAGCAGTATGCAGAAAGGGAAATGGTTTTTTTTTACTGTTATTTAAGTGATGAAGCTCAGGATTAATAATCTAAAAACATTTTAAAGTGGTTGTACTTCCCCTGACCATTTAGACTTAGAGTCATTCAGGGGGAGTATTCACTTTGCCAATATTCAGAAGTAACTCATAAGGCATACTTCTATGGGCAGCCCCTCCACCAGGAACGTAGGCAAACACAGGGTGAAGGCTAATTCTCTTTTGCATTGCCGACATCATAACCCCAGCAATGCAATAGAGGAAAAGTCTTTGTTCTTCATCTGAATATATTGTCACGTATGCAGGCAAAGTTTCCCGCTGGTTGTCAATTGCTGGTATTGGAAGTGCCACTTCACTGATACCAGATGTTGACAGCAAAAGCATCAATCAAAGCTGCAAGACTGCCTTATACCCCAATTCCCAATGTCCAAATTCACTGAGAGTTGAATAAAAGACAGCACCCTCAAAAAGCAGTCTCCCCTTTGATGGGCTCTCAAAATAAAGTTGCTTTGGGGGTGGACTAGGACAAGCCAATCCCCAAAATTCCCCATACACCAGGCTTAATGTCTGTCTGGACAATCCCTTCTTAGACACCTCTTTAGTGTCCCATCCACATCCATTTGTAGCTATGAGCCAACGCCCAAGGCAAAATGTAGTTCTTACCAAAGCAGTAAAGCTATACATTAGTACCCCGGATAACGTTATGACTTGGTTCCACAAGTCCTGTCGTTATCCGGTTTTTAACGTTGTGCGATACATTGATCACACAATGTTAAAAAAAAGCCCTGTTTCGCTGGAGGCTGCAGCAAGCCAGAACGTCGGGATTTGAATCCTGACATTTTGGCTTGCTGCAGTCTCCAGGGAGGTGGGGGAACTTTGGAAACAGCTTGGATTGGGTCTCCCCACCTCCCTGGACCCCACGGGGGGGGGGGGGGGCAGAGACCCCAAAATTGGTAAAAAAAGACCCGCCAGGTCCAGGGAGGTGTGGAGACCCGATCCAAGCTGTTTCTGGGCTTCCCCGACGTCCTCAGCCAGTGCAGCAAGCCAAAACGTCAGGGTTCGAATCCTGACGTTTTGGCTTGCTGCACTGGCTGAGGACATCAGGGAAGCCCAGAAACAGCTTGGATCGCGTCCCCTGCCTGCTCCAGAGAGATCAGAGGACCCGATCTACAGCTGCTGGGTGGCTGGGGAAGCTGACGGGGACTCCCTGTCGGCTTCCCTAGCCACCCGCCCTTGCCTCCGCAGCTGTGGGGTGGCTGGGGAAGCCGACGCGGGAGCCCCCCGTCAGCTTTCCAGCCTCCCCACCCCTGCCTCCGTAGCTGCAGGGTGGCTGGGAAGCTGAACGGAGAACCCTGCTGCTAAGAACGACTGTATCAGATAACGTTAAAAATCGCGTTATTCGATACAAGATTTTTCCGAAAATCATGTAACGTTATGCGGTTTTCACGCTATACGGTACTCGCGTTATCCGGGGTATTACTGTATCTATGTCGTTCCATTTCAGACTCTTAAGTGAACGTTCAGATGACTAGATGGCTTTTCATACAAAACGTTATCAACATTTTAAAAATTGAGATTGTCAATAGGAAAAGAATTAGGTTGGAACTTCTTCTCCAGTTCCATTTTATTTTCATGACGTGGGTTTCTGTCTTTAAAAAAAAAAACAGAAAACTGCTTGCAGCATTTAAGAATATCCCAGTGGCTTGAAATGGTATAGCACACTTGCTGACAGGTCACTCTTAAGGCAGGGGTCCCTAACCTAAGGCCTGAGGGTCAGATCTGGTCTGTGGTGCCATTTCATGTGCCCCCCACCCCTCCAATGGCATTCAAGAAACAAAATGGCTACCACTTTTAAGCTGTTAGGACAAAATGGCCACCCATAGTGCAGGTAGGACAAAATGGCCATCTGGCCCTCGAAGATGACTGAGAGAGCATGACCCGGCCCCAGGCTTGAAAAGGTTGGGAACCCCCTCTCTAAGGAGAACCAGTAGTTCAAAAGAATTCACCCATCCAATTTTCATTCCAATCCTCTATGTAGATGGATTGTTGTTTTTTCATTTCCATTCAGACAAATGTTTAATCTTGTATAATTCCTCAGGAACAAAATATGTTTTAAAACTGGATGCTGAATGTTTCAAAAGTAAAAGACCACGTGGTGCAGGTTAGTTTACAAAAACTGGCCACCTTAAGTAACAATTCTCCATTTTCTATGTTGTGATACTTCAAGGTGTTCTCTGATCATTTCTTCAGTTTAATACATTAGAGGAGTTTTTTTATCTTTGACAAGTCAAAAGAGCACTGAACAGTGGGAGACAAAAAAGAGAGGAAGTGTTTTAAAAAGCAGCTTAGGTTACCCGGTTACGAGAATAGTCCGCGTCTCCCCAAAGTACGATGCCGTGAGCGCCCATTGCTGCAGCCTGCCCAATTGTGTACATCAGATCTGTCTAGAACAGCAACAGAGGCCAGTGTGAATGTACAGCAACACCATAAATGTCAAGCCACATATAATGGGATAGTTTTCAAATGCATGCATAGATACAGATATGTACCATATTTGCCAGCATATAGGACACACTTCCCACCTTAAAATACACTGGAAAATAGAGTGCATCTTATATGCCAGCAAATACTGTACATACTGGTGTATAAATGCACTCCCCCCCCCCCCCGGTCAAAGTACACTGGAAGAATGAAGTGCATCTTATACTCTGATGCATCTTATATACCAGCAAATACGTTACTTTATTTTGTGTTTTTCTCCTAAAACTATCTCACAATGAGATTTTGATGAGTTTGAGTCAGTCAGATTAAGCATTTGCACACATACACTGCCACATACACTCTTACAAGGGTGTATAAATGACATTGAACATTTATTTTTTAAAACAAAAAAATACTACATCTGAGCTTCTTCTGTCTTGTTTCTGAACCTAGATAATTCATTGTGACTTTCCTCCCTCTGACGATGAGATTTAGATGTTTACACCCACATTCTACTCTTTCTGGACAATGGCTATGCTGAGTTAGGAGATTCCAAAAACTGTACATTATAAAAAGTAACTTTTTTCTAAACTATGGCCTGAACTGTATGAGGCAGTTTCCAATGTTCTTAAAATAGATTCCCTGCCCTCATGGTTTATACTGATGACTTTTACTATAAATGCTTATGAGCCGTGGAGAAAACATTTCTACACATTTTATCATGATAAGGACATTTTGGATTTTCCCCTCTCTTTTCCAATCCAAAACTAGGATCTTGAGAAATCTAACAGTATCTATTTATGCAATATTACTTCCATTGTTTTTAAATTAACCATATTCTTCAAGAGCCACAAGTCATAGACTTTTTAGTGATGTCATCAACAAGTCTACAGTACTTAAAATATGAGCTAATCCTGATACATGGTCTCCTTCTCTGATGCTGTTCCGCAGCATTCCCTAGTTATTGGGGAATAATGGAACTAGTGGCTGAAATCCTGTTGCTTCGCATAGTAAGCCTATAGAATCACTGGGGATTTGGCAAATCAACCCCTATGAATGAATGAAACTAATGGAGGAGCCAATTTGCCTAATTCCGACTGATTCAATGAGATTACTCTAGCATGGCTTATTATGCTAAACAACAGAATTTCACTTACCGTGCATACCGGTAGTTGAGTACAGTAATACCTCGTATAACGAATTTAATTCATTATGCGAGGTTGCTCACTATGCGAGGTTGCTCGCTATGCGAAACAAACAAAATTTCTATGGAAAAACTTGCATAACGAGCGTTTCAAGGAGGAAAACTCGCATAGCAAAAATTTTTGTTATGCGAATCAGACCACTTAGCAAAAAACTTGCTCGTTATGCGAGTTTTTCATTAAGTGAAACACTCGTTATGCGAGGTTTGACTGTATAAGCCGAGATTTTTAGCTCCAAGAAGGGGACTCGCCTTATACTCAGGACAATGACTACGAGAGTCCCAAGACTACGTTGGATTGAGATGTGCTAATTTAACTAATTTTACTATATGTTCATGTATTTTGATTATTGAAACTCACTAGCAGCTGCTGCGTTTCCCACCCTTGGCTTATACTCGGGTCAATCTATTTTCCTGGGTTTTCAGGTCAAAATTAGGTACCTCGGCTTATATTCGCGTTGGCTTACACTTGAACATATATGGTACTCTCTAACAACATCAGGAAGGCAATAGGTTTCTTATCCAATTATTCTAAAAACAAGGTGAAAGCAGGTATACATCTCACCTGGGGCAGCTCCTTCAGTGTGTAGGTGTAAAATGGCCTTGCATACACAAAGACAGGTAAGGAATGCTGGGAAGTTGGCAGCTCTGCCACTCTCAGGGCTTCACTGACTTTGGCCCGCACAAATTTGTTCCCTTGGGGGGAAGTTCTCAGCACCTCCTCCAGGTAGATCGAAGGGTAGAGGGCTTGGCTCTTCTCCCAGAGCCAAATCAGCTCATCGTTCCGCTGCACTTCCAGTGTGGGGCAGTGCCCCGTGAAATTCTCAAAGTCATCCAAATAGTGGTAGTTATAGCATTCTGGAAAGAGGTAGTAGCCCCACCAGCCCCTGGGGCGGAGGGACTGGGCCACTCGAAGGGTGTCAGACATGAATTTCTCTGCAGCTGTCTCAAATTCCCACTTGGCCTGAATTTCGGTCTGGTAATCGGACAAATGTGGGTTTCTTTTTCTTACAAGATGGAGGGACATGTTCCTATAGACATTTTTCTTATCCCAGTTCCGTATCCACTGAGGCCTCCAGTTCTCCCAGTCAATTATAGATAGGCCTGCGAAGGAGTCTGAAGGCATGGCCACATCAATGTCATTTGTCATCTTTTCCAAATGTTCTGTCAGGCTGGCATTCTGAGGGCAGCCCCCAAAGACAGCAGTGGGTGGCACTGTTGTATTCAAGTAATACGGATAGAAGCCTAGCTGGTCATAATAGAAGATGGTTATGTTCTCACCTACGAAGGCTTCCTGGGAATTCACTAAGATACCATAGGAGTCTAGGTTGAGTGGAACCTCATAGGTTGATGAACACCGAGCAGTAGGTGCATTCCAGACCACTAGAAAGGGGTTTTCTTTTACAATTGGAGGCAGGGATGGTTTCAGATTATGGGTGGCTGCCTGTAGGTTGGGGAACAAGAAAAGCAGCAGCACGAAGATCCGGCGAATGAAGGTCTTGTCTGGCATCAAGTGTAGCAAAGTCTGCTGTGGTGGCCCCGTTATACACAAGGTTTGTGCATTGTGTGAAATACTGCAGAAAGGCAGGAGAAGACAATCCATTGAATGAGATATGATCAGATTAGCATTCATTTTAGATCAGTTTCCCCTAATTTCAGTCTTGAGTTTAACTGATTAATTTATTACAGTACAGTAATACCCCGGATAACGATTGCATCGGATAACGGTAAAACTGCATAACGACGACAAATTTGGGGGGGAAATTTGTACCGGATAACGTTCTTTTTAGCTTTATCCGATACAGTTGTTCTTAGCAGCAGGGTGGCTGGCTCCGTTCAGCTTCCCAGCCACCCTGCAGCTACAGAGGTGGGGTGGGGCTGGAAAGCCGACGGGGGGCTCCCCCGTCGCCTTCCCCAGCCACCCCACAGCTGCGGAGGCAAGGGCGGGTGGCTAGGGAAGCTGACAGGGAGTCCCCGTCAGCTTCCCCAGCCACCCTGCAGCTGTAGATCGGGTCCTTTGATCTCTCTGGAGCAGGCAGGGGACACGATCCAAGCTCTTTCTGGGCTTCCCCAACGTTCTCAGCCACTGCAGCAAGCCAAAACGTCAGGGTTCGAACCCTGACGTTTTGGCTTGCTGCACTGGCTGAGGACGTCGGGGAAGCCCAGAAACAGCTTGGATTGAGTCTTTCTACCTCCCCGGACCCGGCAGGGGGAATCAGAGACCCCAAAATTGGTTTTTAAAAAATGGACTTTTTTTACCAATTTTGGGGTCTCTGACCCCCCCTGCCGGATCCAGGGAGGTGGGGAGACCCGATCCAAGCTGTTTCTGGGCTTCCCCGACGTCCTCAGCCAGTGCAGCAAGCCAAAACGTCAGGGTTCAAATCCCGACATTCTGGCTTGCTGCAGCCTCCAGGGAAACAGGGCTTTTTTTAACGTTGTGTGATCAATGCATCGCACAACGTTAAAAACTGGATAACGACGAGACTTGTGGAACCAAGTCTCAACGTTATCCGGGGTACTAGTGTACTTACTTGTTACATTTATATTACCCCTTTCCACTGTTGTGATTCCTCCCCTGTTCTCAGCAATAGCCTCCCCACAAGCCTATGAGAAAATGACTGGCCAGGGGCCACCCAAATGTTTTTCTGGATCAACAGGGACTAGCATTTGGATCACCTCAAGTCTCAGGCTCTGGTCGACAGTAGCCTAGTGGCTCCCAGGCATTTTAAACCCCAAAACAGCTTTGTTTGCCTTTCAAGATGATCTAAGGTAAAGGTAAAGGTTCCCCTTGCTCGAAAGCCAGTCATATCCGACTCTAGGGGTCAGTGCTCATCTCTGTTTCTAAGCCGAAGAGCCAGCGCTGTCTGCTTCTGCAGACGTTTCCATGAGATCAGTAGAATGTTTCAGGATGCCCTCAAAAGCACTGTGAAGCCACTGCTCCCCCCCCCCCCCATTTTACTCTCACAATCTAGAGTTCTAGGTCAGGGGCAGCAATTCACAGATTTGCTTTCAAAAGCCTTCCTTCCATTCAAGTCAGTTTCAGAGGCACTGTTTACTAATTGCCACTGATGCTAGAGTTTCCTCCCTAGGGCCCAAGCAAATGTCTTGAGTAATTCAATTTGCAGTACAAATGAATGGGATGGCACGCGGGGGCAGCATGCTAGCTTCTGCACTTTAGAGATTTCTGGCCTCTGGGGTCATGACTCTGCCTGCCAGGCTATTTACTAACCAGAGGCAGATAGTCCAGCTTTGCTGTGTTACTATAGCTTCCCATTGGTTTTCCTGTTTATAATATAATCTCTTACATAAGTTAATTCCTTTTAAAAAGGAAAAAAAAACTCTTTTAGCATTCAGGATTTATAGAACATTACAGATTTAAGCTCTGAATTAATACTCACAGATTGTGCAGTACTGTATTTATTATTACAGATAAAAATATGTCAAATTTAAGGATGCCCCCCCCTATCTCCACCCATAGCATTGCAAGATTATTTTTCTCCTCTTCTAACACTCTCCTGTTTAGCAAAGCCAATTCCACAAGGAACTGAACAGTCAAATTAACCTCATCCTGCATAGGCCTTGGAGCAGACATTAGATGATTACAGCCTTCAATCTCTGCTGACCTGTATTAAATGTACTGTTCCCCTGAAGGCAGAAACACTTCTTAGTCAAATACATTATCCATTCATGCCCAGAACTCTCAGAAAGCCTTGAATAACATGATGTAGGATGCGTAACCTCAAAGCCAGAAAGATCTTATCATTTGGTTTCTGTAAACCTTAATTCAAGCTGATACATCCTGATAAAAGAGGCACAAAAACGGCTTTCACTCATGTTAGTGTACATACAGCCCCACCCCCAATGGTCTTGCTAAGCAAATGGCCTACTTATAATTGCATGATAGGTTTCACTGAAATCGTTTTAGCCTTGCATAAATGGCAAGCAATGGTTGAAAAGGCACCACAGTTCAGCTACTCCCTGTGTATGGCAACATGGCTTTCCTAGAATCATCCGTCTACTCACAGGCCCACCCAAGGACCCCGAGGCCATGCCCCCACACATAATATGTCAATCAAGCCCACTCTAAACTGAGAACATGTAATTAGTTTATTTACAAAAGTGAGCCAAGCTATGTGCCTCTAAGAGAGGAAAGGGACCAAAGAGACCAAAGGGCCACAACTAAGAATAATTTGCAAACTACACAACCAATCAATTCTATGAAGACCCATAGAAGATGGGATCAAAGAGAATATCTGGCCTGCCTTATTATCCCCATATTCGATTCAGCCCCAAGGCATTGAGGTTCTCCATATATTGCATAGGTTTCTTGACCTGAAAGCCACTTCATCCAATGTAACAAAGCAGAATAAGACAGTCCACAGAGGTTTCTGCTAAATAAAACCTTTTAGTGGTTTGCATTTCAGAAGATAGCTCCCAAATAAGACAACAATAATATCACATTCCTAAGAAGAACATCAATTTATGTGAGGTGTCAGATCAGAAGCAAATAAATAAAAGTTTCTTTTCTCCAGCTTTTGTTTGCTGTTCTCACTTCTGCATAAATCCTACAGGCATTCAGCATCAATTAAAAAAGCACTATACAGTACACTCTCAATTTCCTTGAGGTAGCTGCATTAGACTATAATCTGCTACAGCAAAAACAGCAAAAAATCTGGTCATGCAACTGGATCAGTCTTTTGAGTCTGGAAAAAAAGGAGTCATTAGTGGTCAGGTCTGCATTTTTCCATCAGCTCTGCTCTTTCCTGGATAGGAAATCCCTGATAGCATTAACCTATGGACTGGTAATCTCAAGAATCGACTACTGTAATGCCCTCTACATAGGATTACCCTTGAGGCTGGAACGGAGACTTTAGCGACTGCCTCTTGAATGAACTGCCAGTGGAGATTAGAACTGATCCTACATTATTAACATTTTTTAAGTTGCTAAAAACTTACTTGTGACAGTATGCCTGATTTTTTTTATTGTTATTACCTTCTCTTACTGCTGCTATTGTTTACTATATCCTTATAGTAATAGAATATCCTTATGTTTGTAAGATTATCTGATATTTTCTGGTTTTGTCTTTTTGGGATATTCTTGGATTATTATTGTTTTGATTTCTTTATACATATTTTATAATGTTGCCCTAAACGTTTTATATATTGTAAGCTGCCCTGAGTGCTGCTAGCATCAAAAGTGTGTTGTATAAATGTAAATGTATATGTATAAATGCCAGCGACTCAACACTGAGTGTCAGGAGGCAGACATTTAATTAACCTGACAACCTTGAGGACTAGCGGCCTTGGGTACAGAAGTCCATGGAAGGGTGATGGTCCCCAAGTGGATTAAATCCCACTCGAATTCATCTTGATGGAGGGCAGCAGCCGCATCAATACTGGCCTGGGACCATTAAGGACTTTGCGTGTCAAAAGGGGTCAGGACCAGAAAGTGACTTGCAGAACTGGATCAGTGGTATGGGTGTCATGCTGCAATGCAGAAGGCAGATGAAAAGCCACTGCATTATATTCTCAGGACAGTCTTCATGGCTGATATTCAGCTTTGGATGTAGTAGTAGTAGCAGGAGGAGGAGGAGGACGACCTTCATGACACTAAGAGCAATTTGACTGTGGAATGGGCTGTCTTGGATGGTGCTTACCTAATCTTCAACTGAGATTTTAAACTGAGATAGTCCAATCTGTACATTTGCAGAGGGTTAGATTAAATTATCCTGGGGACTCTAAGTCTACAATTCTACTGTTTTAAACTTGATCATCATGTATGAATGCAAAGCTTGACAGTAAAGAAAACTGACAGGGAGGAAAATTATTCATTTGAAATATAGTGCTGGAGAACTCTGTGGATACTAGTCTGCCAGAGACAAACAAGTGGGTGCCAGAGCAAACCAAATCAGAACAGTCTCTTGAGGTAATAATGACGAAGCTAAGGCTGTCCTACTTTGGGCACATTGTGAAAAGGCAAGACTGTGAAAAAGGTAATAATACTGGGCAAAGTAGAAGGCAAGAGGAAAATAGGGAGACCCAACATGAGATGACTTTGTGAGGAAAACCATGGACTTGTGCTTGCAAATAACTGAGCAGAATTGTTGAACACAAGACATTTTGGGGAGCTCTCATTGATCGGATGACCATACATTGTAGATTATTTGATGCTGTGGTGGGGTGGGGTGGCCCATAGGGTTACCAGGACTCCGCCCGGGGTGCCCCCCAGTACCATGGTGCCCCCCCCCCATTTAAAAAAAAGCCAAGCTGTGATGCCCAGAACTTTCGAGCAACCGGGGCTCTGTTCCTCTGCCTGCCTTCTCCTCCTTTGCTGCCAAAGATAAGTTTACAAAAGCAGCTTTATTTACAATGGAGCTGCTGTGGTATAAGAGGTTGCAATTTTGCCCTGTAAGCAAGAGGTTGTCGGTTTGAATCCCCAGAGAGGAGTTGAAATTAGAAGACAAGTGGTTTAAACGCCCTCATCACTCCATGTCCAGCACCCTTTTAGTGTAGCCAGCACACCCCTGATTTGATGGCATGTAAAACAACAAATCTTTCACATGTACCCTCTGTGGTATAGTAGATTGAGTGACAGGCTATATCTCAGGATAGTTGGGTTCAAAACCTTGCTTAGCCATGTATACTCAGGGGTGCTGGTGGAAATTGTATCTCCCTTACCTGCAAAGCCTTATTAGAATGAGATGGCACATAACACACATACAAACCTATCCTTCAATATCGGAGACCTAAGTGTTTCCCCATTTGACTGCTGAGTTTCAGTTATAAGAACCCTTCTAAATAGTGAGCAAATATGTAGCAGAATTTTACTGTAAGAATACTGTGAAAGTATCCCTTGAGATTTGCCAGCTAGTTTCCTGGGCTCATAATTTTATTGCATGTGGTTCATATCCAATGCATTATTTTTCCAAATAATAATTGTTAAGTGCATTTAATTACAGTGCTTTCTACTTGAAGTGCTCAATACCCTTTGTGGTAATCCACAGAGCATCACTAATGGAAGCTGCTAGCACAATTGCCCCCATTTTGCAGACTGGAAGCTAAGACTGAGGAAAAGGCTAACCTAAGGCCACCCAAGTCAGCTCAGAGCTTAGAGAAAGTGGAAGAGATTTCTTGCTCCAAACTCATGCTCTTAAAGTTGCGCATATCAGATCCATTCTAGGCCCTTACTAGAAGGATACCTGACAGCTCTGTGGCAGCTTGATCTGCAGGCAAAAATAGATACCAGCCTGACTATAACTCCAAAAAATCCCCAGCCAACATAACCATTTCACACTGATGATCTTAATCATTGAGTCTCTCTGGCTTTTTCTATCAACCCCAAATGCTGTGTTACATCAAATTCTAAATAAATACAATCCAAGAAAAACTGAAGACATCAGTCCTTCAAACAAGAAGCATTTCATATTTCATATACAGTACTGTATATATATCGTCATAAAGAAAGAAAGGAAGGAAAGAAATAAGTATTTAGTCTCTAACTCTTTCTCCTCACACTTGGATTAAGCTCACACACATAAACACTCAGTACACTCCAAAGCGTACATTACCATAAGGGTGGAGGTGATTATCTGTAAAGGATTTGCGAGGTATTAACTGATTTTTTTTAAAGGGCACATGATCAACGAGGAAATTATCAGCTTTTGAGTAAGAGCATTTTTTTCCCATTTGCAGATATTTCAGAACTAACTCTTTCTTCAAAGTGACTTGCCCCATTGTGGCATTGCAGGCTTGATGAGGGTGCCATGGGGCAAACTGTGAGGTGCACAGCTTAGCTCTGTCCGCTAATGTCTCACCATTTGGGTGGCCATGCATCTTTTCCCCCTTTCCCTTTTATAAAGCACAGTGGCTTGTTAGAGGGGCTTTTCAGTCCAGGTCTGATTTAAAGATAAAGAGTCATAAAGAGGGGAGGGGGAGGAGACCTTGAAGTTCTGTATTCAATTAGCATCTGAGCAGCTGACTCAGCAGGGGCACAGGGTTATAATCATGCTCACTGAAAAATAAAGTTCTAGGTTTTCATTTGTACATATACGCTCCTGGGGTACACAGAAAGAGCCTCCAGGAAGATTGTGAATACAATTGGGTGTACCCTGGGTGGCAACCTTGCTGGCTAATCTTTCTAACACCAGATGAAACCAAAGAAACATATAAAACAGGGGTTCCCAGCCTTTACAAGCTGGGGGTGGGTCACTCTCTCTCAGACAGCTTTGAGGGCCAGATGGCCATTTTGCCCTGCCTCCACAATGAGGGAAGCCATTTTGTCCCAACATTTGTTTCTCAAATGGCCTTGGAGGGGTGGGGAGCCACATGAAATGGCCCTGGGGGCCAGATCCAGCCTGCAGGTCTTAGGTTGGGAACCCCTGATATAAAGTATAAAGTAAAATATATGATTTTATGCTATTCAGAGTCCACTTTCAAACCCCCCTCCCCCTCTCTCTTTTTCAATCCTATTCATCCTGGCCACCAGAAGTTTACATGCCTGGACACTCTAAAAACAGCCCTGACTGTTTTGTGAATTTAAGCTCCTCAGCAAAGTTACAGAGCAAAACCGACAGCAATCGCCAAAGTTGTATCACCACATTTTAAATTCCAGGTACACTAGTACCTTGGATAACGATGAGACTTGGTCGTTATCCGGTTTTTAACGTTGTGCGATGCATTGATTGCACGTTTTAAAAAGCCCTGTTTCCCTGGAGGCTGCAGCAAGCCAGAACGTCGGGATTTGATTCCTGACGTTTTGGCTTGCTGCAGCCTCTAGGGAGGTGAGGGAACTTTGGAAACAGCTTGGATTGGGTCTTCCGACCTCCCTGGAGCCGGCAAGGGGTGGGGTCAGGGAGCCCAAAATGGGTAAAAAAAAGTCTGTTTTTTTTTACCCATTTCTGGATTTCTGACCACCACCCCGCCGGCTCCAGGGAGGTCAAAAGACCTGATCCTCACTATTTCCAAAGTTCCCCCACCTCCCTGGAGGCTGTATCAAACCAAAACACGGGATTCGAATCCTGATGTTTTGACTTGTTGCAGCCTCAAGGAGGGTGGGGGAACTTCAAAAATAGTGCGCATCGGGTATCTCGACCTTCCTGGAGCCAATGCGCACTGTTTTTGAAGTTCTCCCACCCTCCTGGATGCTGCAACAAGCCAAAACATCGGAATTCGGATCCTGCGTTTTGGCTTACTACAACCTCCAGGGAGGTGGGGGAACTTTGGAAATAGCCAGGATCGGGTCCCCTGAACTCCCTGGAGCCAGCAGGGGGTCAGAAAGCCCGAAATGGGTAAAAAAAAAACAGATTCCAGGGAGGTCGGAAGACCCGATCCACAGCTGCAGAGTGGCTGGGGAAGCCAACGGGGACCCCCCCCCCATCAGCTTTCCAGCCTCCCCACCCCTGCCTCCGCAGTTATAGGGTGGCTGGGAAGCTGTACGGAGAACCCCGTTCAGCTTTCCAGCCACCCTGCTGCTAAGAATGACTGCATTGGATAACGTTGACAGATCGTTATCTGATGTTAGCATTATCCAATGCAGTCGTTATCCTAGGTATTACTGTACTTGTGAGTTGGTGGAATAATCTCTAGTGGCCTAGTGCTAGGATGGCTTCTCAGACATCATCAATAAGTAGGACTTGCATCACCAATGCTTATTATTATTATTTATCCCCATTGGGTGTCAGGAGAGATGTATGACACTTCTAGTGGCCTCCACCAGCATTCTTTGTTGTTCTTTTAATATTTGTTTGATGTTACCTCTCCACCTTCCTCTGGGTCTGCCTCATGGTTTTTATCCTTCTCCTCTTTCCACATATGCCTTGTAAGGTATGGAATTCCAAGGCATTATTTCAAAATGGGCTAACCACTTTATTTGTTTTCTCTGCATGTAGAGCAAGACTGGTCCTCTTCCAATTCTTTCCCTTATAACCTCATTCCTGATTTTATCCCTTCTAGTCACTCCAGCAGCCTGCCTTAGACTTCATTTCCATGGTAACCAACTTTTGCTGATGTTTTGTTGTAAGTGTCCTTGTTTGGCACTGGTAACCTAGGGTGGGAATGAATATGTTTTGTATGAGGTGTTTCTATGTGTTGATTTGTATTGCCTTATGTTGTGAGAATGTGGATATATTGTTATGGTAATATGAGTACAGTATCTGGCACTCTTTGGTTTTTGTATGTGATATTGTCTCTTTGGATCATTTGGGTGGTAATTATTATAGTGGTTTTATTGTACATATTTTTTAATAATATTGCTTATTTGTTGCAATTTATTTCTCTTATTGAATGTTTTATATACAGTATTGTAAGCCACCCTGAGTGATGTTTGCACCAGAAGGGTGGGATATAACTATAAACAAACAAAGAAACAAATAATTTTTTTTATACTTTACTGTTGTTTTATTGCTCTGTTGCTGTATATTTGTCTTATTTGCATATACAGTAGTATCTTGATGGATGTGTTGGGATATGGCAATTCAGCATGCACAAGGTTAACATAAAAACCTTAGGAAGAGGGAGCTCTGTTACTGGAACTAACTGGCTTGCATGTCTTGTCTACTAACCAAACAGCAAAACCCTTTGCCTCCCTGCCAGAAATTTGATTGCCTTACCATAATTCCTTGTCTCCTGTTTGTTGGGAGCTGTTGGCTAATTTGTTCTTGAGGGAGATGTAGCCATTTTGAACTCTCTTTGTATTTTTTTTCAACCATGTGGCTGTAATGGAGGGAAATTATCTTCATATTTTTTTTCTTTGTAACTAACCTAAATTTTCATCTAACAAACTTGAAAGCAACCTGTTAAGATTTCTGAACATACAGTGAGTAAATATCTTTTTCTCTTTTATCTTAAACTTTTGATCTGAGTAATTATTTTAGCCTGGGAAGTGTACTGAGCATGAGGGGAACATTGAAGGGAACTTGCAAACAATTAAAACCTTAATAGTTGTTCTATTTTGAATGTGCAACTACATACTCCAACAATTTGTGTATTAGTTGAGTTTGCTGTCCAACTCCTGATTCTGATTGAGTTCCTGATCTCCCATCTTCCTGGTTCCTTAGCTGTCAGACCATGACTGGACACCCCTCCAAACAGAGGACACCTTCAAAAGAAAGATGTCCATTTAGCAGCTATTCAAGTGGAGAACTGTCATCCGTAAAAGAGGATAATGGTCACTCTACATTTCTGGTGGATGCAAATTGTATTTCACATGTAATGGAAATTAATTGGGCTCCATATCTTTTTAGCTGCATTAATGCTCTGGGCCACTATTGATTTTGAAGGGCAGCCTCTGGTGCAACAATTACAGATATCGAGGATCACCTCCCACATGCTCCCATTTCCCATTAAGCTCTTAGCTTGCCAAGTATTTCCATGAGCACATTCTTTAAAAAGAATTAATACTGCATTAGTGCCTGAAAATCCAACAGAAGCAGCCTGCTAGAAAGTAGAGAGGTTGGGTGTTCTTAGTGAAGAATGACAAACATTTTTTAAAATCAAGCAGTATGAAAACAACCACTATTAAACCATTCATCTCTTTCAATGCTAACCTAAACTATACACTCTGAAAATCTGTTAGGAACAATAAAGGAAAGTCAATTTAATTTACTCCAGAGTAAGACCCTGTTAAGATTCTAAACACAAATGTTTCCATATTAGGCTAAATCTGATGTGTCTATTATTTATTACCTCTGTTATTTAAACATGCTACACACTCCTTTCCAGCAGTACCTCTATTTGGTAGAATGCAAACCAATATTAACTTATTTAATCGATGTATTAAATGGGAGGTAGGGGGAACTATCCAAGTAACCAACAGCTGAAAAATAGATAAATCCATAAAGTTTGTGTATTATTTCCTTTGTTTTTCATTTTATCAGATTCACAACTCACATAAAGTAAAAAGCAGATAAAGTCATGAATAGAGAAATTCACTTAGAATAATGCTACAGTCTTAACTTCTAACAAGATGTTAAAAATAATTTATATGGAGATGTTAGTTGTTCATAGCAATAGAAAATGATAAGATTTCCGTGAGCATACGTACGTAACAATTATTCTTCCATTCTTCCTACTGCTAAATAAAAGTAGCCTGCTTTAAACTAACGATTTAACTATTAAATCCCATAAGAAAGGTATAAAAACCCACAGACTGTACAAATTATCATTATCCTTTGGTAAATGGTAAGAGTTGCAGGAAGGAAGTTATAGGAAAATCCGAAAAACACTCACTTGTCTGGAAGTTTAAACCTTGTAATTTAGAATGTGAGTGTGAAGTACTAATCCTTTAAAGAAAGGGGAGAGGAATTTTCCTCAGGGCTTCTGCCGGCAAACAACAGAGTACTTGTTCCTCTGAGCTTTTGCCCAAGCCGATATCAAGAGCAACCTAAGAGGGATGGAAACTTTCCCGTCCGTTTTAAAGATAGGCTTCTGATAACCTGGAGAGCCAGTGGCAAACTTGCATTTCTGCAATCCAAAGATCCAGCTCTGAAAAACAGGAGCATTTCATTTTGACCGGCTGGTACCCACAGGTAGCCTGTAGCGATACAACGGCTGCTGTTACAGCTGCTGCTGACTCCAACAGGTGAATCTTGGAGATATTTGCACACCCCTCTTCAACCCTGAGAACAATACAAAAGCACTCACAGAGACGATGTGTGTGTGTGTGTGTGTGTGTGTGTGTGTGTGTGTGAGAGAGAGAGATCTCCACCCACCTGAAGAGTTTTGCAGCCATGAGACCAAGCTTCTGCCTCCCGGTCCGCCTGGCTCCTCTGAAGGCTCTGCTTTCGCCCCTTTCCCCCAGATTCAAGTTCAAACCTGGAAGCTCAGGGGCACCTGCTTCCTCCATGGGTCCCCTTTGACTCACGCTCGTCCCCTTTCCCTCAGGCTGTCCAGGGTGCCTCTTGCCTGCCTCCCTGCCAGATGCATTTGCCCATCAGTTTTATATTCTGTGCCTCCACATAGGTGTTCCTTCAGCCTAAAGAACTGGAGGGAAGAAGAACTACCTGTAGCTGCTCTCCCCGGCCTCTGCCTGGAGTGGTACAGTCCACATGTCTGGGTGTGCTCAGTGAACAGCTGTGTTTATGAGCACCTCCTCCGGACTAGACTAACCTCGTGCTTTGTTGTGTGTGGCGAGGGGTGTGTGTGTGTTGTGTTCATTCAGTCAAACAGAACCTCTGCTGCGCTCACACAGCCCTTTCATTGGGCTGTTTGGCACAAGGAAGGACAGGCAGAAATGACAGGCGTCCCTTCCTCTCCCTTTCACCCTCACTCTCACCCTTTGCTTTGTTAATGTTCGATATTTCTGCTTCAGCCTGCTTTACCAAAAGGAGCTGTTAACATGGCAAGCGCCTTTCCAGAATGCCAGTGGAGAGGACTCTCTTTACAGTCAATCAAAGTTTCCAAATACGTAGAACAAACCGATACAGGGCACAAATACTAGGCAACACCTGCCTTCCAAACTTTAAAGAGTGATGACTGTTCTCACCATTTGTCCTTATGCCACAGCAGCATAGGACTGTAAAATTAGATAACAAGAACAAACATGTATCCTTTTTTTTTTTTTTAAGGAAGAGACATTACTCCAGAATTCCTGACTCTATAAATCTGTCAGTTTTGCATTTTCTCATAATTATTTTCAAAACCTCACATTTTGGGCAATGTTGTAAATACTGGAAAACCTTCAAACATGAACAGAAATTAAATCCTTCCCCCACCTGTATGGGGCTAATTCTATGAGTACAGTTATTTCAAAGGAGGAGAGGGACATGTTATACCTGCCTGCCACATCAGTATCAAAACTGAGAAGTAGCTCAAGGAAAACGGAAAAGAATCAGCAATCTCAGGGATTCATACCAAAATGTCTAAAGTTTTAGAACAGTAAGTTCTGGGATAGGATAGACACATTTCTCAGTTTGGTTATTTGTCTAATCAATCTATCTAAAACTCAAGTAATTCCAATCCCAGATATATATAGATACTGTATTTATACCAGAATCCTACTAGAATCGTATTCTGAGGTAAGTGAAATTGCAATCTTCATGGCAGCGAACTGCATCTCACTATCAAGGTGCCAGTTCAGTGCCTGGATGCAAAACTAGCACATGACCATGAATGCAATCTGACATGAAACTGACACTGTGTTAATTAGTTGCAATTGACAGCTGTGACATATGCAATTACAGTTACAGTAGTCCAAAGTGAAATCCTAATAAGTTTCTGACTTCTAGGCTTTGTAAATTTGTACAGTAATACCTTGGATAATGATTACGTCGGATAATGCTAAAACCAGATAATGATGCAAAATTTTATAACAAAATTTGCACTGGATAATGATCTGTTAGCGTTATTCAAGGTAATTGTTCATAAAAGCGGGATGGCTGGGGAGCTGAATGGGGGCTCCCCGTTCAGCTTCCCAGCCACCCCACAGCTGCGGACGCAGGGGTTCGCTTTGCAAGCAAAGGGCTATCCCGACGTTGGATAGCCCTTTGCTTGCGAAGGGAACACAGGTTATGACGTCTGCAGACCTCCCCGGGTGGTGCTGTAAGGCAAAATGCTGGGGTTCTTTCCCCAGTGTTTTGCCATGCAGCACCACCTGGGGAGGTCTGGGGTAATTGGGAACAGCACGGATCAGGTCCCCCAACCTCCTCAGAGGCGGCAGGGGCACTGTAGAGCCTGAAATGGGTGAAAAGGGTGGTGGTGGTTTTTTCACGCATTTCAGGCTCTCCGCTGCCCCTGCCGCCTCTGGGGAGCTCAGGGACCTGATCTGCGCTGTTTCTGAAGTCCCCAGACCTACCCGGGCGCTGCGATCGCAGTGCATGATCTGTGCTTGAGTTGGGAGGTTGAACGGGGGTGTGCCCCGGTTCAACCCCCAACCCAAGTGCCGATCCCACGCTGCGATCCACTTGCCTCTTTGGAAAGGGCAGTGGGGATTCCACACATGGAATCCTCACTGCCCTTTCCAAAGAGGCAGGTGGATCGCGCGCACCCCCGTTCCCTTTCCTCTTCTGAAAGGGAACAAGGCTTTTTTTAAATGTTGTGCGATCCATGCATCACACAACATTAAAAACCAGATAACGATGAGACTTGTGGAACCAAGTCTCATTGTTATCTGAGGTAACTAGTGTATTTAAAAACAGACTGAACTGCAGTTCTTATCCATTACTAATTTCTTGAGGATACACAAGAGCAATACTAAATTAGAAGATGGAGGAAGGAGCTTGCTGGAAAATAAACAACATTAAAGGAAGATAATAGCTGAGGAACTCAACCTCCCCTACATCACTTGGAGGACTCTGAATAGGCTGAGGGTTGGAGTCCCTAAATGTGAGACCAACATGCTCAAGTGGGGGCTGCTGGCAGAAACAACACATGGTATGACTGTAGAGAGACAAAATCTGGCTCATTTACTGATCTGCCAATTGCTGCCAGAGACATCCACCAATGAGGACTTGGGTTTGGGCAACGACAAAGCCAAGAAAGTGGCTTCATTTTGACAGTCCAGGGTTTGATCAGGACACAAAAGAAGGAGCCTAATTTCACACTGGCTTTTTGCTACTGCACAGCAATGACTCTCCAACTCTAGCAGGGACATCCCAACATATTTTGCTGTCTAAGGTCAAAGGGCATGGTACCCAGACATTATAATCTGAAAACTGCAGAGCTGTAAGGGGCCCTATAGATCACCAAGTCCAGCCCCTGTTAAGGAGGCACAGTGGGGAATCAAACCCCAACCACTGAGCTACAATAAATATACAATATAAGCATGACCTAACAATTTGAATGGCATCTTCTCTGCCTGAGGCTAAGGCTGGGGCTGCTTTCAAAGCAGTTTTACCGGACTGCAGTAGATCATGCTTAGAATGTCCTCCAAGCAGAAGATGTTCACAGCATGGAATAAGCTCAGGGCTTTTGTACACATTATGTTGAGGAACGCACACAACCACCTCCCAAAAAACAATCAGATATACCTACATCTTCTCTCTTCCTCTAACAATACTTAAAGGGCCACTGTCTCACAGGATTGTTCTCAGCAATATGTTTTCCCCTCATCACATCTCTTATCTCTTGCAAGTCATGACTTAAATTTCAGATGGGAAGCTTGAAGGGATTATAGAGCTCTTCTTTTGCAAACATTTGTTAGGTACCTTTTGTTTAAAGGGCCCAACATCAGTAACAAAAATGGTTACGCATACTCTTACTTGGAGAAGAACTAAGTGGAAAAAGCACAACTGGAAAAAGTTGTCATGGGTCCAAACACACTGCATGGTGGTACAAAGAGGTCAAATAAGTGGCAAAGTTGAAAAAGAATTATATAAATATTGGATAAAATTGAGGAAGGAAGATGACTGTAGAAACTATAGATTGCAATGTAGAGATACCAACAGGATAATCAAAAAAGCAAAAGAAGAATCATGAGAATGCTTTGGAAAGTCCTTAGCAGATAAAAGGAGAACAGCCCCGCGAACATTTTTCAAACTACAGTACGGGATGTGAAAAAGAGAGAATTATAACCCCACTGAACTACAGTAAAACCTCACATAAAGAGTGCCTCGCTTAGAGACTAACTCACTTAAAGAGCAGGGTTTTCTCTGAATGGTCACCTCGCTTAACAACTAAAACCAACCAAAAACTCACTTAACAACTAAATCAGGGTTTGCAATCCACCACCCCCACCAGAAGTCACAACTGGTCACTTATAATGGTGTTTTGCTTAAAGAACAAACTCGCTTAAAGAGCAATCCCGTGGAGCGCATTATGCTCTTTAGGCAAGGTACCACTGTAGTTAATGACAAGACCACTAACAGATCCTCCAGAAGTTAAAGAAAGGTGGGGAGAACACTTTAAAGAGCTCCTCAGCACCATAGGAGAGTGCCACAACAAAACAACACAAGATTACAAAACAACAGCACTAGAACTGGACATATTAATTGAAGTAGTAGCAAGAGTTGTTAAACAATCACCTAAATACAAAGCACCAGGAATAGATGGACTACAAACAGAAATAATCCAAGCAGCAAGGGAAAGCAGCATCAGATGGCTACACAGAATCTTCAATGCAGCATGGACATAATTAACTGCACCCACTGTTGGGCAAGAAGCAATAATACCATTGTGGAAAAACAAAGAGAGCAAACAAGAATGCACAATACCAAGGCATCTCACTCTTAAGCCATACAGGGAAAATGTATGTCAAAATAGTAGAAACAAGACTGAGCCCAGTTATAGAACTGCAACTAGAAGAAGAACAGATGGGCATCAAAAAAAACCAGAAGCTCTATAGATGCATTTTTTACACTTAAACAACTAATAAAAAAAATACATAGAATACAACAAGAATCTCTATGTTGCATTTGTAGATCAAAAGAAGGCATTTGATAGAGTTGACAGGAAACTGCTATGGCAAGCATTGGTCCAATATGGAGTAAGTGAACATCTTATCAGTTTATGTAAAAGCTTATATAGTAACTTCTTCAGTGGACTTGATCCACGAAAGTTAATAATAAAAATATAGCAGTTAGTCTTTAAAGTGCTACAGTGTTTTTTATTTTGTTTTGTTTATTTTGTTTTATTTTCTGATATGCCTGAACCACAGACTAACATGTCTACTATTCCAAAAAATTCAATGCAGAAGTGTAGTTAGAACAAGTCAAGGAATATCAGAACCCTTTGCAGTAACATCTGGAGTAAGTCAGGGATGTGTACTATTACCACTATTATTCATCACCTATACAGACAGCATGAGCAAAAAAGCTAAGCCCATGAATGGAAACAATATCAATGAATTACTTTTTGCAGATGACCAGGCATTGATAGCAAGTGCAGCTAAGGAACTACTACAACACCTTACATCCATGAACCAAGAATGTAAGATAAATAATATGAGAATCAATAAAGAGAAGACTGGGGTAATGGCAATTGGAAGGAAACAGCATACTCTAGATATTTAGATAGAGGGTACAAGTATAAAACAAGTGGCAGAGTTCAAATAGCTAGGAACAACATTTACTGAAAATAGCAAAATGGACAAAGAGATTAACATACCTTGCAGTAAAGCAAATCAAATATTGGGACAGTCAGCTCCGCTGTTACAAGCCATTACCAATCAACACAAAGAAACATGTCATACAAAGCATAATCATTCTCACCTTATGTTACCAGTACCAAACATGGACAGTTAAAACAAAATATAAACTAAAGTTGGTCACCACGGAAATGAGTTATCTGAGGAAGGCTACTGGAGTGACCAGAAGGGATACAATCAGGAATGAGGTTATAAGAGAAAGAATTGGAACACAACCAATCTTGCACTACATACAGAGACAACAAATACTGTAAAGTGGTTTGCCCATTTGGAAATAATGTCTTGGAATATGTGGAAAGAGGAGAAGGACAAAGGCCATGAGGCAGGCCCAGAGGAAGGTGAAGAAATAGCATCAGAGAAATACTACAAGAACACCAAATAACACCAGTAGAGGCCTCTAGAAGTGCCAGAACAAGAACCTTGCATCTCCCTCGAGGATGCAAAGAAGAAGAAGCACTCTTACTAGGTGGGACCTTCAGGTTCAGAGACAATATGTGTCCCTGTACCAGCTGCTGAATGACAATAAAAGAAATAGGCTTTTAGCTTCATACTGCTAGAAAAATCTGAATGGCTGAAAGGATTGCCATTAAGTCTCTCATAGAAAGCTGTGTTGTTGTTGTTGTTGTTGTTGTTGTTGTTGTTGTTGTTGTTGTTGTTGTTGTTGTTGTTGTTGTTGTTGTTGTTGTTGTTGTTGTTGTTGTTGTTGTTGTTGTTGTTGTTGTTGTTCAGTCGCACAGTCGATTCCAACCCTTTGCGACCCCATCAAGCAATAACTAAGCAGAGATGCTTAAAGTCAGGGACATCTGGCAGTTCTAATGCATAAGGAGTTACCTGCCCTGTTTCAGTGGGTGACCTAAATGGAGATGCAAATAAACTTATAAGATAAGGGCAAAACCCAAAGAACCCCCACATGGGCTAGCCTTGCTTAGTGTTAAAACTCTGTCCCAAAATAAACAGAAGCACAGGCCATGGTTGCTTCCTGTGCTGTATGCCAATCATGCAGATAGGCATTGCTGTATTTCTGCTACTCAGGGACAAAGCAAAAACTCCTGCCAGCCACTCTGCCTCTTGAAAAAAAAATCTTACTTGGCCAGAACTTTGGTTTCTCAAATTGGCCAAGCACATTTTGATGCATACCTTCATGACTGCAAAGGCTGCAAACTTTCTATGATACTGCTCTGGTTAATCACTTCCTCCCTGTCCAGGCCAAACGTGAAGCTACCAAAATGAAGGCACCTTAGCCACCTGACATTTCCTAGGTGGCTTCCAACATCGTGGTTGAGAGAATCATGGTAATTGAAGCCACTGGCCATATGGGAAAGAGGCTATGAGTGATACTAAGTAGCAAGAGCATAGCCCATCCATCTGATACAGAGATGGATGGGTGGCAGGGCCAGCTCTGCTCTTCAGGACAGTAAGGCAGCTGCCTCCACCAGCAAATTTGCGATAAAATGGCAACCCATTGTTAGTTATTTCAATTAGCTATTGTTGCATTTTTACTGTTAGAGAGGGGAGAGAGGGTTATTCTGCAGTTTGCCCAAAGTATGGTTTTTGTTACTGAACCTCATGACTTGGGTGAAATGGGGATGCCCCGTGTCATTGAGCCTTAGGCAGCAAACTCTATTTGGTTAGTTCTGGCAGGCGGTGATGATGGTAAGAGGTTTTGGAGTGAAATGACCTGTGTCAAGCAGCACTCAGGGAGTTGAGTGTAGTGTGCTGGTTAAGGTATTAGTTTGGGACTTTCAAATCCTTGCTGAGGCACGAAACTTGCATGGGAGACCTTGGGCATGTGACTTTCTTTCTCTCATTCTACCCTACTTTGCAGAGTTTTCTAAAGATAAAGGGAAACAGGGGTACCACAGCCACACACTGATTTGAGCAAACTGGAGAAAAAGGTGGGAAACATATGTAACTAATACATAACAAAATATAAATACAGTAATACCTCGCATAATGAGCATAATGCGTTCCACACACTTGCTCGTTATGCGAGGAATTAATTAAGCGAAACACATTTCCCATAGGGAAATGTATTTCACTTAACTTCGCCTGCAGTGCATGCACGTCACCTGGGTGTTTGGAAAGGGTACGGGGATCTTCTCCATACCCTTCCCAAACCCTCGTTGACATGCACGCACCTGTAGGGTGTTTGGGAAGGGTACGGGGGAAGATCTCCTTACCCTTCTCAAACACTTTGCGATGGGGGTTTGGGTGCCGGGTTGAACGGGTGCCCGCCCATTCAACCCGGCACCCAAACCCCCATCGCACACTTTGCAATGAGGACTTGGGTGCCGGGTTGAACAGGCGCCCGCCCGTTCAACCCGGCACCCAAGTCCTCATCGCAAATGAGCCTGTTTATCCCGGCACCCAAGCCCCCATCGCACTCCTTGCAATGGGGGTTTGGGTGCCGGGTTGAATGAGCGCGCGCCTGTTTAACCCGGCACCCAAGCCCCCATCGCAGACTAGAGCATGCTGGCTGGGTGTTTTGGAAGGCAGCGGGAAGCCCCCGTCTGCGTTCCAAAACACCCTGTAGCCGAACCACCTGTCAGCTGTGCGTTTTGGAACACGGACGGGGGACTCCCCGCTGCGTTCCAAAACACCCAGTCAGTATGCTCTAGTCTGCGGGGTGTTTTGGAATGCGGCAGGGGAGGCCCCCGTTGCATTCTGAAACACCCCACAAATGTGAAGCTTATCGTTAAGCGAATTTTTGCTCATTCAATGAAGCAGACCTTTTGGGGAAAGGTCTGCTCGTTAAGCGAGTTACTCGCTATGTGAGATGCTCGCTATGCGAGGCATTACTGTATCTGTGAGGACAGGAATGAAAAACTCCTAAATGTGGGGTAGGGGCAGATGCCAATTTGACCCCAGTACAACCAGGAAAACATTTTAGGTTGACTGCTTTTACAGTGCTTTGCTACACCAAGTCCTGAAGAAATGAAAATACATTTCAAAGTTTCAAAATTGCAGCAAGACCTTACAGAATGTCTACAGTAGAGGAATGAAATACTGCTAGAAAGAATCAAGGTCAAAAGCATTTCTAGCCTCTTCACATAGACTCCTGCTGTAAAGCTGGCTGGTTGGCAACCTGGACTGGAGATTTCACAATTGGTTGTCTGAATTTGAGGAACAGCTCTTGGACTAAATGCCTGTTAGCCCATTGCCAGTCTCTGGAGGCCTCCTGCACCATCTGCTCATTTGGGAAGAACAGCCTCTCAAAGCTAGTTAGGGAAGCGTGGACTAAACTGCTCCCTGAGGAAGCCCAAGATCTCTGTCAAAGCTTCCTGGCTCATTTCATGATGTCACACTCTGTGATAATCTTCTTCACTGGAAAAGGAAGAAAAACATCCTTCTTTCCTAATTCCCCATTCAAGCATGAATGTGTTATGAACACACTTTTATTTTACAAACACTTGAAGATCCTGTGGATAATTATAACTGAGGGTCATGCAACAAACTGAGGGCAAATCTTATTCTTCCTTCAATTTGCCTATCTTTTCTTGCACAGGCATGCATATTGTGAGTTTCCAGAAGGAGGAAAGGGATACTGTTGGTACACCACCTCCATGTTTTACTTAAAGAGGGTATGCTCAGTACACTTAAACAGTGAACTCATGCCATTGCCCCAGTACCCATATTCACCATAGCAATACATATACTGTATACAGTAAACACTCACATAAAGAGTGCCTCGCTTAGAGAGTAACTCGCGTAAAGATCAGAATTTTCTCTTAATGGTCGCCTCACTTAACAAATAAAACCAACCAAAAACTCACTTAAAAATAAATCGGGGTTTGCAATCGCCCCCCAACCAGAAGTCACAATTGGTCACTTACAATGGTGTTTCACTTAAAGAGCAAACTCGCTTAAAGAGCAATCCCGTGGAACACATTATGCTCTTCAAGCAAGGTACCATTGTACAGTAATACCTTGGGTAACACTAAGACTCGGTTCCACAAGTCTTGGTGTTATCCGATTTTTAGTGTTATCCGATCCATGTTAAATTGGCTGATCAGTGCTTTGGGGAAATGACTTAGGCTTCTGGGAATTGAAGTCCAAAAACCAGCATTTGGGAAACACTGTCCTATGGGATGGATCGGATGTTAAAGCTCCATAGAGATACATTGTAACCGCACAGGCTTTTTGCGGTTGTTATCCAATCCATTCCATAGGACCTTAACGTTATTCGATCCAATTCTCCTCCCCAGATTACTTAACATTGCGCGATTTTAGCATTATCCAAGGTAAATGTTATCCGAGGTATTACTGTACTTGTATTTATATATCCTATCATAGGATAGGATATGTGGTCCATTTCTCTACTTTATCTTCACAAAAACAATTTCCTGCTAGGTAGATCAGACTAAGAGAGAATTCAATTCTTTAAAATCCTCTGGTTGATGAAAATGGGATACTGTATTTCATTTCTGTACCCACAATTCAAGACACTGGGACATGGTCCAATATTGCTGTACAATATATTGTGCCCATACTGCCAGCAGGAAAAAAGATGTTAAACTTTACAAACCAAAGGGCAGTCTGAATGTTGACAACACCAGTGGTAGCAATCAAGATGCTCTATTGCAGTGGTTCCCAAATGCTGGTTTGTGGACTTCAATTCCCAGAAGCCTAAGTCATTTCCCCAAAGCACTGATCAGCCAATGTACTGACTTAGGTTTCTGGGAATTGGAGTCTACTTATGGGCTGTGTACCCCCTGTTGGGAACCACTGGACTCTATAGGATACCCTCTTGTGCTCACTACCATTCACAAAGAGACATCAAGCAAGGGAAATTCCAGAAGCTTCCCCCATTTTTCATAAGTTAACCACTGCTAAGCTAAATATAAAGCAATTGTCATGGCTATTTTTCAACAAGTATGAATGGAAGTGTGCACAAGAGGGTGTCCTGTAGACCAGTTCTCAACCTTTTAAAGCTGATGGCTGGGTCATGCTCCTTCAGACAGCTTAGGGGTCCGGACGGCTATTTCGCCCTTGAAATGGTGCTGCAGGTCGCAGATTGAGAATCTCTGCTGTAGACCACTTGACTCCTGTCACTGGTGTTGTATTGATTTGTTCTGCTGCACAATCACATAGCTGTGCTATTGTGCAGCTAAATGGGTGGTGTGAAGTTTCATGGCTGCGCAGGGATAGCCATTGGATCTCTCTAGTTACAGTTTAGTACAGTAACCACTACATCACATTGTATCACTTGGGGAATCCATGGAGTGCTTTTTCATTGTACAGTATTAGCATTTGTTTAAAAATCCTTGCTGTGAGTATCTTATGTTTTAAGGCTATTCTATGCATGTTCTTCATGCGACTCCAAGAAGAACCAGCATGTGTGAAAAGACAAATACTGTACTGGTTTGTTCTGGAATGGCAAGACAAACATAAAGATATAGACCCAGCTTTAAGGAGAACCCCCTCCCCCCCCCCCTAAGCACTTCTATTAGCAAGTCTTATTTTGATTGGGTTTTTTTTTCCAGCAGACTCTGAGAGGCCATAAATCCAAGTGTACAAAATTGCTTCCCAATGATTCTGAAAGAAGAGATAATGTTCTACTCTACAGGGAAGAATTACACAGCTTTCAAACAGTGAAATCAAGTATTTATGTGGGGAGTGAAAGGGAGTACTTAGGACAGGAAGTTTTGCACTTTGGATCAGATTTTTCTACTGAATCTCGTGGAGGGGTTCAAAGCTAAGATCCATAGGAATCTAAGAAGCCAAATCATGGGTCCAGTCAAGTCTGGGTAGGTTATCCATCTGAAATGGCTGTCCCGGGTTTCAAGAGAAAGGTTTCTAAACCCTGCTGGGAATGCCTGTGTGCCGTGTGCATATGCATGCATGCACATGTGCATAATATTTGTGAACTTTGATAAACAACAGCAGGTGCTCTTCCACCAACTTATGTTCTTCTTTGTATAAGAAAGCAAAGCTTTAAAAAAGGATTGATTGGTTTTAACTAGGTGCCTTTTAAAGCTGTGTCTTTGGGGCCCTTGTGTGCATGTACACTTGAAGCAGAATTTGGGAATGTCACATTTTTAAAACAGCTCCCAACAGGGGCCAACCTGATCGGAGATTCAGAAACCTGTAAAGCAAAATAAAGAATATTTGGCACAGTTGCCCTTTCTCATATGGCATCTGGTAACCATGGTGTACACTTTTATGTTCCCATCATCGTCCTGTAGATATAAGGCTCTCAGTGCAGATGGTTTGAGTGTCACAGATCCTGGTGATTGAATAGTTGACATCTGGAGGCAAGCACAAAGTTCCTCTTTCCAACAGACAGCTTTCCCTGCTCTTCAGCTCTTCAAAATTGTCGTACAAGACTGGAAGTTCTTTGACTGTTAGAATTATTTTTTTACATTCCATGGACCTGCATCGAAAACTTCTCTCTTTCAAATGGGTTGTTATAAAAGAAAATCCTCCCAAGCTATTGAGAGTTGCAATTTCCTGAAGCTCTAACAATCCTGTCCCCCTGCTGGGGTTCATTTCACAAACCAGCAAGGCTGAGAGAAACGGTAGCTATTTGTTTCTCCCCCTGGGTTTAACTCTTCTCTCTGCCAAGCAAAACAGACTCCAAGAATTTTCTACAGAAGAAGACTTGGTGAAGAGGAAAGTTGGGAAATGAACTCAAACTGATGCAGTCTGAAGTCATCAAAACCCAGAACTTACTTTCAGTCCTCCAAAATTCTTCCAACTGACGTTTTAAAAATATTTAACTTTTACACTCACTATGGAAGGGGAAATATCTAGCGGACAGTGTGATAAACAGGACTCGGGAGAAATGAGGTCAGATCATCATTTACTGTAGTTATAGAAACTCACTGGTGGAGAAGCAGAACTGGTAAAACCACTCCTTAAACATCTCACTTACCTTGAAAGCCCCGTTATGCTTGCTATAGTTCGGTTCTAAAGTGATGGCACATAAAATACATACATGTAAGTGGTGCATTAAACTTTTAGCTACCACATTGTTATGCTACTGTATTTGAGAACTTAGATGACATGTTAGAACTGCTAGCTGGGAAGCTGTAGCCCAGTTACATCTGGGGGGGTGCATAAATAAGGAGAACTGATTTAGAGAACTCCAAATGTTTCCCAGATCTTTGGCTTTTTTGTAACAACTCACTAAGATTGATAAATAGTAACTAGGATTGGGCTTGTGCTCCTAATTCAACACTTCTGGCTAGAGCCCAGTTTCATTTGGAGTGACCTGGATCCCCACCAATTTGATCCAGGCCAGTGATGTAACAGGCCTAAGGTCACACTATCAGTGAGTCTCATGCCAAAGTAGAAATGTAATCCAAGAGCTCCCAAGGTCTAGTTTTAGTCTTGAATGATTGTATCCCATATTTCTATTCAAATATTTAGTGCCCCAAATCCTATTGTGTAAATTTATGTCCATGAAAGCTGCTGACATCACAAGCCACAGGCTTTTATCATTCATTAAAAGTTTCCTCTTCTGCACATATCTCCCTCCAGATTCCAAGATTTCATCAGGATCTCTTTTGATCCTAAATCTCTGACAGACAATTTATATGGATGTCCAGTCTGCAGATTCTGGCTTGTCTTTCCCCAAATTTTCCAGAATCATAAGCAATAAATTGTGGTTTATGACTAATGCTTATTAAGGAGAGTCAAGCCAGAATCCATCTATCATGTATCACAGTGAGGAGAGCATGGATGGAGGAAAGCTTGCATTTGTTTAAAAATCCTTGCAAGAAGTGTTTGGGCAGCATGGACAATCCGACATTTAAGGATAGATTGTCCAGATCCCTTCTAGGGTGGCCAACCTTAGCACCACAGCTGTTCTTGAACTTCAATTCCCAGAAGCCCTGATTATCAGGAGTGCTGACTTGGGCTTTTGGTAACTGAAGTCCAAGAACACCTGAAATGCCAAGGTTCGCCATCACTGATCTAGGCTTCCAAATGAAATTGAATTGAAAATAAGAATTAGAACATTCACAGTGACTTGCACTGGAAACTCCCCCAGCAATAATTCTTTTTTCACTGACAAGTGAAAATTGGAGACACACCATAAAATCTAAAGGAATAATAAATCTGCTGGATTTCAAGAAGCTGATTTTGGAAATTTGCATCCTAAGCACCTTTAATATTTTCTTTCTTGGAGAAGACAGTTCTTAAAAACATGTAAATTTAGATGGCATGCATACTTAATCCTGTCTATTCATGCTGCTTCCTCCTTTAGCTGTCTCTGTAGAATTAGCAGCATCATTCTAGAGCCCTGAGAAAGTCTCTGAATTTATAGTAGAAAAGCTAACAACCCCATCCCCAAATTAGGAGGATGGGTAAAAATATTACAGTAAGGGTCAGAACAGCAGGTACAGGCAGGCAGGCAGACTTCAGTTCTTAGCTAAAGCAGGTACAGTGGTAAAGAGCATAATGTGTTCCACAGAATTGCTCTTTAAGCGATACACCATTGTAAATGACCAATTGGGGGGGGGATTGTGAACCCCGATTTATTTGTTAAGTGAGTTTTTGGTTGGTTTTATTTGTTAAGTGAAATGAATATTCAGTGAAAATTCTGCTCTTTAAGCGAGTTACTCTTTAAGCGAGACGCTCTTTATGCAAGGTTTGACTGTAGTTGGAGACTGGCAACTAAATTGGATATAATTTTCCAGGTGGACAAAATTCCCTTGCGAGGAGGCACCATGCTTAATATCACCTCTAAGGTTCAGATTTCAGAAATGATGTAGAGCTGCACTGCATAGTGTGGCTATCAGTGTATTTTGCTGATGAGCCCACTGGTTGGCAGAGATGAAGCAGTAGTGTTTGGCAAAGGCAGGCAGGCAAAAGTATGGGCCACTGCAGGAAACCCAAATACCCTTCTATGCTGGCCCCATCCCTCTTTGTTTTGGAAGACAGCATGATAGATCTCCCAAAGCGCTCTCAAAGTTCAGCATGGAATTACTGTTCCAAGGAGCATAGCAAACAAATAGTCTGAAGAGTCACCATGCCATCCCCCATAGTTTGTGGCTATCAGAAATTTTGAGATAGGCAGTTACAAGTTCATGGCAATGAGCCTTAAGAAAAGTAGGGGAAATGGCGATGCAAATACCATGTTTTGAGTACTGAAAACCCGTAGCTCAACACTTGTCATTCTTATCAACATCCAAGGCACTGGTGGTCTAGATCAGGACTTTATGTGAGAGATGACTAAGAAAACTGCCCATGTTGAAGTCCAAGTGACTTTCCTGCTCTCTCCAACACTGCTTTGATTCTAAGGCTCAGTCATAGCCAGTTAGGCATTATTAGAATAGCCAGTTCTCTAAAACTACCCAGACCCCTCTGGGGCTGTGGTGGGAGAGCAAATTTCTCAGTCCCAGCACTTTGCTGTTTCTTAGACAATTATCTCACCAGGTCTCATGACAGGGCTTGTCCTACGTATATGCTTTTAACTCATGTGTTTCACAAAGGTTTCATTCTATAAACTATCTTAGCATCCTTCCTTAAGAGAGTTTTGGCAAACATGACAAGATAGACATTCGTTACTAATTTATAGTTTAATCAGGCCAAAAACAGTACCTGGAATCATATGTTGTTCAGGCATAGAAATCTCCTGCAGCTTTTATTATTATATGCTGAGGTCACTTCTGACAAATTACTGTTTGAAAGCTATCTTCCAGTTTTCATTATTGGCATTCAACCAATATTAAGGACAGACAGTTGGTGACTTTTTAGTCAGGTAACCAAATCTGAAGGAGCCCTAGTGGTGCAATGGTTAAACTGCTATACTGCAACCAGAATGTTTATTTTATTTATTATTTATTTAATAGATTTATATTCCGCACTAATCCAGTGGACTCTGGACGGTGTCCATAGACCAACGAGCACTTCACTGACCATACAATGAAACAAGTTAAAACCAATATAAAAACAATTAAAAACCCTTAAGAACATTTGGCAATATTGCCCACCACTGTGCCTTTTTGCTATCTAAAAACAGATATATAGTCAACATAACATTAACATTGGTTACAGGAGAGGGGGAAGCCTCAGACGAGCCAGAACGGGGAGTTCAGTCCTGGCCAGGGCTCAAGGTTGACTCAGACTTCCATCCTTCTGAGGATGAGTACCCAGCATGTTGGGGGCAAAATGCTAATTAACGTGTGAACCACCCAGAAAGTAATTAAGTGTAATTGCTATTGCTAAGGATGGGCCTAAAAACTGTTGTGCAGAGAATCTGTCTTTTCAGTAAAGCTATGCTTGCTAACACTGGATGGAAAATAAACACATAATGTCTGGCAACTATACAAAGACAAAATGTATGTGCCATTATGGAGAGTCACATTAATCCTCTCGGATTAAAACCAGAAGTCTGGTTTTACAAGGCTAAACACTGCCATGAATTTCTGAGGAAATTAACTACATGCCACTCTAAGGTGGTTTTCTACACAAGTCTTTTTTCAAAACACATCACACAGGCACAACCCAGCATGACAAGTCTATATCGAGTCAATTAATCTGCTGGAACAGAGTAGACAACCCATGTAGCAAGTATTCTGAATGGCAGGAATGGAGGCCAAATGGCTGCTTTTAGGGAGAACTGTCTTCCATTTGAAGAGCTATCCTCGTTTTTGGCAACGTAGGCACTCCTTCTCATTGGCATGTAAGCAGCCAATCATCCTACCCCAAACTGAGTTTCTTTGGCTGAGCAGGGAAAGTAGAGGCTTTAACAAGTCCTTCTCTCCTTTTTAAAATAAAATGGTGTGTGTGTGTGTGTGTGTGTGTGTGTGTGTGTGTGTGTGTGTGTGTGTGTGTGTGTGTGTGTGTGTGTGTGTGTGTGTGTGTGTGTGTGTGTGTGTGTGTGTGTGTGTGTGTGTGTGTGTGTGGAACAGAGAAATTACAAAACTAGGATTGAAAGGGAGACAGCAGAAATCAAATACATCCATCTGTTAGACACCCATCGCAGGGGACTAAATATTAGCGAAGGGTTTCTGGGACATCATCAAATTTGATACACAGATTGCTAGATGATTTTATATATTACAACCTTCCTACCAATTCTCTTTAACAAAACAAAAAGTAACTAGGTACAGTGTTTTTGTTTGTTTTCTGACATGCAGGTCAAAGGTTGATGAGAGACCAGAATGGGCTTTCTCAGCAACCTTGAGATTGAAAGGGAGTCATTTAGAGCTACTGTACTCTGAATAATCTATTGGTGCTAATGGCTGTGTGAAGCTGTATTGTTGCGCTTGCTTTGCTGTCATCTTGCTTGACCACACCATTCTCCCTTTGACCCCCTGAATTTGGTGTATAAAAACCATGCCTGTAAGTTTCACTCCTTGTCTAAAGTAGACTTGATCCACGAAAGCTAACAATAAAAATATAACAGTTAGTCTTTAAAGTGTTTTTGTTGTTGTTCAGTCGCACAGTCGATTCCGACCCTCTGCGACCCCATGGACCACTGTCTGCCAGGCACTCCTGTCCTCCACCATCCCCCTCAACTCGCTCAGCTCTGTGCCCATTGTCTCTACAATCCCATCTAGCCATCTCATCTTGGGCCGTCCCCTTCTTCTTTTGCCCTCGACCCTTCCAAGCATCAAAGCTTTCTCAAGTGAATCCTCTCTTCTCATTTGATGTCCAAAGTACTTTAGCCTCATCTTTATTATTTGACCTTCTAAGGAACATTCAGGGATAATTTCTTCTAAGATTGACCTATTTGTTCTCCTCGCTGTCCATGGGACTCTCAAAACTCTCCTCCAACACCACATCTCAAAGGCGTATATTCTTCTGCGCTCAGCTTTCCTAATGGTCCAACTCTCACAACCATACATTGCCACAGGGAATACCATTGCCTTGACTACACGAATTTTTGTTTGCTGTGTGATGTCTCTACTTTTCACTATGCTCCCCAGGTTTCTCATCGCTTGCCTCCCAAGAATCAGTCGCCTTTTTATTTCATGGCTGCAATCACCATCTGCAGTGAGCTTAGATCCTAAGAAAGTAAAATCTGTCACTGCTTTTACTTCTTCCCCATCTATTTTCCAGGGACTGATAGTGTTACAGTGTTTTTATTTTATTTTGTTTATTTTATCTTGCTTTCTGATATGCCAATATTATTGTCTTTTCCAACAATTTTTGTAGCATACCTTTGATCATGATTTGCTTATATGAAGTTCTCTCTCTCTCTCAAGGCAGAGCTAAGTAATCACAAATCTTAGGGCTGAATTTGGCCTTCCTATAATCCTAAACTGGTCCTCTGGGGTTCAACAGATGGCTATACCCTCTTCCCTCTTGATAAATTGTTTAGTAGTTAGTTATTCAGCTTCTCTGCAGGGTTTTCTTTTCCATTGTAAAATGCTGAACTGGCCCTCCTGAGGCTTACTGGTGGTGGCAGCTTTAAGTATTTTTGGTTCCACTCTTTTGCTTTTGCATCATTGGAATGCACACCCTTCCCCCTTTGAAAATGAATTCAGCCCTTGAGTAGAAAGAGGTTTCCCACCCTTATCTTAAAAGGAATCCCTTGGGCAGCACAGCTATGTGAAGCAGTTCTAGAAGAGGAGTAATTTCCTCTCAATAGATTTCAGCCAGCTGTGTATGAGCTACCTTTGTTTCCTTCCCTTTGTCATACAGAATCCTAGCTAAAAGAGGTCTGAAAATATAGGGCCATTTCCTTTATTATTTTCCCTACTAGAATTTTTACAGGAACATTACAGAATTTTTACAGGAACATTATTTATATTTGAGATTTTAAAACTATGTACAAAGGTTCCAACTCATGAACATCTATAACTTTCAAAGACTCCTGCTCTGATCCTAAGTTGTTCAGGATGGGAGAATGCCTTTTTGCATCAGACCATGCCCTCATCAATTTATGATACAATCTTATATGGGCCTAAGTAAAGGTTTCCTTTGCTTGAAAGCCAGTCACATCTAACTCTAGAGTTCAGTGCTCATCTCTGTTTCAAAGCTGGAGCCAGCGCTGTCTGCTTCTGCAGACGTTTCCATGGTCATGTGGCAGACATGACTAGATACTGGAGCGCACGGAACGCTGTTTACCTATTTATTTACTTGCAGTGTCTTGCTTTCGAACTGCTAGGTTGACAGGAGCTGGGACAAAGGCGGGAGCTAATTCCGTCCTGCAGTACTCAGGAATCAAACTGCTGACCTCCCGCCTTCTAGTCAGCATCTTAGCCACTTGAGCCAGTACAGTCCCTATCAATATGTAAATTGATTCCATACAAAGGATTCTTCATCTAACACATTGGGAATATGCTACCAGCTCAACTACAGACATGGATTGCTTTCTTTAAAAGACATTCCAAGCAGATTCCACTTTCCCCATTAATCATTTAACAGTGTTAAAGAGAAGTAAATTCTGGCAGGTGCACTTGGCACACAAGCAACAGAACAGCTGAGCCTATTGAAATTCCCTCTTCTGTTACCAGGGTGGGTGGATAACAGGAATGTAGGATATTCTATTTTAACTACAAACCTAAAGATCACTAAGAAGAGCCAGGCGTAAAGAGAACTAGGTCCATCTCAGGGATCCTGGTGATGTCACAGGGAATTGCAACTTTTATCTAATTTTCTCAATCTGGCCTGATTATCCTGCTGTGGTAACAGAGTACACCATACTGCCAGTGACTCAGGCAGCAGTTAACTAACCTGACAACCCTGAGGACCAGGGCCGTAGCCAGGATTCTAGATTTGGGGGATGAATTTTTTTCAGGAGGGGCAACAATGTCACACTCACATATATAACATTGGCACCACGGGGTGGTTAGGGGGGCCTGTTAGCTCAGAAGTGTTTTCATCCCCCTGCCCACCCGCCCCTGCTACGGCCCTACTGAGGACTAGAAGCCTTGGTGAAGTTCACAGGGAAGGGTAATGGTCCCTAACTGGATTAAATCCCACTTGAATCCATCTTGATGGAGTGTAGCAGCTTCATCAATACTGGCCTGGGGCTGATGCGGACTTTGCATATCAAGAGGGCTGAGGACCAGAAAGTGACTTGGGGAACTGGATCAGTGGTATGGGGGTCATGATGCGATGTGATGGCAGATGAAAGGCTACTGCATTGTATTCTCAGGACAGTCTTCATGGATTATCAGCATGAAGATCACCATTATTCGGATTTGGATATGGCAGACGAAGAATCTGACTTTCCGGACAGGGAGACAACTCTCAGAATGGGCAGTAAAGGGAGAAGATAAAAGCTGTGTGTGAAATACGATGTTCTTTTTCAACCTATTTTCAGCTGGTGGTCAAGTCACTAGCTCATTACAATTCAGTTATTTATATTGCACTTGCACAAGGCTGGTGCACCAAAAAGCCAAGATTGAGAGGACAAAGGGAGACCCCAGCTTGCAAGTATATCTGTGACAGCACATGGAACCATTCCTATGACATTACAAGGACCCACTACCTGAGCTCAAGTTTTGGCTCTGTAATCTCAAAAGGACACTGGTGACCTGGCAATCTAAATGTCTCTGTCTGCACTCAGTCCAGGAATTCATCTTCACTGCTCCAGAAAGACCTTAAACACATATATTTTCTCTACATACAATATATAGATACAGTACTGGTTACCACCCGCCATTGCTTTACTGATTTCCACAGCACAGTTAGGGTGGGAAATAGCTTTTTGTTATTGTATGGCAGTAGGAATTATCGATTTGCACAGATAGTCTAGCTCACGGGTGCCCAAACTTTTTGGGCCGTGGGCCAATCATGTGGTTCAATGAGCTGGTCACTAAGGCCCGGGGGCCGGGTGCAGCCCCCGATGCCAATTCATCCGGCCCACGAAGCCCTCATTGCTCCTGGAAGCAGAAGTAAAACACACCCGCACGGCCTTAGTTTGGGCACCATTGGTCTAGCTCAAGAGCCAAATTTATGTACAAGTTATATATGCTACCGTGTTTCCCCAAATATAAGACACTGTCTTATATTTTTTTAAAACTCCAGAATATGCACAAGGTCTTATTTTCAGGGGATGTCTTATTTTTCTATGACAAAGAAGAATACAGTACACATTTATTGCTGATACAGTGGATCGCCAGGGCAAGATTTAGGTGAGTGCCTTATTTTTGGGGAGGCCCTTATATTTCCTTAGTGGGGAAAAATAGGGGGGTGCCTTACTATACGAGGAGCTCCTATATTCGGGGAAACGGTACAATTTAGGTCCTCAGATTATAAACAACCTCAGAATAAATACACAACCACAGCCACTCCTCCCTCTTATTAGGATAAAATATAAAATGCAATGTTTTAGTAGTTATAGGGGACACAACTAGCAGAAGTACAGGTGGGCTTCAGAAAAAGTATAAGCTGTACAGATGCAATTTTTACACTCAAACAACTAATAGAGAAAAATATAGAATACAATAAGAATATCTTTATTGCATTTATAGATCAAGAGAATGCATTTTATAGAGTTGATAGAAAATTGCTATGACAAATATTGACCCAATATGGAATAAGTGAACATCTTATTAAATTATGCAAAGGCTTATATAGAGACTGTGGAAGTCTCTATCAAGGAATATTGGAAGCCTCTGCAGTAACATCTGGAGTGAGGCAGGGATACATTCTATCACCATTATTGTTTATCACCTACATAGACAGCATAAGCAAAGAACAAGAACCTTGTGTCTCCTACAACACCAGGAGTAAAAGAGGAAGTAAGGATGACTGGACCCCAGTCTTAACATACCTTACTTTCTCAGCATTTCAATTCTACCCTGCCTAGATTCCACCTTCCTCCCACCCATGCTTTAACGTTAAACCTACTCTGCCCCCTTCTATTTCCCCTCTGCCCCAACAACAACACCCTCTTTTTATTTCCCTAGATTCCTTTAAAATAAATCAAAGGAAGAATGATGGTAAGAGAGAGGATGGTGGGCCATTGATAAAGCATCAGGGCAGAGATAGGCAGGTTTTGAGTAGAAAAGTACTCAAAGCAACTTGTAAGACAGAACAAGAATAAGAATAGTAACAGCAAAAGGTAGATAGGATACAGTATAAAGGTCGACCTTGCTCGAAAGCCAGTCGAGTTTGACTCTAGGGCTCGGTGCTCATCTCCATTTACAGCCAAAGAGCCAGCGTTGTCTGCATCTGCAGACATTTTCATGGTCATGTGGCAGCCATGACTAAACATCAGAGTGCACAGAACACTGTTACCTTCCCACCAAAGAGGTACTGTACCTATTTATCTACTTGCAATTTCTTACTTTCGAACTGCTAGGTTGGCAGGAGCTGGAACAGAGATGGAAGCTCACTCCATCATGCAACACTCGGGTGCCAACCATGTTAAGATCTTGTAAGCACAACACATTTATTTCCCTTTGTGGGGGTTTATAAACTTGCTGTCCTCCATTACCCTATATAATTTGTTAGGAGAACAGAGTGTAGCTCCCATCAGCCACCACTAGTATGGCCAATGGTCAAGAATGATAGGCATTCCAACAAGATCTGGAAAGCCATGAATTTTCTGTTTCTACACAAATCCTCTTTCATTGGTGTTTTGCTAAATTATTGGGCACTACATTTTGGAAGATACATTATCAGTTGTTGACTAAATGTGATTCATGCCCAGCAATAACTATTAGATTGTTGCTGTTGTTGTTCAGTCACATAGTTGAGTCCAACATTCTGCGACCCCATGGGCCATTACACACCAGGCACCCCCCATCCTCCACCGTCCTCCTCAACCCGCAAAACTCTGTGCCCATTGCGTTAATACAATCTAGATTAGATTAGCGGTTGACAATGTGCTACACACAGTTGTCAAGTCCTTTTTGTGACCCATTCCCCTAGTGTGTATTATGTGCCATAAAGTCAGAACCAAATTACAGTACAGTTGTACCTCGCTTAAAGAGCATAATGCGTTCCACAGGATTGCTCTTTAAGCGAAACACCATTGTAAGTGACCAATTGTGTGTGTGGGGGGGGGGGGGCATTGCGAACCCTGATTTATTTGATAAGCGAGTTTTTTGTTGGTTTTATTTGTTAAGCGAAGTGAACATTCAGAGACAATTCTGCTCTTTAAGCGAGTTGCTCTTTATGTGAGGTTTGACTGTACAGTGATCCTAATGTAACTTTCAAGAAATCTAAGGAATACTTTTAGCAATGCCATATACCCAGCCAGTGAGCTTCCACAAACAATTTGCTGGCCCAAATTCAGCCTGAAACCACTGAGTTTGGCTATTTACCTCCATGAGATACTATCATTAACACTGTTTTTTTCTTTACTGAGTCAACCATGTTTTTACTAGGGGGTTCTTTCTGCTATTTCGAGCATTACTGTCTTTTCCAATGAGTCTTATTTTCTTATGATGTGTCCAGCAGCTCCTCCGGTGGCTTAGTGGTTAAGACGCTGAGCTTGAAGACTGGAAGGTCATGTTTCAATTATTAAGGGCTCCACTTGTGGAAATGAATGGAGCCTCATTCAGGTTTCCCCTAAAAATCCTTTCAACCCAGAGTAATCTCTGACACAAAATTATTATTTATGATGTGTCCAAAGTACATATAAAAAGTCTCAGTTTAGTCACCTTTGGTTTTTGGGCTTTAATTCCCAGAAGCCGAAGTCAATTCTCCAAAGCACTGATCAGCCAATGTATTGATTTAGGCTTCTGTGAATTGAAGTCCCCCTGAGGGGTGTGTGCCCCACATTGGGAACCACCGGTTTAGTCATTTCAGCTGTAGGAAGATTTCTGGCTTGATTTGATCCTATTTATATCTTTCTCTGATGGTTCACAGTATCCATAGAGCTTTGAATCTTCAATTGTTTCATCTTTAATTACTATTTAAATTCCCTTAGTTCAGTGATGATGAACCTTTTCGAGACTGAGTACCCAAGCTGCAATCCCAAATTCATTTATTGCAAAGTGCCAACATGGGAACAGGGGAAGGGGGAAAAGCTCCCATTGGGCTGTGGGGCAGAGCGAACTCTGTGCTGAGGGGGAGGGAGGAAGCGCTCCCATTGGGCTGCTGGGCAGAGGAGCAAGACAAACTCTGTGCTCAGGCAACCGCACGGCTGCCCACAGAAAGAGCTCCAAGTGCCTCCTCTGGCATGCACGCCATAGGTTCGCCACCACTGCCATAGCTGATTATCTGCAGAAGGAAACTTTAATTCACAGATTTGTGGTAGTTGCTGCTTCTCCCACAGTCTATCGTACATGGTACCCAGAGTTTATTTTAAATTACTTGATTAAAAAACTACTTTATGTTATAATGAATTAAATGTAAAAGTGAATGAATTTCAATTAAACTTTAATCAAGTCCCAATAGGTTTTCGGAGAATACAATGAGATTTTATTATGATAAAGTACAATTTCTTCTACAAAATTGTGCCCCACTAGGGTGTGCAGCTCTTGAGCAGCTGGTCTGCTAGGAAAAAGTAACCTGTAATTTTGTAGAAGTTGTCCACCCTTACTTTAGTCATTCAGGATTGGAAAGGAAGAAAGACAATAATGAATCTATTTTGTAGAAGTTGTCCACCCTTACTTTAGTCATTCAGGATTGGAAAGGAAGAAAGACAATAATGAATCTATCTGCAAATATGGGTTCCATCCATTCGTCTGTCTGTGTCTGTCTCACACATATACCTGTACACACCCTTTCTTAATTAAGAATAATGTTTCCATCCTTAGTAGGTCACAATAGAGCATTACGCACATAAGAACACAGCTGAAAGAGCATGCCTTGCATTCTACATCCAAGTTTCACTGAGGAATTAAAATAATAGGCTGTGCTCATAACTATACAACTGTAGTCCTTTTCTTTTTTGCAGTTGCAAAAGCAGCGAGCCACAGGGGACCACATTAATGAACCCTATTCTATGGACTGTTTTGACATCTCTAATTGCACTGCAAGGCACTTCTGACATACATGGAAGTAAACAATCCATAAAAGGCAGTAGAGAAGCTACTGAACATGAAAGAACTCTGGCAAAGGAAATTGTGTGTGTATCTGTGTGGAAAATCCGAGCTGATGCAATGACTGTAGATTTGAGCTGGATTTCAGGTCAAATTGGTTTCAGTCTGGAATAGTTTCATTGTAGTCATTTGCTGTAGCTTTCCACCCATGTACCAGTCTACAAGATAATTACATGCAATTTAATTTTTCATTCAGATGTAGGTCACACTACTTCTCTATCTAATATTTTCATGTTCAGGACACTAGCTAGCTCTCCGTATACCTACTTGGAAGGAAATATGTCAGTAATCATTAAACATCAAATTAACAATTACAAATAAAGACTTGGCCACAATTAACAAACTGACATAGTAATTTCATGTTCATTAGTCTAAATAAATCGTGTAGCAAATTAAACAGTTGGAGTCATTATCTCAAATGAGAAACTCCAAGCCTCAAACAGTCTGCCCAGTTGTTGTTGAGCAGCCTCCCTTTGGGTCTCATCTGGCAGATGGTTCAGTAAGTGTCACATAATTCACATAATATTTCTCTGCACAAACACAGACAGCACTAAACTTCTGTCTGGAATCCCAAGACATTTTGCTGTTGCTTTCATGACATGAGAACAAAAACCTTTCTCTTAAAACAAACACTGGCTTGTCCCATACTGTTTGAAGTAGTACCAACACAGCTGTTCATGGGAGGCATCTAAAAGCCAACTCTTAAACCACTGCAAGAATTCTAAGAGACAACTTGCTGGGAATTTAATCTTTTTCTTAGTGCGGGATAAATTTGGTGGCATTAACTTGGCTTAGCAAGTTACTGACCGTAATGTTAGTTTTTAAATACCTATGAGTTCTTGTGTTACTGCACTGAATTATGTGCTTAAAATTCAGACCTGTCCCAACCAAGTATGAAAAGTGAATGTGGGTATATGTGTCCGGGTGCTCTGGTTTAAGGTGAAGTGGGACATATATGTATGGCTCTTTCAGCAACTAAGATTTGGAATAGTCTTTCAAAAATTGGAGGGTAGGGAAGTTAAAATCACTCACAAGACCTCCTATCAACTGCTAATTTTTTCAACTTTAATGTGCTTATTAAAAAAAAACAGTAGCAAGTACTGTACTGTGTTGTACAAGTTTCCTAGCCACAGGGAAAGAGCAATAAAAAACTTCAATAGGTTTTTATTTTATTTTTAATAATCACTCTGGAGTTATTCAACTGGTGAAGAACAAAACCTCTCAGAAACATATCAGCTAATGTGTTTCTCTTCTAGCAGCACCAAATTGTAGTCCCCATGTTCCATGCACTCTGGTGTCTAGGCATGCCTGCCATATGTCCACGGAAACGTCAACAAACGCAGACAGCACTGGCACTTTGGCTGTAAACAGAGATGAGGACTGAACCCTAGAGTCAGATACACCTGGCTTTCAAGCAAGGGTGACCTTTCCCTTTTCCCGCCACAATCTTGTTTTTAGCCAGAAACATCTATAAATGCTATTTTATAGCCATGCTTACATTATTAGTGGGTATGTGTAGGTAGGGCTGTGGAGTCGGTAGATAAATGTGGAGTCGGAGTCGAGGAGTCGGAGGAAATTTCGGGTACCTGGAGTCAGAGTCGGAGTCAGAAGTACACAAAACTGAGGGGTTGGAGTCGGAACATTTATCTACCGACTACACAGCCTGGTAGAAGGAGCAGGCAAATTTTCTATCTCCACATCCAAATTGGCACCATTAGGAATAAGCCTTAATTGCTCACACCCAAATTTGAGCACAGACTCTGAAAATGAGTATGAATATGCTTTCCTAAACAACCCAATTTTGGCCAGTAACAAATATCTTTAAAAAAACAAAATCAGTAATGAAGTGTGACCATAAACTATACTACATATTATTATATTATTATTATTATTATTTATTCAATTTATATGCCGCCCTACTCGGTGCAACCGACATATGAATTCACTGATCTGTATGGGAACATTGCCACCTACAATCTCACTTTCTAATGTTTGTAAATTTGTTTCAGTAGCACTTTGCTATTTGTTACACCTAAGATCAACAGCACACTTGCTTATCAAAACTTGATGGATCATTATGAATCACATTAAAAGCAAAGTGACAAACCAAGCTGTTTTTTCTATTCCTCACCCCACCCATTTTCTATTGGAGAATTCACAAGCTAAACTATTAATTACACAGAAGTCCTGGAGAAGGGGAGAGAATCAGTTGGCACATCAAAACATATGCATTCAGTTTGGTCTAAGGAAATCTTGATTATCACAGGAAGAAGTCCAACTAGCAGTTTTGCTTAAACTGATTTTGCTCTCTCCTGATCTTGCCTCCTGTGTGTCAAGTGCAACACATGATGAACTTCAAAACATTATTAATACGTCTTTACAGGACTTGCCCAAGACATTTTGTTACATGAATTAATGTGGCAAGCCACACTTCTCCCTCAACTCTAGGCAATAGAATGCAAAGTTGGCCAAATAAAACAGAGAGGGGAGAAATCCATGTGAGCTGTAATGGTGTCATCCACAAGCATGGATGACCACTATGGAATTGAAAACTAGTTTCCATCTTTTGGAATAGTAGCCATGTTAGTCTGTGGTTCAGGCATCTCAGAAAACAAAACAAAACAAAATAAAGTAAAATAAAAATAAAAAAAACACAGTAGCACTTTAAAGTCTAACTGCTATATTTTCACTGTTAGCTTTCGTGGATCAAGTCCACTTCATCAGACAAGGAATGAAACTTACAGGCATGTTCTTATATCGCAAACCCACAGACAGATGTACCTACCTGCATGCCTCCAGCTTCCACTCAGAACACACAACAAAATCCATTGTCTTCAGCCAAGCTCTCAGGTACAATCGCATCTGCTCAGACCCACACGATAGCGATGCCAAGCTCACAGACTTACAAAATGCATTTTTCAAACTACAATACCCATCCAATATGGTTAAAGAACAAATCAACCGGGCTAGATGAACACCCAGGAGTGATCTACTACAAGTGTGATCCCAGAAGGGAAAGCAATCGCACACCACTGGTTGTCACCTTCAGCTCTCAACTCAAACCCCTCACACGCATAATGAGGGATCTCCAACCCATCTTAGACAAGAGTGGTTCACTTTCCAAAGCCCTTGGTGACAGACCCCTACTTGCTTATAGACAACCCCCCAATCTCAAACAACTATTGACACACAACAGACTACACAGAAGTGGAGCAGATATGGGAACTAGACCCTGCTGCATATCCAGATGTCAACTATGCCCCCACATTCGCTCTGGAAACAGTATTACTGGACCCAATGGCACCACACACAACATTAAAGGCAGTTTTACTTGTGCTTCTGCCAATGTGATTTATGCCATCTCTTGCCAGAAATGTCCATCCGTGCTTTATGTAGGACAAACAGGACAATCTTTACGCAAAAGGATTAATGGACACAAATCAGATATCCGGAATGGCAACACGGAGAAACCTGTCTCAAACCACTTCAATCTAACTGGACACGCTATCCAAGACCTGAAAGTTGCAATTCTGGAACAGAGAAATTACAAAACTAGGATTGAAAGGGAGACAGCATAAATCAAATACATCCATCTGTTAGATACCCATCACAGGGGGTTAAATATTAATGAAGGGTTTCTGGGACATTATCAAACTTGATGCAGAGATTGCTATATGATTTTATATTACAACTTTCCTGCCAATTCTCTTTAGTAAAACAGAAAGAACACAGGTACAGGAGTTTGTTTGTTTTTTCCCCCCTGACATGCAGGTCACAAGTTGATCAGATACCATAGTGGGCTTAATCAGCAACCTTTAGATTGAAAGGGAGTCTTTTAGAGTTTATCTGAATACTCTATTGTTGCTAATGGCTGTGTGAAACTGCATTCTTGTGCTTGCTTGTCTGTCATCTTGCTTGACACCAACCCTTCTCCCATCGACCTCCTGAATTTTGTACATAAGAACATGCCTGTAAGTTTCATTCCTTGTCTGATGAAGTGGACTTGATCCACGAAAGCTAACAGTGAAAATATAGCAGTTAGTCTTTAAAGTGCTACTGTGTTTTTTATTTTTATTTTACTTTATTTTGTTTTGTTTTGTTTTCCTAGTTTCCATTTGTGATAATATAGTGATCCAGTGAAAGTGCCACCCACCCCTGTCTTCAGAAAGCTAATCCAGTTACTGTACAGTATTTTGATACTTATTCTTCCCTGTTTAGACCAGACGTGAAGCTGCTAAGACGAAGCCACCTTTTGGTGAATTCGTTCTGCAGTTCCTTTCACCTGGCCTAGTGTGAGAAAGATTTGATAATGAAGGGGGGAAATGGTAAATGTGTCTTTTCTCCTCCTTGGCAATGAAAACAGAAGAATGACAATCAATCAACCAACAATTTCCTGCCCTTTCATAATACCCCAAGTTAGCTGCCTCAGGCAACCAGCTTATTCTTCTGCTTAAGGGTAAGGCCAGATTTGCACTCATATGGCCTCATAGCAACAGCAGTTTTCAGTGAACTTTGTACAGTACAGTACTTCATTTTTATTCTCCTGTGGTGAGACTACCAGGTGTGTCAATGATATATCCTAACCAACTTCTGACAATTCACTGACAATGGCAAATTCCATCATGTCTGGAGAGAAACTATTCCATTCAAAACACAACTTTTGGTGATGGCAAAGCAAATGTATGTTAAAAACCAGAACTGTCCAATAGCTATTAACCCACAGTTTATGGAAAATCTAGTTTTATGCAATTACTGGAAACACCCTGCAGTTTTTGTTCTTATGTTCAGGGTTCTGATCCTGTTTCTGTCACCTTTTACTTTTGCTTCTCACCTGTTCGTCACAATTTGAAATGCCTCTTCCATAACCCATTTAGAGTTTTCTTTTTACCACTGAAATTGTATTTTTGCATTCTTGTCTAATAATACCTCTAGTTTGAATGCACAGTTCTTCTGGTTCCTGGTCAGCTGAGTTTAGTAATAACACAAATAAGTTATTTATGTGGACTTTAAATTCATAAGGAATGTTGTTTAAGCCTTGCAGGTCCCCCGCAAGCCAATGAACAAATCAAGTGCATTCCTGAGAATTGCTTAACAATGAAAATAAAGAAACATTGAACTTTGCTGGGCAAGAATTTTCCCCACTTACTCCATCTTTACTCACTATGTGGAGGACTCCACAGAGCCTGTGCAATACTTTAAAGCAGGGGTGCCCAAACTTTTTGGGCCATGGGCCGATCATGTGGTTCAGGGAGCTGGTCACTAAGGCCTGGGGGCCGGGTGCGGCCCCTGATGCCAATTCATCCGGCTCACGAAGCCCTCATCGCTCCTGGAAGCAGAAGTAAAATGTGCCAATACAGCCGTTGGAGGCAGCACCCAGGCCCTAGTTAGGGCACCCCTGCTTTAAAGGCTCTTGGACAAGGACAACATGTAATGAATGGGAGAAGAATTACTGAAGAAGGAAGCATACTTCTGTCTCCTTAGGTTTGTGGCCAGCTCACATTTATATTAAGCAAATTTCAAGGTTTGACAATTATTGCCATAATTTCTTAAAATCTGTGCCCATGCATTTAAAACTATTTGGTGAATAGATTTGAGATTGCAAACACACTCAACCTGTTGCCCTTCCTGAGGTCAAGGCAGATAAGGGTGATAGGAAATGTAGTCCAACATGTTTGGAGAAGAAGGGATCAGGGAATATTTTTTGTTGTTCAGTCGCACAGTCGATTCAGACCTTTCGCAGCCCCATGGACCACTCCCTGCCAGGCACTTCTGTCCTCCACCATCCTCCTCAACCTGCCCAGTTCTGTGCTCATTGCAATACTACTATACCATCTAGCCATCTCATTTTTTGCCACCCCTTCTTCTTTTGCTTCAAGATATTTTCTTAACCAATGCTTTACAAATTTCCAACCCAAGACAAAGAACAGGTGGTTCTGTGCTAGTTTGCTTTGCAGCTCCAGAGCGAAGAACCCAAACCAAATCATTAATAATGAAAAAAACATGTCAGCATTAGGATATTAAGGGCTGTTGGGAGCCGAATGGATGACCTCAGTAGGTGGTTAACTGTCCTTCATTGGGGATTTTTGAGCAGAGTTTAGAGGCCACGTTTTCTTTGCTTTAGCTGTAGATTTTCTGCTGTGGGAGGGGGTTGGACTAGATGACCTTCAGGAACCCTTCACTTCCCATCAGTCCTGTCCCTTCCAAGCAGTGATGAGAAAGGTGGGATCCTGACCTCAAAATATAGGGGGAGGACTAGGAGCACACATGCTCCATGCTTGTATCTACAGGGACACACACACACAAGGAAGTTGCCCCAAAGATGGATCAATCGAAAGGGTGCATCAGAACGACACGGTCGGTCTCTCTGTGTGTGCATTAAAATCGCAAATAACAGGAAGGGGGCGCCCCCTGCCTCCCCCTCCAAAACCCACCCACCCTCACTAGCGATCAAAGGCTCATACGATCGACCCCTCAAGAGGCCCGGGGAAATTATTGTCACGGAAAAGCGACCAGAATAGGCAGAGATCTTAACGGGAGCGGGGGTTATGGGGGGGGGGGCGACTCAACAGGCAGGACTGTAGACTCCTGGCGGTGCGTACGGAGTGAGGGACGGGGAGGGGGGTCGCTCCGTTTCTTTCCGGCCACAACAAAGCTTCAGCTCTCCTCCTTCGGCCCCGGCCCCTGCCTGCCGCCCCCCAGTTCTGCCAGGCTTCGCCTTTCTCTCTGCCCCTCTTTCCTCAGGCAGCCGCTCCTTCACGCCAGCCTTTCAGAGGGGCCACCGCTGCCCGCGACCCCTGGCAGCCTCGCCCCCTCCCCCGGGCCAGGAGGAAGAGGGGCCGGCGAAGGCGGGGAGGGGGCCAGTTCGAAATTGAAGGCGGGAGAGAAAGGAGACGGGTCGCTTGGGAGACCTCCCTCCTTGTCCCCCCCCCCCCCCAAAGCCCCACACACCAGACGTGCAGGCGCAGGAGCGAGAGAAAGTCCAGAGAGGAGGAGGAGGAGGATGTTAAGGGGTGGCCAAGGGTATGAGGAGGGGCTCCCAAAGCGCAAGCCCGGATGGCCATAGCCCCGTGTTCACCGACGCCCCTCGCAGAAGATGGGGCTGCCCCTTCCTGGAGAGAGAGGGAGGCTCCCCCCGGGGACTGAAGACCCACAACGCCGAAGGCTGCTTGAGGGGCTTTGTGGGGAATCGAGGCACGCAATGGAGTCCCTCCAAAACTCTAGAGAGCCCGGGGGGACCGTCACCTCGCCGGCAGGTAGGTAGGTACAGTAGGTAGGTAGGAAGGAAGGAAGGAGCGGCCGCCGAGGTGACCCCAACAAAAAGACACCCTTCTGCACACAAGCCGGTACACGCGAGGCAAGAGTTTTACCTTTGGCGACTGCTCATCGTTTCCCGTTCAGACGCGCCAGTCTGGCCCACGCGCTGCCTGCCAGACCAGAGTCAGAGGCAGCCTCTCCGGCGCCCCTCACCTGGGGGGGAAGGACCTCCCCCCTCACCTGAGGGCCACGCCCTCCCATCGTGGGCCACGCCCTCGCCTGCGGGAACCCTCGCAGGTCACGCCCCGAGAGTGACGATCTTCGTACCTCTCGCAACAGGTCAAGGCTTTCTTAACCTGTGGCTCACCCGGTTTTATCTCGGCAACCATCAGCGGAAGGGTTGAGAGACGGAGTCTACCATCTTCTTTGCACCTCAAAATTAGCATACAGTAGTTTGGAAAAGTTAACTTCAGTTCCTAGAATTCCCCCATCCATGCTGATGGGGGATTGGATTTTTTTTTTAAAGAACTTTTCTGGTCTGTGGAAATTACCGATTGCATTGCAGGATGAGATTTTTGTGACTTCAGCAGATACACGGGGTGGATTGTGCTCAGCAATTACTCCCACATGGGTTCTTTCCTACCAAGAATGTGTGTCCCTTGGAAGTGTAGTCCTTAGCTGGGAGCATCACAAAACTACATCTGTTACAAGTGACACTACAAACACAGAGGACAAGTGTTGGCAGAGAACCATTGTTAAACTAGACATAATTTGTAAGCAATGTGGACCTAAAATTTGAATTGTTGACAGACATTAGTAAGGCAAAGATAAAGCAATGGTCCTATGGGACCTAGAACCTAGTGAGACTTATGGTGAATTGAGCTGTGAGAAACTTCTCATGCAGCCTGTCTTAAAAGGAAGTGCCACAAAGTTCAGCTGGAATCACTTTTGAATAAGTGTTCATAGGCTGACAATATTCACAACTCTGATTTGTGGTGATGAACCTAAGAAAACATTACAGCCTGCAGCTGCTCAGAGATTGCTTATGGTAGCTCTAAACATGTTAGCAATTCCCTTAATCAAGTATATATTACTGTATTTTGCTTTTGAGGGCAACAGACACACAGCTGCCAAATGTTAAGAATCCTAGTGGTAATGGCCAAGCTACTATTACTTCATATACTATATAATCGTGTGCTGTCAAGTCACCTGTGACTTATGGCAACCCTTTCCTGGGTTTCCTAGGTAAACCTTGGTAGAGGATACATAGAAATAGTTCATTATTCCCTTCTTCTGGGACTGTGCAGCTACCCAGACTGATTCTTCTTTTGGGATACTTATTGGGTAATTGAATTTCCAGTCAAATTAAACCACCTAGCTGTCCAGCCAACTTTGATTATTATTACCTGATGTATTTAAAGTTTGTATCCTGTTTCTCCACTGTGATGAAATGACTAGGAGTTGCCCTTCTATGAGTATGTAAACAATGGGCACAATACATAAATGCAAGTGCTTTTCTGACTTCAAGGTTGGCATTTTGTCCCTTTAGGTGTGGTTAATTATAATCTTACTTCCTCACCTGTCAGTGAGTCATTTAGTCAGCAATTTCCATCTTGGAACTGTTTATTTGCAGATCTCATTGCCACAGTATTGAGTTTGGCTAATTTGGAGGCCTCTGTGTTTCTTTCTCCATCCCTACTTTGTAATGTCACCTAATGAATTCTGGAGAATCCCAAAGACTGCAGTTTTATGGCATTTTCACTTATTCTAATGCTGTATTACCTCATTGTGGATCCGGTTTTCTTCCTTATGCACCCAGCATTACAATCTTTGTCATCTGCTTTTTAAATTTACATTTGTCAAGCAATCCACATGAGTGCTAGCCTTAGTGGGAATACTGAAATGTCCACACCTACAACTGGTCCAGCAGATTAAACTGGACCACCTTCTTGTTGTAGGAATAACTCATTAACCTTTGGAAGCATTTGTTACTCACTATCAGCTAGCCTCATTCATTCAAGAAATCAGCAATCAAATTCCCAACTTTTGGTTTCTATTACGGTAACTCCAGAAACAAGTGGTTGAAACTTTTGCTCATCTTCATAATGAATTCACTCAGAGCAATGTCCTCCTTTTTGTCCCCTTGTCTATATCCCATTCTTCTTACCAGGAGCCAGATATCAGATTTAATTTCAAATACAGCAGCTCTATACAAAGATGACTTACTGAATCTAAATCAGTTCCAAGTGTTTTGAGCCAGTAAATTCTTCTCCTTGTTGTTGTTCAGTAGCATAGTCAAGTCCGACCCCATAGATCACTGCACGCCAGGCACCCCTATTCTCCACCATCCTTCGCAGCTCACTCAGCTCTACTCCCATTGTGTCAATAATGCCATCTAACCATTTCATACTCTGCCATCATCTCCTTTTGCCTTTGATTTTTCTCAGCATCAAGGCCTTCTCGAATGAGTCCTCTCTTCTCATTTGGTGGCCAAAGTACTTTAGCTTAATTCTTCTCCTTAATCCAACTTTATTCCCCATTTGTTTTAGCTTGACTGTTTAATTGTAACCATCCGTACTTTTCATTTTCTTTACATGGCCAAAGTATCCTAGCTTTCTACCTTTTGTGAGTTTGTGACTTCCTGAGTAATAAACTGAATCATCTAGTATTTTATCAGTCATCCTCTTGATTTTTGATATTCTTAATATCTTGTGATAAAGGCATTTTCAAAAGCTTCTGTTGTTGTTCTGTGTTAAAATCCATGATTCCGTGTCACACTTTTGGGGGGGGGCGGTTGTCGGGGGACCAGTGAAAAAACTGCCCAACCAATTCAGATGATCCAAAGTGTGTTTGAACAAGGAAAGATTAACCTTTGTGGGGACACTTTCAGATTTGGAATTGGACTTTGGAAAAATAATCTATGAAGCATTTTACAAAAAAAACACTCAAACGAGGTCCCAAAAACCCAGTAAAAGGAGGGGAAACCAATCTAGAAACTGAATATGACAACTTCCCGACGTGGTTACAGTTCTCATACAACTTTTTGAAAAAAATTACACCAAAGCAGGAATCCACAAAAAAAAGATATTGAGGAAAAATATGACTTGTTAAAATGACATTTCCACAGGGAGGGTGTTTGACGGCTATCCAGCCAAAAAAGCCTCCGAATGATCGACTGATAGAAGTGATCCAAAGTGCACTTGAAAGAGGACAGAATAACCTTTCTTTTGACACTTACACAATTTGGATCAGACTTCAGAAACATTTTCTATGAAGGTTTAAATAAAAACACACACTTTCCTTCTAACCTTCTTTCCTTAAAAAAAAAAAAAAATCTATCCACACCAGAATAAATACATTGGTGTGAGAATGGATACACTGTAACAAGTTTCTCCTTTGGAGTCATAACCACTTTCCCTTTTGGCTTTCCCTCTTATTGAAGAACTGCTTTCAAGGAATTGTAAAGGAAAAACTCTTTTTCTTTGCAGTTTGACTATTGAAATATTTATTAAAAATAGATCCTGTGGTGAATTGTTGTTTGTATAGTGGGCTGCTTATGGACACGTGTGCATAGTGGGTAGAGTTGGGGAGAATGGAAAATAAAGGTTAAAAGCATCTTTATTGAAAAATAAAATATAAAAAAATAATCACAAATGAAATTGGGATTTCTGGTTTTGGGTTAACACAACATTAAATATCAAAGAAATTGCAAGAAGATAAACAGGGACCACTTTGGTGGGAAGGTAAATAGCATTCCATGCCTGCCACATGTCCACAGAAATGTCTGCAGACACAGACAGCGCTGGTTCTTTGGCTATAAACAGAGATGAGCACTGAAACCTAGAGTCGGATATGACTGGCTTTCGATCAAGGTCCAAGGATGACCTTTACTTTAGCTCAGAAAACCTTAATTTTATGAACATAATGTCTTTATTTTTCCCCATTTGAAACACCACCCTTAACTAATGAATGAAATAAAAGAAATAAATGAACGAATGAGCATAATTCAACACATTGAATTCACACCCTAAATCCCTGACGGTAGTGTCCTTAGATTCTACCTGCAACTTTTTTCTTGTGGATAGTGAAGAGAAAAAAAAAAGGGGGGGAATCTTCTTTCTTTATCTCTCTCTGTTCCTATGTCTATTTTTGCTCCTGATTCCTGTACCCTACTGAGTTCAAGGGTTTCCAAAGACGGCTCAAGGCTTACCTTTGGCCCCTCAAACATGGTCTTTGGAGCCTGAGCCTGAAAAACTGTTTGTAAGTTGCCTCCTTTTTGCTCTCATTTAGGGTATGTTAAGAAGGCCTGAAGCAGTGCTTGTTGAAAAATGGTGGGTTGATTGAATTACAATAGGGCCATGCTGGCTAGAAAATTAAGGAAGTTGCCATCCAAAAGAGCAATTTTACACAAGCCTAGAGGCTTTTGAAGCTCAGGTAGCAATTGTCTTCAGTGAATTTCCAAAGAAGTACAGTACTGTAATCCCTTCCCTTGTTTCTTCCTTTCTCTGAAACTCAGTTTCCTGTAGTGGCTGGCCTACTAGGACCAACTGGGTGCTACTGCTCCACCTTGACTCAGGCTAATCTGACTGAGTTCAGTCCTGCTTTCCTTCTCATCTGAGGACAGAAGGTGAAAGCAGAAACCTCAACCTCTTCTCTACTCTTGCTGACCTTCCAGCCTGAGTGACTGTATGTATGACGCAGATGGTGGGGTAGGGCAGGGCCGGGAGGTGAATGAGGAGAAGGAAGAAGCAGAAACAAAAAGTTGTACTTTTGAATAAGGTGTGCTCTTCTGCTTCTTAGCTGAATTAATTGGCTGGGGTGAGAAAGAATCTGAATAAATGTTTGCCTCTGTATGTATGCAAATGCTTGCTTACTTTTCACCCCACCCACCATAATCTGTCACTACTAGATATCCATTCTGCCCTCAGTGGGCAAATAGCAACAACAACTGCAATTACACTTTTATACCACCCCATAGTGCTTAGTGCACTTTTTGGGTGGTTCACAAGTTAATTAGCACCACCACCACCGCAACATGCTGCATGCTCATTTTACCCACCACAGAAGGATGGAAGACTGAGTCAACTTTGATCCCTGGTCAGGATAGAACTCATAACGTTCTGGCTGCAGTACAGCAATTTAACCATTGTGCCACCAGGGCTCTTCAGTGCTACTGAAAGTTGAGATTTCACCTTTGCTTATCAACCATTATAGGCCGCCTTGCCATTCTCCTAGGGCTCTCTACAGCCTGTATTTGGCATCACTGGAGGGGTTCATTTATTTATTTATTTATTTATATTTCTATACCACCCTCCTCACCAAGGTGACCCACGGCGGTTTGACACATCATAAAACATCAGAACAATACAGATTAAATTTTTAAAAAGATCTTAAAATCTATAATTAAAACTAATTAAAAATTACAACTGAATCTTTGTTTTAAATTAAAACTTAAGGGAGCAGAGGTGGGGTTTCAAACCAACCAGCAGGCTGAGGTCATTGTGCCGCTAGTACCCCAGACCTGCCCTCCCAACCAGGTATTTACATCCTTCCAAAAGGGCAGCATCTCTGCCTGGAGGTACAGCTCACTTGGCAGGAGGTTCCAACGGGCCGTAGCAGACACAGAGAAGTCCCTCCTTCTAGTGCTAGAGAGATGAGCCTCTCTAGCTGATGGCATGACCAAAGAGCCTCTCCGGTCTGCTCTAGTGGGACAGGCAGATGTCCTTGGGGTGACGCGGTCTCTTAGGTATCCTGGCCCACTACCATATAGGGCTTTAAAGGTAATAACCAGCACCTTAAACTGCACCCAGAGGCACACTGCCAATCAGTGCAGCTCCTGAAGCAATGGTGAGGCGCAAGCATAACGCCCACACCCCATCACTACCCGGACAGCCGCATTCTGGACCAGTTGCAGCCTCCGAATGGTAACTAAGGGCAGCCCCATGTAGAGTGCATTACAGTCAAATCTGGAGGTGACCAAAGCGTGTGTGATCATGAGCAAGGAGTCCCGATCTAGGAGTGGGCGTAACTGGCATATAACACGAAGTTGTGCAAAAGCCCTCCTGGCCACAACTGCCACCTGCTCTTTGAGCAGTAGTTTGGTTTCCTTTGTTACTCGGTAACTAGTTACTAGAGATAAATTTAGTAGACTCAGCCTGGTTATAACCTGGGACATTTGCAGTTCTCTTTAGACATTAGCTGGGGAAGAGCCATTCGTGTTGATTTGAGGCGCAAGGAAATTTATCAGGATTTGCCATAGTTGTTGATAGCTTCAAAATAGTGTCCCATGGTGCCAGATTGTCCAAAGGAAAGAAAAGCCAGGAGATATTATCTTTAATTCAAGAAACTTCTGCTGGTTCAAACTACGTATTTTACGAAAGTGAAGGTGTTGACCAGCATGGCCACTGACCTATTATAACAAGATCAAAAGGGTCTCCTGCTGAAATAAACTGACTACAAACAGTGGGTGTCATTAATCTTTGGTAGAGCAAACACATTCTGAAGCTATAATTAAATAAAAAATGATTGTGTAAATCAAGAATTCTTAAACAGTGATTAAGAGGTCTGTGAACCAGGCACACAAAAAGTAAGTTTTCATTCAAATTTCCTTCCTATTATTTTGAAATCTGACTTTGTATACATGTATTTATGTGCATTTTCTGGGAATGGGGTCTATAGCTTTTTATCAGACTTTCAAAGAGGCCCATGACCTTTTCAAAAAGGATGAATAGTACTGGTTTAGATCTTTGTATAAGTAACATAATATCATTTTCCTCATTGCTGTTGAAGCTGAATATATTTAACAGTACATAAGAAGTAACAGGTGTCATTTTTGAAACATTGTGCCTCATCTTTGAGACTTCTGAAACATTAGTGATTCAAGGAGGCCATCCTTTATAAGAGTCTATTTCTGGCAATACTTTATTTTAAATATATATGTGCTGGAATTGACTTCATATTCTCATCTTGAAAGTTCTCTTTGCTTTGTGGGTGTGACTCATGGTTTATCCAGTGGTGGGCTCCAAAAAAATTTACTACCACACTGTGGGCATGGTATGGTAGGCATGGCCAGGGGGGAAGCCCTCCATTGCACCCAAATTCGGACTACAGTAAAACCCCGTCTTACAAATGCCTGGAGTTACATAAAATTCGACTTACATAATGATTTTGTGCAAAAACCATGTCCTGCTTTACATAAATATCCCTATTTACATAAATTTACATAACACAATTTCCTATGGGTTTGCTTCAAGTTACATAAAAATCATTTTTCCTATGGGTTTGTTTTGAGTTCTGTAAAAACTTCATTTTTCCTATGGGTTTGCTTCAAGTTACATAAAAAATAATTTTTCCTATGGGTTTGCTACATAAAAAACCGATTTAAGCAAAAGCCTATGTTGCTATGTGGTGTGGCTCTTCTTAACCTCTCAGTGGCCTTCGATACCATCAACCACGGTATCCTTCTGGAAAGGCTCTGAGGATTGGGTATCCAGGGCACAATTCAAGTTGCTGGTTATTACCTTTAAAGCCCTACATGGTAATGGGCCCGGATATTTAAGAGACTGCATCGCCCTGAGGACATCTGTACATCCTACCAGAGCCGACCAGAGAGGCTCTCTAGTCATGCCATCAGCTAGAGAGGCCCACCTCTCTAGCACTAGAAGGAGAGCCTTCTCTGTGTCTGCCCCGGCCCTATGGAACCTCCTGCCAAGTGAGCTGCGCCTCCAGAGAGAGCTGCTGCCCTTCAGAAAGGGGGTAAAGATATGGCTGGCGGGGCATGTGTGGGGTGCGGGCCAGACAGTCAATTCAGCTGGCTGGCTGGCTATTTTTAAATCTCCCTGATATTTTTAACTTTTTAACCCTTTTAACTTTTAAATTTTAAAAATGTAATCAATGTGTTTTTAACTGTATTTTTAATTTTGTAAGCCACCCTGAGTCTTTGGATGAGGGTGGGTTATAAATGCAATAAAATAAAATAAAATAAAACTGAACCCTAGAGTTGGTAACGACCGGCTTTCGAGCAAGGACAACCTTTACCTAATGACAGAAGATCCCTGATTGGTATGCAAATTTGATGTCAGGTTTTGTCCCTGCAGGTGGTTCAAAGTCTCCCTTGCTCAAAAGCCAGTCATATCTGACTCTAGGGTGCAGTGCTCATCTCCATTGACAGCCAAAGATCCAGTGCTGCCTGTGTTTGCAGATGTATACATGGTCATATGGCAGACATGACTAGATTGCCCACAACGTAGGCTCCGCCCACCCCACGACCTGGTAGCAAATATTTTTGCTGCCCGCCACTGCTATGAAGCCATTTCCCCCTTGTCCAAGGCTTTTCTTGGGCTCAGTTTCACCCCAAAGCACATCCCCAACCACTCCGGAGTGGCTGGGGAGGCACTTTGGGGTGAAACAGAGTCCTGGAAAAGCCTTAGGTGAAGGGGGAAGTGGCTTCAGAGGTTCACTATAGAGTGATGAAAATAGAAGCAGCTTCTATTTTCATAGCTCTATAGTGAAGAGCAGTCACATGGCCAACAGGACACGCCCACCCAGTCACATGGCCACACCCACAGTGTGGTAGGATTTTTTTTTAATGCCCACCACTGGATGTGGCCTTTCTATTGTCCTTAATTGGAAAGGGGAGAGTAAAAAATAAATAAATCACAGGAGTTTACCAGTGGGTTAGTTGCAAAAAGTCAATCACACACACACACAAAAACCTCCCATTGATACTCGGTATTAGAAGGCATGCAAGTATCTCAATAAAGGCAGGCAGTTGTCTTGTAGAAAACTATTGTCACTCATAGTAAGAACACAGTATTGAGCCTCTAGCCTGGCTGCCTGTACATGGAGAGTCCAAAGTTTGTACAAGGACTTCTTTTTCAGTTCCTGGAGATGAAAGACCATGAATGTAATTATAGAGCACCATCTGCTGATTGAATATATTCCAGCAAGTAAACATACAATTAAGCACACTACTCAAATTAAAAGGGAGAATAAAAAAGGCAGCATACTGTGGCGATTTTTAAAAACGACCAGGTTTATTTGACATGAACTTTCATAGATAATAATCCACTTTTTCAGACACAAGGAGAACAAATACTTTAATGTTGGTACAAGGGGTACAAATATCCTTATTATCTGAAAAAGTGGAATTTGATTCACATAAACACTGGAATAAATCTCTCTCGCTTTTGCTAAATCCTGAGGCAGTCTACTTCTCTGAATATAACTAACCATTATCCTTTTAGGTCAGGGTGAATTACTTTGGAAATGACTGTTCTGTAGATACTTGCAGCTGCTGAGAGATACTTTCTAGACTGAGACTGGTAAGTAGTGGCACCAAATAGTTCAGCCATCTGGATTAACCTGATCCTTAGAAAAGCTAACAGCTTTGGGTGGATGAGCTTGTCTAAAAGAACTGTGGACACCTGAAAAATTAATTTTCCTCTAACTTTCATTTCTCCTTATGTTGCTACCCAAGAAGACGGTACTAACCAACAGCAGTAAGGCTTTAGTATGAGAAACTGATGTTCCATTGAAATGTGGAAGGAAGGAATATTTTCCAGGTTTATTCGGCATGGCTAATCAGAAATGTAAATGACTTTGGCTTTAGATGGCCAATGAAATTTATAAATGTTATTTTGAATAAATGAAGTTCAGTGATGACAATCCAGCCAAGTACAGATTGATACCAGGCATCCTATGATTTATTTATTGGGCAGTAGACTCCTGTTAGGGTCACTGTAATTTGGATATGACTTAATGGAACACAATACAAACATACAATACACACAGTATCCTTATGGTATTACAATCAAATTATAAAATGTATAAGTGAAGCCATTACAAACTGCACTCCATACTCAGATGGGACAATTCGGCAGAAGAGAAATTCCGAAGTTATCAAAATGATAAGAATATAAGCCCTATTTGCTTGGGGGGGGGGGCCCTCCGCCCTGGCCAGGGCTTAAAAGCCGCTACGGTGGCAGAACTTTTTAAAGCAGCTACCGTCGCCAGAAACACCTGCGATTTGTCACTTGTTGCGGGATTTAGCAACTGTTTCTTGTTTAGTCTTCTGCTTTTGTAATTCTTGTGTAAACTGGACTGATATTTGGAATTTTAGATTGTTGCTTGATATTGTTATCTATTGAATTTTGATGCTGTAATGATTTAGATTATTTAGTATCTTGCTTTATTTCTTAGGATGTCCTGATGTTTTTTAATTTGCAATTGTTACTGGAGATATATATATTGTATATGTGATATTTGTAATTTACTATGTGATATCTGTAATTGTTTTTATGCTATGGAATGTGCTATGTAATTGTAACTGTTTCTTCTGTAAGCCGCCCAGAGTCACAGTGCGAGTGAGGCGGCATATAAGTCGAAAATACAAATACAGAAGCTATGATGAACTCATGTTTGTTGCAGTACTTTAAAAAAAAAGCAGAACTTAACATTGTTACCTTGCCATGGTGAGGAGGCTTGTGTGGTTCAACGAGGCTATGGGCTATGCCATGTTGTTGTTGTTGTTCAGTTGTACAGTCGATTCCAATCCTTTGAGACCCAATGGACCATTGCCCTCCAGGCACACCTGTCCTCTACCATCTTCCTCACCCCACCCAGCTCTGTGCCCATTGCATCTACAATACCATGTAGCCATTTCATTTTTGGCCACCCCCTTCTTCTTTTGCCATCCACCTTTCCTACCATCAAGGCTTTCTCAAATGAATGCCATGTAGGACCACCCAAGATGGTAAAGCTATAGTGGAGAACTCAGACTAAATGTGATCCAGTGAAGAAGGAAATGGCTACCCACTCCAGTATCCTTGTCAAGAAAACCCTATGGACAGTATCAAAAGGTGCTAAATTATATGATGCCAGATGATGAGCCCCTCAGTTTGGGAGGTGTTCAGCATGCTGCTGGGGAAGAGCAGAAGACCATAAGGATGGCTGAATGCATAAGAACAGACGTTTTGAACTGTGGTGCTGGAGAAGATTTTTGGACTACATGGGGATCAAATCAGTCCATCCTGACGGAAGTCAGCCCTGATTGCTCCTTGGAAGGTCAAATACTGAAGCTGAAGCTCAGATACTTTAGTCATCTAATGAGAAGAGAGGACTCAGTGGAGAAGCCCTGATACATTACTAGGAAAGATTAAAGGCAAAAGGAGAAGAAAGTAACAGAGAATGAGATGGTTAGATAGTATCATTGACATGGCGAGCGTGAATCTGGGTGGACTCCAGAGGATAGTGTATGACAGAGGAGCCTGGCAAGCTATGGTCTGTGGGATCACAATAGGTCGGAATTGACTGCAACTGAATAACAACAAAATTGTAATGTTAAGATAGGGAAAGAATTAGCAGAGATTTTGAGGACAAATGTAGACCACAAGCACATTAAAACATTTTCACTGCTCACACTTTTACTTATTGACTAGAATTTGTGGATATATTTCAGTGTTAGCTGTCTCTCTTTAATATCATTCCTTTGAATTCTTTTGTTCCAGGTGTAGTTGTCACCTACTTATCCACCAGTGTTTTCCCACATCTGCTTCTGTCTTTTTTCCTTACTGAAGATAATTTAAGGAGAAAAAGATAGACTAACTGTACAACGCCTTCTTCACACACAAAAAGTGTGCTAATGCACTAAGCGCTATGGGGCGGTATATAAGTGTGATTGCTTTGCTTTATGGTTCTGTCCCTAAGGACAGCATAAACATGAACTCTAGCCAGTGAATGACCAAGGATAGAAAAGGCTGTTTCCAGGAAAGACTTGTTGGTTGTGGAGTCTTTGGGGCAGATCACAAATTGGATAAATTTAGATTTTAAAAAAGAAGAATTAAGGAACATTTCCACCAAAGACTGGGTAGTCTATCAAGTTTGCTACCCAAAGGATCCTGGTAGGATTCAAGTAGTGAAGTGCCATCATTTTTGAACTGTCCATCTTCTCCAAATACTAACAAGGACAGCAGAAAACAGGAGCTTTCTGTGTTTGCATGACAAGCAGTGTTCTTTGGTGTTCTTTAAGTGTCATATCTGATTCCGAATATTGGCTATCATCATTGTGATCAGTCATGAAGTTTGCCCTGGGAACAATATAACAGAGTGGCCTTCCATTTGCCTTCTGCAGCACAGCATGACACCCATACTACTGGTCCACTATGAGTCACTTTCTGGTCCTGAGCCCTTTTGACACACAAAGTCCCCCTCAGCCCCTGGCCAGGATTGATGAAGCTGCTGCTCCCCATCAAATTGAATTCAAGTGGGATTTAATCAGTGGTGGGATGTCAAAAATTTTACTACCCCACCGTGATGTCATCATAGTGTGGGCAGAGCTAACGTCGTGATGTCATGGGCGGGGCCAAATAAAAAAATAAAAAAAATAAAAAATTAAATTAAAATAAGCACACACACACCCCAAGACACCGAAGGCACCTCACATGTCCGTCTGAACTCGGGAACTTGGTGTTGCAGGATGGACACTGTTTGAACACCGCAGGGGCCATCCACCGAAGTAGATGGCCGACAGAAGAAAAAATTATCCCGGCCGGGAAGCCCGACATGAAATCGTGAGGTAAGTTTAATTTTTTTTAAACAGCTGAGGGAAAAACACCTCAACCGCAGGGGGACCAAGAGGTTACGAGCCTCCTGGTCCAGAAAAATTGTAAGAAGAAAAAATTATTTATGAGGTAAAACCACAAGAGGTAAACCACAAGCTCTCTAATATGGCTCCTGCTAGCACAGTGGAAAAAAGAGGACTGAGGGAAAGAGCGCGAAATGGCACCTGAGGCGGGTGGGAATGGTGGGCGGTCCTAACTTCAAATCTTTTTGTCAAATCAGCTTTTCAGCTCAGACACTGGCTCAGCGCAGGCGCAGAACCCATTAATGTGCATTCACGAACAACACGATGGAGAACCAGTGAAAAGGTGAGCCCTGAAGTTGCTACCGGTTCTCTGTGACACTGGGAAAAGTTGCTACCGGTTCTGGTGAACCTGTGCGAACCTGTTACATCCCATCACTGGATTTAATCCACTTGGGGACTATCACCATTCCCTGTGGACTTCAACACCCAAGGCCATTAGGCCTCAGGGTTGTCAGGTTGTCTGGGCCCACACCAACGGCCTGAGGGAAAAGATGCCATGACCTGGCAGGCGGCTGAGAACATCACCCCCTCCTCTTGGCCCACACCAACAGCCTGAGGGAAAAGATGCCATGGCCTGGCAGGTGGCTGAGGACCTCACCCCCACCTCCAGGCCCCATCAATGGCCAGAGGGGAGTTAGTCTGTGTTCTGCTTTGGTTGTTTTGTGAGGTTGTATTTTATGATTGTTACTGTACTGTTGCTGTTTTGACTGTAAGCTGCCTTGAATCGCCTCGGCGAGTGGGTGGCAGTATAAATCTGAACAAACAAATAAATAAATAGTTCACTGCTGCCTGATGATTGGCGTTGAGTTACTGGCAGTATGGTCTCCTCCAGTAATGGCAAATCTTTGCACTCCAGGTGTTCTTGGACTTCAATTTCCAGAAGCCCAAGTCAGCACTCATGCTGATCAGGGCTTCTGAGAACTGAAGTTCAAGAACACCTGAAGTGTCAAGGTTCCCCATAACAGGTCTACTCTACTTACTATAGCAGGACACACTATTTTGAATATGTGTTACAGTATCACCATTTTGGCTTTTATATTAACCCAGCTCTTAAACACTAGAGAGGTAAAAGGTGCAGTGTTGGGAAGCACATGCATGTTCTAGTTGCAGAGCTGTGATTCAGGAACCCCTTTGGCATTTTAGCTGGGTTGCTGTTGAAGAAGTTTTAACTTGTAGGGTGCTGTGTGGTATAGTGGTTAGTGTGTTGGAATAGACCTGGAGCCAAACCACACAAAACTCACTGGATGACTTTATGGCACTCACTATATCTTAACTTATTTACCTCATATAGGTATGGTGAAGATAAAACAGAGAGAATATAACCAATACAACAAAGTAAACAGTCACAGTGGTAACTCGCTTAAAGAGCATAATTTATTTATTTATTTGTTTGTTTATTTATTAGTTCAAATTTATATTGCCGCCCACTCGCCGTGGGATTGCTCTTTAAGTGAATTTGCTCTTTAAGTGAAACACCATTGTAAGCGACCAATTGTGACTTCTGGGGGGGGGGATTGCGAACCCCAATTTAGTTGTTAAGTGAGCTTTTGGTTGGTTTTAGTTGTTAAGCGAGGCGACCATTCAGAGAAAATTCTGCTCTTTAAGCGAGTTGCTCTCTAAGCAAGGCACTCTTTATGTGAGATTTTACTGTACATGTATTTCTCTTTTACTAATGCTTTTAAATTTTGTTTTGATCTATTTTGGAATTATAACTTTACTTTTTCTTATTTGGATGTTATTACTGTCAGTGCTTTTTTCTAAAGAGAAGATAGTATAAATTAACTAAGAAACACAGCTGTTCTAATTTTGGATATAAATGCTTTCTTTATGTGAAGGAGAATTTAAGGAGTAAGAGAAACTAATTCTGTTGGCATTACTTAATCAGGTTTATAGTCTGTAGCGACTGCATATATTGTGCTGCTTATGTTATTAATTGTAAATTTTACATGTGGTAACCACAGCTGTAAAAAAAGAGATACTGTACAGTGTTTTGTTGGTAAATTAAGTTATCACAATTACCAGGAGGGGGCACTTTCATACATAAAATAGAGTGACAAATTATGAAACCTAAATCCACAGACAGTCAACATGTCGGTATTCATGTAACACAGCATTTCCCAATTTTTTTCAAGTCGCAATTCCTTTTTTATGAGAGCCATATTACCTGCCATACACCACCAGATTTGTGTAAAAAAAGACATTTTAAATAGTATAAAGGAAACACATTTCAAATAGATTTTTGACTTATAATTCTGTAATTCTAATCTAACATTCAGGTGATGATTGTCCTCGTCTCCCTCTGTGAAAATTCCCAGACAGAATCCTTCTGAAGATGGCAACCCAGTGATCCACAGGTTGGGAACCCATGAATGTAGCATAATGTAGATGCAGGTATACTTCCCTTTGTACACAGTTTGGAGTCTTGTGGCTAAGCAAGAGCCAGGTAATGGATAAGACAGGAATCTTGTAACTGCTTCAAGTCATGGCCACCACAAAGTCAGCACCAGTTTCTTCCCCCTTCCTTTCCCCCCACAGTCAGAACAATCAAGCAGATAACTGAGTGTGTTCTGGCTCCCTTCTCCAGTTTCTGCTCAAACTCAATGGCTTCCCTTCACAATGGCTTTGGTCACATTACTTGTTGTCAGGTTCAGTCAGGATTGTTGCTGGATGTAAGAAATTGAATGTAAATTGAAACAATTTAGGCTATCTTTGATCCAGGAATTCATGTATGTTTTTAAATTGCAGGATAGGTGGTAATGCTCAAGGTGGTTCAGAATATGATAGATTGTCGTTGTTCTTGTCAACTGCAAATCGTATCTGAGAATGCATTTTTTTCCTGAAGCAGGAAAAACATCACTGGTATGAATTTTTAAAAGGTGGATCCCATCTTGCCATGAAGTGACCCATACACTGTGATCTCAGAGCCATCACCCATGGCACACATGAAACGTGACATGCAAGATTTAACACCGGGACTGCAATAGACAGCTGCAGCCTTGAGGATATTAACAAGGTGCTCCTTCACAGCCAGTCCATCTGGCATGGCCTCTTCGGCCTCCATGACCGTTGGGAATCAGAAGTGGTTCCTCCTCTGCTCATTTTGCTGTTGGGCCCAATATGATGGTTTCCAGTCACATTTCCTCCACTGAGGGGGCTCATCCGCCTGTAGCTGTTGGCCCCTTTCGGGAGTCAGGTTATTTAGTGCCACCAAACACTCAGCATTTCGTCACTGGCTGTACGGTCTACTCTATTACCGTAATAGGATGTCTGGCCAGACAGTTTTCCTGGTATATGCCTTTTCTAAAACACCAACCCAGATGTTAAAAAACCAACATCAGAGTTTCTCCTCCTCTCATTTTGCCATTGGGCCCAATATAACGGTTTCCAGTGGGATTTCCTCAACTGAGGGAGATATTAACCTACTTTCAGGTGTATTTTCACATCTGATTCTTCACTGTGCAAATAAAAAAAGGTTAAAAGTTAAATATTGCTCAAATTGCTGTATCATTATATTGGACTGTTGTTTTTCAAAAATTAGATTGTAATGCAATGAATATAGAGTGTGGTTTTGATCAGCGACACACACACACACACACACACACACACACACACACACACACACACACACACACACACACACACACACACACACACACACACACACACACACAATTATAAAAAATTGAAATGATCTCCATAACATCAGAGGGTGTGATCAGGGGAAGTTTTAAATCTTTGATAGGCTGAAGTAGCTTGTAAACTACTGGAAATTTCCCCAATAATGTTTATTCTTGCCATATAGCTCTTTCTGGATCTAACCCAGTGGATATGAGGCTCATTCTGGTCCTGTTGAGACAAAAAACAATGTAAGTGGGTGGTGGGGGTGGTGGGGGTGGTGGGGGTGGTGGTGGGGGTGGTGGTGGTGGTGGGGGTGGTCATGTTTCAATTTTCCCTTTGTAGTGCAAATAACGCAATGGCATGGCAAGGAGGAAGGATTGTAAGTGTAAAGCACACAGGTTGTGCAATGCCAAGTAATGTCTTCCTTGTTTGTGTTCAGTGAGGGCAATGAGGTCAAGTGTTTCAACTCCAGGTGAAGGCTGTGAACCATAGCCTCTGGCAAGAGAGGTCTAAAGCATGCAGGACTGAAGAAACAGTTCAACAAAAGATTTTGCTGGGGTGGTTTCTTTAGAGATCCAGACAGAGTAGCAGTGGGCAAAGTGGGAAAGTATCTCCTTGTTCCTCCCCTCCACTTCACCCCAAAATGTTGTCATTTGGAAAAAAGAGTTCAAAAATCCTCATGTATCCTTAAGGGAAATGGAAGGCATTCTTTTTCATGTCTGTGGAGGCCCCGTTTGCTAGGATCCCCCACATCCTCCAACATTGTGGTATCTTTTTAAGGGGGAAATTATGAGTTGACATTTGAAAAAAACATGTAAAAATCTTAAGGTAGGTTGGGCATCCAAGGGGGTTATCTCCATTTTGTCAGATCCTGAAGACTGATGAGGAATAGAACAGTGAAAGATTCACTACCAGTAGATCAGGGGTTCCCAACATTTTAAAGCCGTGGCCCGGGTCATGCTCTCTAAGTCAGCTTCAAGGGCTGGATGGCCATTTTATCCTGCCTGCTCGATGGGGTGGCCATTTTGTCCCAACAGCTTCAAAGGGGTGGCTATTTTGTTTCTTGAATGCCCTTGGAGGGGTTGGACTCTGGGAGGGGCAAATGAAATGTCATCGTAGGCCAGGTCCGGCCCACAATCCTTAGGTTGGGAACCCTTGCTGTAGATGTTTATGTTATTAAAGACAAATCTGAGGTTTCTTTAGAAATATTTGCACAGTAATGCTAGGAACAGTTGAAGGCAACAGGAAAAGAGAAAAACAAATACAGTACAAGACAGACTGGCTCAATAAAAGTTTACAAGAGCTGAGCAGGCAGTTTATGACAGGACATTTTGGAGGCTGCACATTTATAAGAACCAATTTGTCATATATAGAAGATGGTCTGGTGGCACACAATCATAGTGTGCTGTATGGGAAGTAGTGACTGGTCGTTGTTCAGTCACAGTTGAGTCTGACCTTTTGTGACTGGTAGGATTATGCTAGATTTATTGTGGTTGAAAGGTTAAACAATACATTCATGTTTCAAGTGTGCGTTGAAGGTGTTGATCTGTGGTTTGAATTTGTTTGCTGCAGGTGGGGTGGGGTGTGGTGGTAGTGGTGACCATTGCTTCAACCATAACTTTTTGCCGTAAGCCAAAGTTTTTATTCTCCTTGGGTAATCAAGGAATGATTGGAAAACCTGTCTGACTGGAAATCTGCCATTGATGTGGAGCTAAAACATTTACTTGGGGGAAGGTACAAGGGGAAGTTACTATTAAGAGTGATCACTATTTTACCTCTCTACCCTGTTTTCACAAAGAACACGGAAGCTCAATGTCTATCAGCATTTTCCCCAAAAAGGTGTATCTGGTTTAGGAGATCAAACCCAATCTACACCTTGTCTTATAACATCTTGTTTGAATTGAATTTAGTTCTTACTCTTTTTCTTTACATACTCTTTTCCACTTTGGGTATTGAGGGAAATATAATGTTATTGTTCTCATACTTCTAGTGGACTCCACCTTTGTTGTTTGGTGTTGTTGTAACATGTCTTTGATGTCATCTTTCCACTTTCCTCTGGGCCTGCCTTTTTATCTTTTCACAAATGCCTTGTTTGGTATGGAATTCCAAGTCATTCTCACCAAATGAGCGAACCACTTTATTTGTTGTTTCAGTTGTACCTCGCTTAAAGAGCATAATGCGTTCCACAGGATTGCTCTTTAAGCGAATTTGCTCTTTAAGCGAAACACCATTGTAAGTGACCAGTTGTGGGGGGATTGTGAACCCTGATTTGTTAAGCGAATTTTTGGTTGGTTTTGTTAAGCGAAGCGAACATTCAGAGAAAATTCTGCTCTTTAAGCGAGTTACTCTTTAAGCGAAATGCTCTTTATGCGAGGTTTGACTGTATATAGTTTGATTATATTCATATTTTCCCTTATAATCTCATTCCTGATTTTATCCTTTCTAGTCACTCCAGCAGCCTTCCCGACATCTCATTTCCATGAAATCTCATCTCCATGGTGAACACTTATGTTTTGTTGCAAGTGTCCATGTTTGGCACCAGTAACATAAGGTGGGAATGAATACACTTTGTAGGAGTCATTTCTTTGTGCCGGTTGGTATTGGCTTATGAGAACAGAACTAACTGTTCCAATATTTGGTTTGCCTTACTACACGGTGTTAATGTCTGCATTCATTTTGCCATCTTCAGTAAATTTTGTTCCTAAAGGTTTGAGCTTTACCACTTGTTTTATACTTGTTCCCTCCTATTATAACATTTAAGGTATGCTGTTTCCTTCCAAATACCATTACCTACCTTTACTGATTCTCATATTACAGTTGTACCTCTCTTAAAGAGCATAATGCGTTCCACAGGATTGCTCTTTAAGCGAGTTTGCTCTTTAAGCGAAACACCATTGTAAATGACCAATTGTGACTTTGGGGGTGGGGGATTGCGAACCCCGATGTATTTGTTAAGTGAGTTTTTGGTTGGTTTTATTTGTTAAGCGAAGGAAACATTCAGAGAAAATTCTGCTCTTTAAGCGAGGCGCTCTTTATGCAATGTTTGACTGTATTTATCTTGCATTCTTGGTTCATGGACATAAGGTGTTGCTGTAATTCCTTAGTCCTACTTGCTATCAATGCCTGATTATCTGCAAAAACTAAATTGTTGGTATTGTTTCTATTCCTGGGCTGAGTTTTGCTTAGGCGGTCTATGTAAGTGATAAATAATGGCTATAGTATGCACATTTGTCTCACTCCAGAGGTTACTGAGAAGGGTTCCAATATTCCTTGATTTTTTTCTAACTACACTTCTGTAGTCTCTATATGAACTTTTACATAATTTAATAAGATGTTCCCTTACTCCATATTGTGTCAATGCTAAAGCCTTCTGCCTTGCTCCTCAAAGCAGGATCAGGGCTTATTTGGATATTTGCCAAAATTGGAAACACCACAACCCAAGAAACTATTAGACTCTACCTTTGAACTGCCCAGACACACCACGTCCCAGGTTGTGCTGACATAGTTAGGGATATGCAAATAAAACAGGCAAGAGATAGTGTACTCAGTGTGTACATATTATACAGAGAAAGAGCCTCCTCAAGTTTTGTGGTATTTTTGAACCACTATCAAGCATACCTCAGGGAATGGCCACCGTGTTGTGGCAGCTAATCTCTCTCACAGGTGAAAGAAACTACAGAATGAATTCACCAAAAGATGGCTTCATTTTGGCAGTTTAAAGTCTGGCTAGACAAGGAAGAAGAATCAATGTGCCCATTTAAAATTGAAGAATAGGCATTTAGATTTTTATATCCTGTACCATAATCTCTATTTTTGCAACATACAAAGAACTTGGCATACTTGTTGAGTCACACTGATATCGTCACATGAGCAATTTAACTGTGTTGAGGGTCTTGATCACACACACACCATTAGTATTTTGCTAAAGGGAAGGATACATGTGATGAGCACTTCTCAGCATGTAAATGCACACAGAAGGTAACCATGGCTTCCCAGATTGTTTGTGCAGCAAAATATTACTGCACCAGTTCATCATTTCTGATTGAAATGCCCTATTAATGTGCCTGTTTCATTAATAACAAAAGTACTGTATCTGTGTAACATACAGGACTGATATATACCATCAAAGTTTATTTACCAGTATTGTGTCTAGACTATGGAATAAAATGCACATAATGTGGGGAATTGGCTACAATGAACACTGGTCTATTAGACAGCTAGACGTGACTACAGGTACAATTTGCTTCAAGCAGTAGCTGATACAAGTTTGCTCATTCCTCTAAAGTAGGATCTTTCCCTTTCACTCATTACTTCAAAGTGCAGGGGGCGTTGACAGAAATTGCATTCTGCTGAGGAATGTGGCTTCAGCTCCAGGGCAACTTCCTTCCACGTAGTTAGCAAATTCTCTGCAAGAGGAAAAGAAATAGAGACAAGTTACAGAAGTTAATGATGATGCTAATCAGTTGCATTAAGTCCTGTAAGACACACTACAATTCTCACAAAAACCCAGAGGTGTCTGAAAAAACAGGCTTCATTCTTTTGACACTATGAATCAAGTCTAAGTAATGCATCTCTAAATTAAGGCCTATACATTTACTATCCAATTTTATATAGGTTTATAATGCTTTGCAAATCCTAGCAAGACTGTAACTGATAGTCACAGATTTTGTTTTATCTAGACAATGGTCGTTTTTTGTTTAAGCCAGTTTTGCAGATACATAAGTACCATCTAAAGACTGTAAGCACACTCCTGTGTTCTTATCAGCATCTTAACACCAAGTAAGCTTCAATGATAAGAGAGATGAGATACACTGGAAACATGGTATTGTATTAGTGGGGCAAGTCTGTGGCAACCAAATGCATGTATAGCTTCCTACAGAGCAGTCAGAGAACTACAAAGGGCAGATTCTGTTCAACATCTTGAACCTCACCTTATGAGCAACTAGTAAATTGCAGAGCTAGTATGAATTAAGATGCAAATAACTCTTAAAACAAAGTTCTGATAAAGTTCCAATACTCAATCCTGTAACTTGTCTTTATTATAGAAATATCAAGCATCATGAACAAGTGAAACCCAGTTTATGTAAGTGCTGCTTTATCATAACAAACATTTGATTAGATTATTTGTGATAACTAAAAATGGGTTGAAATTCAGTTTTTACGTATTCAATAGCATGTTTCATAATTCAGAAATATGATATGCCGTTATACCGCTTCTAACGTTTGTAGCAGTTACCAGGCACAGAAAAGAGATGGCAGTTTCTCTGTAAAGGATGCTCTTTTGCAATGTAATTGACAAACTTCCCATTTTGTTAAATACTGTTGTGCTTCTATAATTCGTCACTCACCAATAAAATAGTTCATCATCTGTGGAGTATGATGAGGTGTGGGGGCAATTCGCAGCAACTCTTCTCCATGGGGCACAGTGGGATAGTTGATCGCTTGGACATAGATGCTATGCCGGCTCATCATTTTGTCACAAATTTCAGTGTTTTTAGCAGCATCTGCAACCTGTAGATTGCAAAATTAAATATGTACTAGCTGGTTTTCTAAGGATTATAAATACCCAGGACTGCAAGAACAATCACACATCATGAAGGGCTGAAATGTTCCTATGAGAACTCCAAATATGTAAGGAACCAGTATTTAACTGGCTGTGTGCACTATTAGCTAGGCTGACACAATAAAGAACTAGGAGAAAGTGGAGGTGGGATGGGGAGAACGGAGATTAAACACATTAGTGGAGTAGAAGGTGAAGGATAGAGTCTTCTGCCATTTCTCTCAGGCCTTAAATCAGAAAGTATTCTTTCAACCTCCTTCAAAAAAGCAGGAAGACTTCCTATCATCACTTCCCTAACCAGTGTCAACTTCCAGGACTTTAACTGGCCTTGAGGGTCTTTAAGAAACAGAGGCTGTCAACAAGTCATACAGGCGCCTTTTACTTCCGTTTCCAGGAGCGACGAGGGTGGCACAGGATGGATGAATCGCAGTAAACCCATTTGTGCGGATTCATAGGGGGTTGGGCTTCTGGGAATTTAAGTCCAAGAACATCACAGATATATATATATAATGGGTCCAATATAAATTTCATGTGGAAATTCAGAAGCAACAAACTCTACCAAATATTGGCAAGCGTTGTGACCATTATTGCCACATTTATCAGAGTCAAATAAACAAGTGCCTGTACACTGCACAATGAAGACTGCAGCACACAAGACAACATCAAAATTATTTCATTGTGTTTCACAGAGCCTTCTGCTTCTCGGGCATAGACATCTTAAAGACTTACCCTGACTGGAATTATGTGACTGGGACAATGTACGACAGGGAATCCAGCATCCATCAGCATCTGCCTCATCAATTTAACGTTGCGCTGGTGTTGGCGGCGAAGAGCTTGTCCCTCGGCACTTTTCAGGATTCTTACAGATTCTATTGCACCAGCTAAAAGCATGGGTGGCAGTGATGTTGTAAAGATGAAGCCAGCTGCATATGAGCGAACAGTGTCTACCAGAGAAGCCGTACTGGCAATATAACCTCCTACACAACCAAAGGCTTTGCCTGTAGTTTTAAAAAAAGTCCACAGATTATTTCATCTAAATTTTTGGTTTAGTTATTATCTACACATTTTGGATGGTGCCTAGGTACTCAGCAAACAACTTTTCCTCTTGTTCCCACTTCTGCAAGAAAAGCTTTTTCAAGTTCTTCATGCAGTACAATAAAGTGGTCCTTCACTATCACACCAATTAATTATAAAATATATGGCACATGTACACAGGCCTGTACACATGCAAGAATAGTACATCCCTCATAAACAGAAAAAACTAAAAAGAAAACGAAGCTGCCTGTTGAGTGATATTAGGCTTTGAATAAATGAGATTTTCACTTGGAACTTACATACTGGAAACTTTCTTTAAGAGATCAGTGGTAGATATTTACTAACAAGAATATCAAGAGGACTGAAGCTCACAATTTATGATCCCCATCACAAAATACTAACCTTTAATTATCTTAACTGTGCTATGCTAATTTGTATTAATAGCCTTCATGTGAAATTATAGGAAAGCTTTACAAAAGTGAAGTTGATCGACTTGCACTCTGCAGGAAAAGTGTAATTTCTGTAAACCAGTACCTTTGAAAGAGGCTTGCAAAAGGAGAAGCAATTTGAGGTGATTACAGTGCTATTACTGTTACATTATACCAACTGTCAGTTTACAGTTCCTTTAAATTTAAAGAGGCACAATACTTCCCTCTGCCATAAGTTGCTTTATCTTTATTGCAGCCTTTCAATTTGGTGTAGCCACCCATCAATTAAAGTGATACAGCCTGCTGCCACCACCCAGATCTACTGGTTCTATTATGACAAAATCTGTTGTTACCAAATCTCCTTATACAACTCTTGCCCAAGACTGAAGGATTAAGAGCGTTCTACTTTAGAGCTAAGTTCTAAAGTACAGAGAAAACTCTCCAGAATTGCTAACATTTTCAGAAACATCAACCTGAGTTCTAATGTGGCAGAACAACCCCTGTAGATTTAGTGATTGTAGTAGGAGGCCTATTCTTCCTTTTAACTCAAGTTTAATTATCATCCACCATGACAGCACTGGTGGACACTTACCAAGTGTTCCAGAGATAATGTCCATCTTATGCATTACTCCATCTCTGTCTCCAATACCACCACCCTGAGTTCCGTACAGCCCAACTGCATGTACTTCATCTACAAACGTGATTGCCCCATGTTCATGAGCCACATCACAAAGTTCTTCCAAGGGGCAGACTGCACCTAAAACACAGTAACATTCACAGATCTCCATCAGACTCCAATCTGTCAGAACTCATGTCTCCAAAAGTTTTGGCAACTTGCACACAATACACCATACATACCATCCATTGAATGAACAGTTTCAAATGCAACAATTTTGGGAATAGATGGATTAGATTTTTTCAATAGTTCTCGGAGATGATCAACATCATTATGGCGAAATATATGCTTTGGCACTCTACTGTTTCGAATCCCTTGTATCATGGAAGCATGATTCCCTGCATCAGAATAAATTTCACAACCTGGGATGGCAGAGAGAGAAAAAAATAAGTCATAACCAAGTTATTAGCTATAGCATTGCAGTTTGATCTTTTGTGACTGGATGGCTAAGTACAACTCACATCAATTTTGGTAGCTGTTTTATGTTTCAATCTGTGTAAACTGCCAAGGCAGCTAGCATGCTAGGTGAAAGGGCTAGATCAGGAGTTCTCAACCTTTTAAAGCTGGGGGCCCAGGTCACGCTCCCTCAGACAGCTTCGGGGGCTGGACGGTCATTTTGCCCTTCCTACAACACATGGCACTTCCTGGTATGGTGGAGGTGGTGAAATGGTGCCGTGAGCTGCATCTAGCCCGTGGGTCACTGGTTGATAATCCCTGGTCTAGATGCTGAACAAATGAATAAATAAATATTGGGGAGATGACAGTTTGCCCAATCTGCATCCAAATAAACTTATTGGAATTTTATCATTACTAGTAGACCTTATTTGAAAGGGGGAGACTTTTTCACTGCAAGATGCTGCTTAAGGGACTCTCCCTAGAACTTAATGCAACCTATATTACCAGACTCTTTTGCTTTAGTTTTCATAGTCTTTTCTTCACACCCATTTCTAATATGGGTATCTGTGAGAAAGGGGAATGCTAGAAATACAGGCAGGACAGCAACACCATGGAAGCAGGACAGCCAGCATGATCTGGTTAGTGTGTCCCAGGATAAAGGAGAACACAGGCAAAAAAAATAGGAAAAGACCACTGAGGGCTAGGGTTGACCTACTGACCAGAGCAAGGAAAGGCTAAAACTGAGATGGATCTCTTCCAGAAGTGACATATCTTCCAAACTAACATGGCCTTGCCTATCAAAATAAGCATACCACTCAATGTACAGTAAAACCCTGGGTTACAACTGCCTCAGTTTAAGTTTGCTGCGGTTTACAAAATCCTATGGAAATGCTGTCCCAGTTTACAAATTTTAATGTATTTTTTTGGTTTACAACGATCAATTCAGGACCATTTTTTCCCAGTGCATCCCTATAGATGTTTCGGTTTACAATTTTTTGTCTGTTGGAACAGACCTCTGTTGCAACCCAGGGTTTTACCATATTACCCCCCTCTAGGCACTCTCATGGTCACCTATTAGATAAAGAAGGGTCATCAGCACTACGAGTTTGGCTTACTGGGAGCACAACAGACTATAGCGGAAATCTGTCTGCCAGTTCTCTGCATTATGGCCTTAGAAATGGCATGCAAAAAGAAAAAAAGATCCCTGTTAAAATAGTGACTCACATTTTGTCATATTTAGTTTTATCAGGTGTTTTAAAAACACACTATTTTAAGATACATCACAAAATATGTGATCATGCAACCACGCCTACCCCTGGTTGACTAAAAAGCCTACAAGTTACATTCAGCCTACAAGATACAGCCAAGTGTCTGTCCCGCTTAATACATTCTCAAGTAATTTGATTAATAATTTAATTAATTAATAATAAATACCGGTAAATAATTTTAATCTTGCAAAGTGTTTAAAAAGAATGTGCCACAAGACAGTTTTTTCAGAAATTGCTGGTACTGACTGGAACTCAGCATGAGCAAGTCAAATCTTACCTGGCAACATTTTGGCCAATGTGTAGAGTGTTGAATCGTTAGCAACAAAACAAGAAGAAAACACCAGAGCAGCATCTTTCCTATGAAGATCAGCCAATTCTTTTTCAAGATCAACATGGAATTTACTGGTCCCTGAAATATTCCTGGTTCCTCCTGCTCCTGCACCATGTTGTTTCAGTGTTTCCCTGTAAAGGTGTTCCCGACAAGGATATTTAACACTACTTCGGATGACATCTCATTTGCAAACAGTTTACATTCCAAACCATATTTTAAACCATTTTTTGTAATCAAGCATATCGGAGAATAAACAAAACAAAAGCGCTGTAGCACTTTGAAGACTGTTATATCTTAATGTTCGCTTTCGTGGAATAAGTCCACTTTGCCAGACATGGGAGTGAGATTTCATGGCAACAATAGAGTCCCCTGGACAGCAAGGAGAACAAATAGGTCAATCTTAGAAGAAATCAACCCTGGCTGTTCCTTAGAAGGTCAAATAGTAAAGATGAAGCTAAAGTACTTTGGACATCAAATGAGAAGAGAGGATTCGCTTGAGAAAGCATTGATGCTGGGAAAAGGGCAAAAGAAGAAGGGGGCGGCCCAAGATGAGATGGCTAGATGGTATTGTAGACACAATGGGCACAGAGTTAAGCCAGTTGAGGGGGATGGTGGAGGACAGAAGTGCCTTGCGGTCAGTGGTCCATGGGGTCAAGGGTCGGAATCGACTGTGTGAATGAACAACAACAAAACACTCTGCTTGTAATCATTTGTCATTCAAGCTTAAGTCATGAAGTTCTCAAATTGTAGTCAATCTACCAAATATATAGTGCAGAATGAACACTTTTAAAGATGCAGTAGAATTTGCAGTGAACTGCTCAACAAGGAGAGAAGAAAATACAATTTGGATGTTAGCTATATTGAGAGGTATCTGACCTACAGTAATCAAAACAAAAGATCCACCAATTACTGTATTTACTGCCATATAACACACACATGCACTTAAAATACACCAGAAAAACGGAGTCCATCTTGTATGCAGGCTAATACTGTATTCACTGTATATAATGGCCTCTAGTGGGCCACTCTGGTAATATTATGTAGCTCTGGGAGCTTGTAAGGAAGGGGCACTTCAGGTGTGCCTTTAAGAGGCTTTCTAGCCTCAAAGCAGGAATTCGGGAGCGATTTGGGTGAGCTCTTCGACAGGATTGAGCCAGAGCTGGTTTTGCAAGACAAACTGGCACTGAGTGAAGGGAGCCGTTGGGGTGGGTGGGTGTGTTATTTTTTCCTTTAAAATGTGTAAAAAAATGGGGGTGCATCTTATACTCCGATGTGTCTTATACGGAGGCAAATACAGTAAGTCTCCTTGGAAGAAAACTGCTTCTAATCAACAATGGAATTATGCAAATTCTAAAAGACACTCCATAATCAGACAACATTTTGCTTTCCATTAAATGAATACATACATAACAGCTCCACAGACTCTAGGATGACGACTCATGCCAAGATAATCATTACTGCACCAGACAGACACCTCTTTTTTGCTGGTATGGGACTCTGAATAGTCATCTGCCATAGGAAAAATCTGGGCTCTTCTATTCACTGTTTTGAACACACGGTATGTGTGATCTCTTCTTTTTTCCTCAATTTTTTTCTCAAAGAACTGGTCATATTGGAAGGTAGGAACAGCTGAAAAAAAAAGGATAGCAGCAAAAATGAGACACCGCCCTTAGGATGTGCAAGAAAGAAATCCGATGTCTACTATCCTTTGAACAAGGTTGAAACTTACATTTTGGCAAGTTCTCCTGAAGTAAGTGAGAGACTCCTTCTGGTCTCTGCTTCAACAAAGAATCCTGGAATTTCTTCAGGAGCTCATTTTGTTTTTCACCATCAGTGTTAACCTCAACAGTATTTTCTGGTGTCTTGGCAAACTCTATATAAGAAAGATGGTGTAAGAAGAAATCTTTCCAACTTAGTTTTTTTGTTTTAAAAAACTGAAAATAATCCAGTAATGTTTTGGTTTGTTGTCTTAATGAATATCATGGAATATTTGTATATAAGTAAAATTTCCTTCAGATGTTAAGGTTACAGAACACAAGTGGATATTCACTCAAAATACTTTAAGATCTCCAGAGATTCATGCCATAGGATATATCAATAACAAATACGCTAACCTTTTAAATATTCTAATGTAGGTTCAGACTGTGGTCTACTCAATATGTATGTTTCCAAAAAGACTGCATAAACCCATCCCCACTGCCTACTTTTGTTAACAATTAACAAATAGCTAGCAAGTTAATTTTTTTTAAAAAAATAACCTCAGCAATGTTCGTTCTCCTCTTTCCACCACAAAGAATGTGGAATCCTGTGCCAGCCATAATGCTAAACAAAAAGCTGCCAAGAATCAATTAGGAACTGACTGAAAGTAGCCAGGCATTAATAGCACAGGCATGGGCAACACTGTTGGTGCAGTGGGTAAACTGCTGTCCTACAACCAAAAAGTTGGAAGTTTGATCCTGACCAGGGCTCAAGGTTGACTCAGCCTTCCATCCTTCCGAAGTTGGTAAAATGAGTACCCAGTATGTTGGGGGCAAAATGCTAATTAACTTGTGAACTGCCCAGAGAGTGCACTAAGGGCTATGGGGCGGTATAGAAGTGTGATTGCTTTGCTTATAGTGTCTTTTAATACAAAAGTGAGTTCACTGTCAAAAACTGCTCTATTCCATTTCCTAACAATACTCACAGAAAACAGCATGTTCACAAGATGACAAAGATCTTTGCTTCAGAGCTGCAATTAATCTTGCATCAAAACTAACTGCTAATAAAAGCATACTTGAAAAAGAAAACTACTTGATGTCAATTATTTGGCTTTTACTGAAGCCAGACACCTTTAAAGAACTTGACAAAACAATACAATTCCATTTGGTCCCTGCCTCTTCTCCCACCCTCTCTCCAGCATGAAGGTATTTGCGTTGCATTTTAAATACACTATTTAGAAGAGGCAACATACCTTTCCTTACTGCTTGCATTTCTTCCACATCCTCCTGGAGCTCCAGACTGGCCTTGCAGAAAACACTACCGTTCCCTTCATTAATCTGAGCTGCCAAGAATGGACATTTAGACACAGTCGCTTGGCTAGCATTCTGGTTAGCAGCAACAGGTGGGTGGATTACAGGAAGTTGAGATCTGCTCATGTTTTGAACCACATCTGGGGAAGCTTTGGCTTCTTGAATGAATGAAAAGAAGAAGTGTTTCAAGCATAGCAGAGAGATCAGAACTGATTATTTTGATAGAAGTCATTGCTTACAGCAAGAAGTATACAACAAATGGCATCTTAAATACAACTTAATACTGTACATTATTCAAAGGATTCATTCCCTTAAGTATCAGCAGTTAAATAAAAACATTTCAAGCAGGAAGTTCCTGAAGAAACACATTTAAGTTCTCAAAATGAAGCTCTACAGACTGCCAAGAATCAAAGAAAGGTATGCCATTCCTCATACTTGCCAAGTTATCAAATTACGTTCAGTGAAAAAATATTTAATAGCTGCACAAAATCATGGAAGTTATCGGCCAGATGTTTGGGGAAACTCTTCATTTGTTAGCAATAGAATCTTAATTACGTTTATAGAAAATTCTAGTGTTGCATAAGAAAAAAATCCCTATTCAGTCATGAAGGAAACATACAGAGCCCTCATATGTTCCTCTTATGCCACAACCCCCTTCTCAATGGTCACATTGAACACTGAAACATGACTGTCTTGCCTACACATAGCTCACTGCTCCATGTGAGCCAAATGTTTGGGAAAACATTTTATTTGTTAGCAATAGCTCACACAGAAAGGCTACCTGACTATAGGTGCCTCTCCTTCAATCAGCCACATTTCCATGTTCAAAGCAACAATAAAGATGGTGGAGTTAGAATGCTCCCCTCAAGAGATACAGGCACCAGTCAATCCTTGAAGCCAGTCATTTTGCAATGCAACAGCTAGGGCCGTGATGGCGAACCTTGGCGAACCTTGGCGTTCCAGATGTTCTTGGACTTCAATTCCCAGAAGCCCAAGCCCCCATGAATCCACACAAATGGGTTTACTACGATTCATCTGGCCCCTGCCACCCATGGAAGCGGAAGTAAAATGCACCTGTATGAGCGCGTTTTACTTCCACTTCTGGGAGCGACATGGGCCAGATGAATCGTAGTAAACCCATTCGTGTGGATTCATGGGGGCTTGGGCTTCTGGGAATTGAGGTCCAAGATCATCTGGAGTGCCAAGGTTCGCCATCACGGAGCTAGGGGCTTCTTTATAAGTTGTACAAAATGTGAAGAATCTTACCAAGTTCGTCAAGGTGAAAAAAAAAAACCTTAAACAACTTCCTCCTCCATAGTATACAATAAGTTTATACCCCTTTTCACCTTTGTTCTTAAATTCTACAAGAGGATGGTTTCAATAAACTCAGTCTTTGACTAATCTGTGTGCACTTTGAACTGAGGAAAATGTTACGTTCAAAGTGCACACAGATTAGTTGCTAAAATAAGGGGCTGCGGTGGCTCAGTGTTTAAGAAGCTCACCTTGTTAGCTGGAAGGCTGGCAAGTCGGCAGTTTGAGACCTGGGCACTGCATGACGGATTGAGCGACCGTCTCTGTCCCGGATCTTGGGGACATGAAAGGAGCCTCATTTGGGCGTTCCCTGAGTGGAGTTTCTTCTGCAAAAATCCTTTCAACCCAGAATAATTTGACACAAATTTATTATTATTATTTAGTTGCTAAAATTTCCAACTCAATCTCAATATAATTCTCTTTTACAATATTTATGTTAAATATTTAAGCATATCACAGACATCAATTTTTTAAAACAGTTATATGCTCTCCAGTGTTTTCGTAGATTAAATGAGAGATCGGAAGAGCTCTTGAATTGAAACAAGTTCAGATGAAGGGCACTGCAACTGTATTCTTGTTCAGATGTATAACTGCTATTGGTACCTTTCAAACCAAATTAACAACATACGAAGAAAAGAGTTTCCAATTATAATAGATCAAACATTAACTACCACAGGTAGTTTAGAGAAGCCAGCCTTACTTTCACTGGCTGGGGTGGTTTTTTCAGTCTGCTGGCAGTGAGCTGCAGAAGTACTTAGTGGTCGAGTAGCAGGCTTGGTCCCAACTTCCATCATTTTAGGGCAGTTCTGGGCATAGAAAAGGAGGGATTTCCCAGCCTTCTGCAAGAAAGTCTGGGACACGCGTGACAGGAATGGGCAGCGACGAACAACAGTCTCCATTTTCAGGGTTTTTCAAAAGTTCTGCTAGAAGTTGCAAAGAAAACAAACAAACAAAAAACACCACCATACAAACAACATTAGCCTCCTGTAAATATAGTCTGAAATGCAGGTGCCTAGCACTCTGTATTAAATAAAGTTCACAATAAATAAAAATCTTACATATACAGAAAACATGGCATCTTTAAGGTAATGGTAGATGTTATATGAACATTTGTGGGCTAGCTTCTCTACGTTACAGCTTTCCACACAATTTTTACAGTGTGAAACTATCTTTTAACAAGCGCTGCAAATTAAAAAGCAGTAACAAGAAAGAAATTGCAAGTAGATAAATAGGGACCACTTCCATGGGAAGGTAAACAGTGTTCAGTGCGCTCTGGTGCCTAGTCATGCTTGTCACATGACCACAGAAACATCTGCAGAAGCAGACACTGCTGGCTCTTTGGCTTTGACACAGAGATGAGCACTGAACCCTAGAGTCAAATACGACTGGCTTTTGAGCAAGGGAAATCTTTACTTTTACTAACAAGTTATGTAGCTGGATAGATGGCTCACTGGTTTAGGTATCTGGCTGTAGAACTAGAGGTTGGGAGGGCAATTCTCTAATGTACCTCCTGGGAAAAGAGGCAGCCGATGTGGCTTTGGGCAAGCGGCGCCTTCCCAGAAGAAGGGAAGGGTAAACTCTGTCTGCATATTCTCTACCTAGAAAACCTTGCAAAAGGGCTTGATGACACACAGTTATTACTAAATCAAGAAAAGCAAGGACAAGCTTCTAAACTCGGCACTCCCAGAAATACTTAAGTAGGCACTAATTGAGAAAAATATGTCAAAAACAACCCACCCATAGTAAGTCAGTAGAAGTATGATTCCCACGGATGACTCCTTGAATCTCAAGAGAGGAAAAAATTAAAGAAAAGACTGATCCAGAAACCTCAACTCACCCATCTCTAAAAGGAAGCTATGCCAATCCACACTAAAGCAAGACATCTGGTGTCATATTTAAAACTAACCAGCTTAAGGCAGCACAACCTTTTGTGGGTTAGACTTCAGAAGGGCTACGCTGAGGTCACTTACCTAGATAAGCCTAAATCTGGAGTCACCATCCCCTGCCTTTGACAAAAGGCATCCCAAGCTTCAGAGGATATTAATTTGCTTTTAAGACCCTAGAACAGGGGTGCCCAAACTTTTTGGCCTGTAGGCCGGTCACATGGTTCAGGGGGCCAAAGGCTGGATCCGGCCCCCAGTGTCAATCCATCTGTTCCCACAAAGCCCTCGTTGCTCCTGGAAGCAGAAGTATAACACATACGGGTGTGCTTTACTTCCATTTCCGGGAGTGACAAGGGCTTCACGGGTCAGATGAATTGATGTCAGGGGCCAGATCTGGCCCACATGCTGTAGTTTGGGCGCCCCTGCCCTAGAAACTCACTGGGATGTCCCCTCTTTGCCCCCCCCCAACACTCACTGGGAGCTCCAACTGGGAAGGTTGGGGAGGAGCGATGGCACATAAATGTTTTGACAGATACGTCCTCACCTCCAGCCACCATGACACCAACCCTTTGCAATTAAGTACAGCCTGTTTTTGAAAACCCAGGCTCCCTTTTCCCACCTCCTTGGGGGGCAAGAAAAGGAGACACAAGGACTCTCTCTCTCTCTCTCTCTCTCTCTCACACACACACACACACACACACACACACACACACACACACACAGAGAGAGAGCTGCCTTTCTTTAAATTTTATTTTAAAGGGTGCAGCTCAGAGGAATCCGTAAAAAGGGACAAGAACAGGGAGGGAGGCGAGAAGAGGACGAAGCCAGCCTCCCTCGGACCGATTGGAGGTCGATCCCCCTCGACGATCCCACCCAGGGGCTCCCCAACTAGAGAGGATGATGGATGGATGGACGGAAGGAGCACCCAGTCCGGTGGTCGGACATGGACAAGGTCAGAAGCGTCGGTAAGGCGGCGGGGGGGGTGATCTAACGAGGGCAGGGAGCGGCCCACGGATCCCCACCCACCCCCATTAACTAAACACAACAGCCACCCACACATACACACACACACGCCGTTTACCCACCGACGGACACCTTCGACCTCTCTCTCGCCACTTCTTTCCGCACTGGGAGGTGAGCGCTTGCCGCTGGCTTATAAAAACCCAGCCCGAGGGAGGCAGTGCGCAGGCGCAGGGGTTTCTAACCCTCACCCCCCCTCCCGAGTTTCTCAAGAGCCTCGGTCGACCTCGAAGGCGCATGCGCGGCACGGTTTGTTCTAGACGGCGGCCGTCGCTAAGTCTGTCGTTTTCCCCCCACGTCCGAGGGAAGTGGAAGGGAGTGGGGAGGGGTGGCTCAGGGGTTAAGAAGCTCGCCTTGTTAGCTGGAGACCCGAGTTCGAGACCCGAGTACTGCACGTCTCTGTCCCAGCTTCTGCCAACCTAGCAGTTCGAAAGCAAAACATTGCAAGTAAATAAATAGGGACTACTTAGGAAAAAAGATCTTGGGGATACGAAAGGAGCCTCATTTGGGCATCCTTTGAGTGGAATTCCTCCAATCCCTTCAACCCAGAACGCACCTTTGTGTGCTTCTGACACGATTTAAAAAAAATAAAAACCCAGGACACGCTTCTGAGAGGGAAGCAGTTGCCCTTGAGAGTCTCTTATTTTAGTTAGGCATGTGTTTAAGATTGTAAGCCTACTCATGGTATCCCACTCATTGCTTTGTTTCATTGTGTGTGACGGGTGCCTAAACTGCAGCCCACAGGCCGGATCCGGCCCCTGGAGGTGCCTATTCATCTGGCCCACAAAGCCCTCATTGCTTCCGGAAGCAGAAGTAAAATGAGCCCATGCCATGTGACCCTGAACCACATGCCTGGCCCACAGCGCAAAATGTTTAGTCGCCCCTGGTATATGGGACTGGGAGAGGCGGCGCTACTGCCCCCTTGTGGGTTTAAGGGGGGGTTCTAGCCACCGTGGGGGCAGCAGTGGCTTAGTGGTTAAGACAGGGGTGCCCAAACCGAGTTCCAGATCCAGCCCCAACGTCAATTCATTCGGCCCGTGCCACCCTTGTCACTCCTAGAAGCGGAAGTAAAACACACATTTTACTTCCGCTTCTGGGAGCGACGCGGATGGTGTGAGCTGGATGAATTGATGTCAGGGGCTCGATCCAGCCCCAGCAGGCACCGCTGAACCATGTGACTGGCCTATGGCCTGAAAAGTTCAGACACCCCTGGGTTAAGACACTGAGCTCAACGAGGTCAACAGTTCAAGATATGAGTGCTGTGCTATGGAGTGAGCTCCCGTCGTCTGTCCCAGCTCTTGCCAACCTAGCAGTTCGAAAGCAAGAAATTGCAAGTAGATACATGGGTGCTACTTTAGCTGGAAGGTAACAGTGTTCCGTGTGCTCCAGCATCTAGTTAAGCCTGCCACACCACCATGGAAATGTCTGCAGATGCAGACAGCACTGGCTCTGCAGCTGTAAATGGAGATGAGCACCACACCCCTAGAGTCAGATATGACTGGCTTTCAAGCAAGGGAGACCTTTTTCCAAGCTACTGTAAAACGTTTAGCTGTGGGTTGTTGTTTTTTTAAAACCACACAAATGTACATTGTGGGGATGGAGGTCCAAAGAAGCGACTCAGGATGGATACAGGTATAGAAAATGCCACTGGTGATGATGCTTCTGGCATTACTGAACTGTCGGGCCTCAGCTGGCCGAAGACCGCCACCACTGCTGCAGCCACCTGAGGCCCCCACCCTTCCCTTGGCCAGGATGGGATAAAGAACTGTCGGGCCTTGGCTGGCCAAAGACCACCATTACCACTGCAGCCGCGCGAGGCCCCACCCTTCCCTTAGCTGGGAAGGGGTAAAAGACCTGTTGGGCCTCGCGGCTGGCCAAAGACTGGCTGGGAAAGGGACAGAGAGCCACCCTGTCGTTTGGTATTTTTATTCTTATGTATTGTATTATGATGATGTTGGACAGAGTGGTTCGGGCTGAGTTTGTAATGTATTTCTGAGTTTTGCTTTTGAAATGTTTTGGTAATTACTTTTATAATTGTAATTTTGATAGTGTAATTGTGATATTTTGCAACTGTGTTATTGTAATTCTACTTATTGTAACTGTGATATTTTACTTCTTTGTTAGCAGCCCAGAGTTGCATTGCAAGTGCATACAAGTCGAATAATTGAATTGAACTGAATTGAATTACAGGTTCTAATAATACTATCCTTTGTGATTTCACGTTCTGTGCCTGTGTCTGCCTTCATGAGGTCAGTAGTCTTACCTCCACAACTTATTCCTGTGTATCAGCCTTTCACTTCACGAGTCTCAGGAACTATGTTGTAATCCATGAAAGTTCACACCTGAAATAAACATGTTAGTCCTTCAGATGTCATAAATACTTTTACAGTAGAAATGTGCATAACAAAAAACCTCTGTTCCACGGAGCGCTTCATTATGCGGATTTTTTCATTATGCAAAGCACCATTGGTGGTACCCCGCATAACGGGGGGGGGGAGTTTGTTAACCAGGGTTTCTATTGAGGGGGTATACCCTGGGTACCGAAAACCCCTCATACTGAACTTTTTTTCTGTTCTTTGGGGTTTCGCCCCTGCATAATGAATGTTTCATTATGGGAATTTTTCCCTATGCAAAGCATTCGTTATGCAGGGTTGCACTGTATTTCTATTCTTCTGATTCTTATTGTTATATTTGATCAAAGTGCAGGGTTTAACAGTTTCTAGTCCTCGTTGAGCCATGAAACCTACAGGTTGATTTTGGGCTAGTCACACAACCTCACTTTCACAGGATAGTTGTGAGGATTCAGTTGGGTAGAGGGGTGGAGGATAAGCATGGGTCGAGTCTTGGGATCTTTGAAGGAAAAGTAACAAGTAGGTTCTGCCCCCTGTGAAAATGTTGGTGGCTGGAAACCTCTCTATGCTAGTGTTTGCCAAATAGGTATCTTTAATTCAACTTTGTCCTAGTCACTTTGTGCCTGGAGTGCCTTGGCCTGTTTGACAATTTTGACAGATTTCAGAACCCTACTCCCTAATTTTGGAGCCCCAGGTTTTGTGGTAGTTGTCTGTGTTTGCTCTTCTTCTTGTGGCTTATCTGATTCTGAATATTGGTGATCATCATGGTGATCAGCCATGAAGACTGTCCTGAGAATATAATGCAGTGACCTTTCACCTGCCTTCCGCATTGCAGCATGACACCCATACCACTGATCCAGTTCTGCAAGTCACTTTCTTATCCTGAGCCTTTTTGGCACACAAAGTCTTCCTTGGCCCCAGGCCAGTATTGATGAAGTTGCTGCTGTCCATCAAGATGGATTCAAGTGGGATTTAATCCACTTTGGGACCATCACCCTTCCCAGTGGACCTCGCCAAGGCCGCTAGTCCTTATGGTTGTCAGGTTGGTTAACCCCCGCCTGATGCTCGCCTGTTTGCTCAGTGGGAGAAAAGGGCAAAACGCTGTGCTTCTGCTTTGTGAGGTCTCCTTGATGGTGACATTGTCTGATAGACAGTGGATGAGATCCTATTGCTTAGCATAGATGCCTATGATTAGGGTGGTCCCAATGACTCAGTGGTACCCACAGAGCAGAGGACTGATCAAATCCCCAATAATTCAGTGGGGCTACTCTAGTGCAACTTACTCTTGTTAAGTAACAGCATTTTAGCCAATGCCTGTTTGAAAGTTGAGATCTGGGTTCCAAATGACTTTATAGTTGAAATCCTCAGTGTAGGGCTGTCAGAAAGCTTCTTTATAGGAGAACACAAACGTTTGGTGTCAAGCATGGTGTTTGAACATTGAGAGCCTTGGAATATTTATTTGTACTCTCCCCACCCCCTTCAATTTTTTAATCACAATTCAAAGTGCTGCCTTTGACTTTTAAAACTCTTAATGTCCTCCTGACTTACATATCTTGGAAACATAACTTTTCTGGTTTGTTCAACCCTGACCTTTAAACATCAGCCAAGAGGATCTTGATTGTACTGTCCATGCCACACTAAGTTGAAACAGCAAGATCTTATGTTTCAGTTGTTATGAAACAGTCTTCTCTTAGAAAGTAGTGGGAGTGTAAGACTGAGTACATTTTCTAGTTAAGTTAGGTTTAAAAAAAAAAACAAATGGAGAAAAGGGTCCTTTTTAATTAATTATATATTCCTTAACCCCATTCCTTGGAGAAGTGATGGATGGAACAGAGCTTGAAAGGTAATCAAGCTCTGGTTGCCGGTATTTATTATGCTTCTTCCAACAATGTATTCCTGTGATGTAAAGAGGAGACTAAGAAGTATTTAAAAAACCAAGACAAAACTGCTTTCGGATCTGTGAAACAGTATATGAATGATCAAGACTTTAAAAAATACTGCATCCCCAAGTATAAGGGAGTACACTAAACATTTACACTAAGCATTATTAAACATGTGTATATGATGCTTTACAGAATATAAGAAATTGAACTGCTGCTTCTGGCTGTCTTCTGTTAAAACTATGATTTCATTTCTTTTGCAGGGGACTCCCTTCAGCAAGAGAAAGTAGACAGGAAACCAGCTGGAGTCAGTGAAGGGCTGATTTCTTACTGTGATTTGGCAGCTCCATGTTATAAAACTCACAACAGTAAAAATATATAATCTGAGCAATTAAATAGAGTGACTCAGAGTTTACAGGGATCATGGGAAAGTCCTGATTTCCTTATTCCTGTTCATTGACTCTACTTACGAACTGTGTTTGTCCATTCTCAGTGTTGTAAATGACACTTGAATTGTTTTCCTTTTATTTTTCTGTTTTAAGTATTTTGATAGAGTTTTTATTACTTAATTTTATATTTACTGTAGTTACCCACCTTGAGGCTTTGGTAAGGAAGACTAAACGAATACAGAAATTATGTTAAATTGTCCAAAAACCACAGTGTGGTAGTATCTTTATCATGATATCCACAACTGCACAAAGTTGTAACCAAGATTTTGAGGATTTTTAAAAAAAAGTTTCGAAGTGGATACATGATAATGGTTCAGAGAAAAAGCCGGATACAGTATTGTTCCAAACTCTGCAGTTTGTAAGTTTTGTGATTTTAAAAACATCCAGTGGTTAGCAGGAAGCCGAAGAGAATAGACAGCGAGGCTTTGTATTTTAAAACATGGGGCAGGAGACATTATTAATTCTCTATTTTAGTAACCCTGGATGCATCTGGTAGTCTATCTTGGACCGTGTGAGGCTAATCCAATTATATCTACACATCTTCTGCTTTCCATGTTAAGACAGTGACAAATAACAGACTTAGAGGGGAAAATGCAAAACACACACACTCTCTGCCTTTAATTTTTTTAATATCCAGCTTAACAGCATGCAGCAATCTGGAGAACTCAAAGGCCTGTTCCTTATATTGTGTCATTTTGGTCAGTCCCAATAAAGACACTATGAAGTCTGGGTATGTTTCCCAATAGACCAATGTTGTTGCCTCAATTTTTGTATGAAATTATACTGACATAACATGATTGTGATCCTTTTGGGAATTTATGCTGATATGACTGATGTGTAACCAAGAACGTGAGCAAGAATGTATTCATTGATGGTAATTTGCTGCTGTGATTTTTGCAGTTATGCCGAAGTAAATCACCAATTGAATTCTGGCTCCTGGATTCATTCTTTGTTTTCCCTCTAGATCTCTATAAAATGCCAGCTGAGAACTCGCTTTTGCAGACCATTTTGAAAATCTGCCAGGCTATTTCATCTGCAAGAGAGGTGACATTGGTAATACTGTATACGTATAGGGCCGTGGCTGGGGGGAGGATATGGTCAAATGCTTGCTTTTATTAGGTACTATGGATATTAATTATTCATGTTTTCAAATACAGACAGTTCTTGTTCATAAAAATACTTCAGTCCAAGTATTCTCATATCTCTCGATGAGCTGCAGTGATCAAAAGTTGCTGTATTCTGACAAGCTTAGGGAATGTACAGACCATCTACTGTATTTAGGTGTGGGCTTGATTGGCCTGAATAACATTGATAAAAGAGTGGGGGAAGGAGCATTGTGCTGTGGGATTCCGGAATGGGATTGAATAATTTCCCGGAACTTCTACAGAGTTGGGTAGTACAAATTTTAAAAAATATTTAGAGGAGTTTTCCATTTGTTGTCAATTAGCAGATATCGGAAGCGTCTGGTTTGCCACTTCGCCGATTCTGGATGTTGACAGCAAAAGCAGCTGTCAAAGCTGCAAGGCTCTCTTTTACCATGTTCTCAGTGTCCACATTCACTGGGAGCAGAGTAAAAGAGAGTGCTTTCAAAAAGCAGAACCGCCTAATGGTGTCTCAAAAAAGTTGCTTTGGAGGCAACTAGGACCGCTCTGATGTCCAACAAGTGTGGATACTGTAAAAAACAACAACAGCAGGGCAGCCTGCCCCCCCCCCCCCAAATGCCCCATAGACCAAGCTTAATATCTGCCTGGTCAACTCCTTAGTCTAATAAGTGATCCTTGTTGTATGCTTTTTAAAGTTTTTAATTTTTTAAAGTGTTTTTAAAATTGTTGGAAATCGCTCTGGGTCCCTTCAGGGAGGAGGGCGATAAACAAATATAAATAAATAAATAAATAAAATAAATGTGTAAATTCATAGATAGTGGGTCAGTGGTATAGGCAGTGCCTTTACATCTAGAAAACCTAGGCTTCTGTAAAGGGTGAGCAAAACAAGCAGGAAAAGTAGTTTAAGAGATGTGTAAGATTAGCAAGTGTCCTAGATTCATGGCTGAGCACTTAACAATAGTTCTTTTTATCTAAAATAGCTGTAGCTTCGGCAGTGGCATAATCTGAGCGTAGCAGAATTACAAAATGTGTTTACTGTATGTCCTTACAGAAGGACCAATACCCAATTTGAGATCTGCCCTCATTCAGTTGGGGGGAATCGTTTGCCTCCATTATTAACAGCTTCTATTTGTATGATTAAGCTAGGTTTTTCACAGTTCCTCATCTCTCCACATCTGTTGTCATAGACAAATACAGGGCATAATAACTAAGAAATATAAGGCATAATAACTAAGATTTAGCCCTTTAAAGGCTGAAGGTCTAAGTATGTTTACTCTCAAGTAGAGTTGTGCACATTTGTGTCTTTGGATGTAAACTCATAGAATTCCCAATGCAACATAGCCACCTAGGCAACATATGGAACTGTCATCCAAAGACAAGTGACACTGGTGTGTGTTAACAAAATACTATGGGATTTTTAAAACCCATAAAGTTAAAATCAGGACTGGGAGATAATATAGCAGAATAACATTAGAATGCTGCAGTACCCAAAGTATTATGGGTAAACAAGATCAGTTTTTAGTAATGTAGATCTTGTTGTTGGGTGGTTGTAAATTAAAGGGTACTTTTTATTTATTTGTTTCATATGCTGTCTTTTGCCTTACATGGCAGTCAAATTAAACAGTAAATTAACAATCTGAAAGTTAGATAACACAGGTCTGCAAAAAAAAAAAAAATCAGCTGCATAGGATATTTTTTTTTTGGTAAATTTTATGTTTTCTAGTGTGCTGAATCCAAAAATGACCACAATTTCCCCCCATCACATACAGTTTTGTCGTAAAATATGAGGGTTTTGCATTAAGAAAGCATAAGAGTGATGAGAATATCACTATTTTACTACAATGAACTAAATATATTATTTCTTATAATTAAACAAACATTTTCTTCATAATATATACTTAACATTCTATGTTTACTCTTTTTGTCTGTGAAACCTTTTCTTCTCTTTTATGCTCCTCCAAACATGCTTTTGCTTTCCATTTTCTGTTTCCTGTTTGAGCATCCAACAATAGTCAGCTAGCATATTGACGTTCCATCTTCCTTGGTAGCGTCTCTCGCTATCATGGACATCCTGGTGAAATCTTTCACCCTGCTCTTTGTTGTAGGCTCGCATGTTTTCAGGAAAATAGTTGACATGGGAATGTAAGAAATGAACTTTTAAGCTCATCTTGCATCCTTGAGCTTTATATGCATTCAACATCCATTGTACAGTGGTTTTGTAGTGAAGGTCTTTAGTATTCCCTAAAAACTTGTGAACTACATCTCTGAAAGAGTCCCACACTTCCTTTTCTTTTTCTTCCATTGTTTCTAAAAAGAGGGGATCGGATAATAGTTTTCGTGTGTCGGGGGCCAGTAAAAACTCCCTCTTTAAACTTGGCTTCAGACAGTTTTGGGAACTTGGAACACAGATATCTGAAACATTCCCCATCGTTTGGCAGTGATTTAACAAACTGCTTCATGAGATGTAATTTAATATGAAGAGGTGGCAATAAAACCTTTTCTGTTGGAACCAAGGTCATATTAATGAGGGGTTTTTTTTGCCAGGGATTAAGGCATCTCAAAGTGACCAGTAGGTTTTTGTCCAATGGAGGTCTCTGGCTCAACTGTTCCACAAACATAGGAAGCAGGGATAGCAAGACTGCTTTGAGGGTTGTTTTAGACGAATCAGTGAATAGGTGCCTTTCAGATTAATCATATTCTGTTTCAAAGCACTTCATTAGCCCTTGAACATCACTACAATAAATGAGATTTCCATCCTTGGAGAAAAACTGAGTGAATTCTTTCTCTCGGTGCCTGTACCACAAAAATGACGTTCCAGGTGACAGCAGGTTTTTATTTGTTAGTCTTGACCCCAGCAAGTTGGTTGAATCTTTGGAAAGGCCTAAATGTCTAACTAGATCATTGAGCGTGCTCTGAGAAAAAAAGTTGAGGTACCTCATCAACAGAAAAATCTGAGCTAGATTCGTCCTGGGAAGGCAACGTATCTCCGCCCTCTGAATCGCTCAGGATATTATCTAAATTGGAAGGTGGGTTTAGAAGTGGTATTTCAGAGCTATGAAGCACTGGACAAATAGCTGAATTAAGGTTTGGGTAAGATATCTTCTTTTTATTTTTTGTATTAAAGCCTTTCACATCTACCGAACAGAAATAGCAGTTGGTAGTGTGGTTTTGCTGTTCACGTCACATCATAGGAATGCTAAAACGGAATGAGGTTTTCTTACCTTTAAACCACAAATGAAGATCTTATTCACACCTTCTACACACCTTATGAGGAGCCCATGCTTTGTCTTGATCCCCAAGTTTCAACTTGAAGTAAGCAAAATACACTTTCTTCACAAAATCACTTATGTTTCTTCATTGACTTTTGATAGTGTATTCACCACAAATAAAACAAAAGTTGTCCAGAGAACTAAAACAACCTCGTGGAGCCATAATACAGAACTAAAAACGAGCACAGTCACGTTTGAATGCAGGATGTAAACTGAGTGTGGCTCATACAGCAACCAAGATCCTGGACTTATTTAGCATGTTGAAACATGATCAAAGCTGTTAACCAGAATGGACACATAATTATCTTGATAACAAATTATAGTGTTGTGGACGATGCTCAAGACATTAATTACAGATCTTGTTTGTAAAGGAAAAGCTTTCAAAAGTTGCAAGCTCTGGTCAACACAAGCATAAGATGTTGCTACAAACATTTCTCATATCTGATCCTAAATGGAAGTTTTCAAAACAGGTGAATATACTGTATAACGTTTAGTTGTTATGCAAGCTAGTTTCCATTATTTTGTGAAATTGGGATTCTAAAAGATATTCCTAAACTAGAATCCATTTAATATTTTTCTTGATTTGGGTCTCCAAATAGTGTAGAAACCTTGATACAACCCACATTTCATCCTATGTCATGGTGGCTACTACATGTCATTGTTTATAGCATGAAAATAAAGAACAGTAGATACTTTCACAATAAGAGGTTTTCTTTCATTTGCACTAGTGTTTCATTAACAGCATTTGTTTTCTATGTGTTACTTTCACTTTTTTGTATTTATGGTAATCAGATACATGTTAAATAATAAGTAAAGATTTTCTGTATTTCACATTTTTAATATGAGAGGTGGGGTTGCTGCCTTGCCCAGTCTTACTAACAATCCAACATAAATATCAGATGATCTTGGAACTGCTATCCATGTTTTTCTCTGCGTGTGACTCCCCAGAAGTCATACAATACTTTGCAATTCAGTTCATTAGATTTAAAAACAGGTTTTCAAATTCATTCAGATGTGATTTGGAAACTTTTTAAGTTTAAATTAAGTTTCAATTTCTTTCCTTTCAGTCCCCTTGATTGGCATATTCTTTTTAATTAATTTAGTTAAGATTTATATCACTGTTTTTTACAAGAAACCTCAACATGACTCATAGTATTCATTATATATAATCATTTACTTTAGAAAATTCATTTTAAAACTATGCAAAGGAAATGAAAAAATGACCAAAAGATGGAGGACTGGATGGGGGGGGGGGGATAAAAAAGAATGATATAGCAAATTATAAAATAAAAATGAACATAGGAACAAGAAAGCAAAGAAACAAATGAAAAACAAAATCCAACACATGGAAAAATCTGAGAGAATATGTTCCACTTACAAAGCCCTAATAATCAGGTCACTGTTGAAATAAACTGATTAGATCTAGAGATAGCCATGTGATCTCGCCTCCACGTGGTAGTTGCTTGTTTTTTACTCTGTGGCTTTATGGCATGGTTGTCTTTCTTGAGTCTTTTCTTAATTAATTAAACATTTCAGTAGCTCCCAGGGCTATATGATAAGTTAGCTGGTTAGGAGGTTGGACCTAATCCTATCCCCTGCTTCATCACTTGCCTGTTGGCAGATGAATATGTGGAATTCAGCTCATCAAACAATAGAAGGTGATTACATGGATATGGTAGTTTTGAATGCAGAAGAATCTGACAGTATAGAAGGATTAGAACAGGGGTTCTCAATATTTTCCCACCAGGGACCAGTTACCAGGGACCAGTTGCTCAGCTGTGGGAGCCAGAGGCATGGCTGTGCCCACTACTTACTTTTTCGTTGTCATTGATGATGGTGGCAATCTCACCATTTTTTCAGGTTCTTACACAGCCTCTGCCATTTTCCAGGGTGGTGGGAGTATTTTGGAGAATGTTTGCTCTGTTCTGGTTTTTTCCCGCCACTTCTCGGCTGTGCTTCAGCAGCTAGAGCACAGTGGTGGGCAAACTCCTGGTTCCATGCTGGGATGCCAGATGCTAGTGTAAGCTCGGCCTGGCACCAGAAGTTGTCAACTGCCACATTCTAGCTGCTGAAGTGCAGCAGGGAAGCAGCAGAAAATTCCCAAAACAGAGCGAACATGCTCTGAAAAGCCTCCCGCCGCCCTGGGAAGCAGCAGAGGCTGTGCAAGAACCTGGAAAAATAGTGCAATCCCCACTGCCGTGGTAAGTGATGTATCGTGACTTCTGGTGGTGATGGGCGGTTCTAGAGGTGCACAGGTTGGATTAGGTTGGTGGGCCAAGGATTAGAAACCCCTGGATTAGAGACTAGATTGTCAGGGGGCACAACTGGAGTGGAGTTGCACAAAGTTGCTATCTTCAAGGCCCTCTACAGACAAAATTTTCAAGTAAACTGCTCTGGTGATCTTCATTTCCCTCCCCTTCTTGCAGTTTGTTTAAGAGAAGCAAGTTTGCTTGGTGCTAGTAGTCAATTGTGTTATTACCTCAAGAGTGCACTAATGTCAGCTTCACTGCCCCCATCCATTACGTGTTTCACACAGTCCTTGGCTTTTAAAGTGCCTTGGAAAAAAAAACGCTTTATTTTACCTTCCCAATAATATATGGTCAAGATGTTTCATTCCACTCCTCTTCCGCAGGCATTGGCCTTATTTTGATGGTGGCCTGATTAATTACATAGGATTTCATAAGCGGGACTCTTTCTAAGCTCTGTACCTCAAGTAATTCAATGCATCAGCTTAGTGACATTATTTTGTTTGCAATAAGAGAGCTTCTATCATATTACATCTGTTCTTTTTCATGTGGCCTACTTTGTAAACTGCCATTTGTGTAGAAGACATCTGAGTTGCAAGTTATGTAGTGGCTATAATTCTGCAAGTCCTCAGCCCAAATTTAAATTGAGAAAATTGAGCTCCAATCTCTCATTTATTTGCTCCTAAGAGAAGATTTCCTGAGGTTAAGCCTGCCTGAGTCAGGAGTGGGTAAAGAGGTACGTATGAAACAACTGCACAAGTAATTAGCATTTCCAGCCCCTCCCCACTTGTTTTTTCACTTACGAGGAAGTAAATATGGAGCGTTGGAAACTAATGCATCTGTTGCTATAAGTCCTTTTTGAACAAAAAGAACATAGGAACAAGAAAGCAAATAAGTGAAGGAAGGACAACAATGTGGAGTCTTCCCATTTTATATTTTTAATCTTTACTCCAATATACGACGCAGAAAGGCTCCACACAACTGCTAATTCTCAGCTTTCATTTCCTGTCTCAAAATAGAACAAGAGTAACCTACCAAATCTCAGGAGGCTTTCCATATAAAGATTTTGATCCCAAATGTGACAATGATATGTATGTTTGGATGGAAAATGTACTTACCGTCTCATTGTTTTTCTTAATTTTTTTGGCTTCCATAGCTTAATTTTCCTTGATCCAACCCACAGCGCCATTCCATCCAGCCCACACCCTCGCTTCTGCCATTGTTGCTGCCACCCTTTTCCCCTCCGCCTGGTTCCACAGAAGGGCGGCTGTTGTAAAAAGCCTTACAATATCCACCCTGCTATGGAGTGGCATTAGGGATACACCAAGACAGAGGGAGGGGACAAGGACAGTGGCAGAAGTGGAAACAACAGACACGTGCCTGCCCGCATCTTTCCCAGGTGCCGCTCTGGCTGAGCACGGGCAAGGACAGTCAGGACCCTTCCTTCACCCACAGCAGGCTGGGAAGCAGCGTCAGCAGCAGCGTGGGAGAGGAAGTGTTTGTGGGCTGGATTGGTTTCAGGGGGGGAGTGTTGGTGGCAGCAGCAGGGGGGACACCAGTCCGTTGCCCTGGTGTCTCCCTCTGATAGGCACCAGGGCAATCCGCACCACAGACAGCAGGTTGTGTGAGGCCATGTTACTGCACCTGAGCACTATGGATCATTTGGGAAGCCTTCTATTCCTGCCCCCCCCCCCCGGTAGGGGTAGCTGATTCCCTACCTGAGCTCTTGGACACTGTCTTGGAATTGGGGGTGAAGTTCTCTATACTTCTTGTGCTGGGGGACTTCAACGTGCCTTCCTTGGAACTGGGGTGCGAGGTGGCAAGGGAGTTCCTGGCTTCCATGCAGTGGTGAGCATCAGCAGGGTTGCACCAGTTCGCCAGAATCAGTAGCAGAAATTCCAGCTGGCCCCACCCATCCAAGTTTTGAAACAAAGTAGTTGTAATTTGGGTGCAACAGAGGGCTTTCCCCCTGGCCACAGCCACCATACCATGCCTACAGTGTGGTAGTAAATTTTTTTGGAGCCCACCACTGCTTCCATGGCAGTCATGGACCTGGCTCAAGTAATTCAGGGCCCAACCAAGAGCAGTGGCCACACACACAATTCAAATTTTCTCTTGCAACCTTGGCGAAGTGGTCCAGGACTACAACACCCAAACATTATCCCTATGCCATGGTTGGACTGCAATGTGGTGACCTTGGAGCTTCCAGGAGTATCTTCTAAGTGCAGGGAGGTGGGGCCTATTATTCTAGCCTACCCTCGGCGCCTGATGGAGCCAGAAGGATTCCAGAGGGAGCTGGGTGAGTTTCCTATGGATCAGCTGCACAATACTACCGAGGCCTTGGTCATCCTCTGGAACAAGGAGGGTGCTACAGCCTTGGACATTATTGCACCGCTACAAACTCTCCACACACGTGGGCCTCGGGCCACCCCTTGGTTCTCTGAGGAGCTAAGAGAGCTTAAACGTGTAAAGAGATGCCTAGAGTACCGCTGGAGGAGATCCCGAAGCATCTTAGACCAAACATGAGCTAGAGCGTCTATTGGAGCCTACCTCGTGGTGTATTTTGCCGCTTGTATCGCATTGGCAGAAAATCGCCCAGCGGCCCTGACTAGGTCCCTCCTTGATAGGGGGGATCTGGCCTAGGATGGCAGGGGTCTGCCTAGGAGCTTGTTGATTATCTGAAGAATAAAACACTCAGATTCGCTCAGGATTTAACTCTGGGTTTAACATTGTATCACGGGAATTGGCCAGGAGCCAGTCTTGCCAGGTTATCTGGGATCAGTTTGCCCCAATTGACCCTGATAAAGGGGAAAGGATCCTGGGGAGTGTACGCGCCACCGCTTGCAAGTTAGACCCATGTCCGGCCTGTCTCATGAAAGCAGGCAGGACCATGACAGGTGGCTGGATCCGACTGGTGGTCAATGCCTTGCTGAGGGTGTGTGTGTTCCCTGTAACTCAAACATGCACTGGTGCACGCCCTCCTAAAAAACATTGCTCAATCTGAATATACCTTCCAATTTCCATCCTGTCTTGAACTTCCCCTTTTTGGGGAATGTTGTCAAGAAAGCAGTGGCATGGCAGCTCCAGGGGGTCCTGGAGGAAGTGGCTTATCTGGACCCTTTCCAGTAAGGCTTTAGGCTGGGTCATGGTATAGTGTTCGATGATCTCTGGTGACAGTGAGATGGAGGGTACCTCTCCATTCTCGCTTTTCTTGACCTCTCAGTGGCTTTCTATACCGTCGACCATGGTATCTTGCTAGACCAGCTCCAGGGGTTGGGGATCCAGGGCACTGTGCTGTCCTGGTTCTCCTCCTTCCTGAGTGGCCGGACCCAGTTGGTGTGGTTGGGGGACGTGGAGTCGAGTCCAAGGCAGCTCATGTGTGGGGTGCCTCAGGGCTCAGTCCTCTTGCCCCTACTCTTCAACATCTACATGAAACCACTGGGTTCATCTGATCTCATGGAGAGAGCTATCATCAGTATGCTGATGATACTGAGTTGTATATCTCTGTCTGTGGTGATCCCAGTGATGCGGTCAAAGTCCTGACCAGTTGCTTGGAGGCATTTAGAGTCTGGATGGGGGACAACGGACTACAGTTGAATCCTGGCAAGACTGAGTGGCTGTGAGTGAGGGCCCCCACTCCTCATAAACAGTTATCCCCGCTGATGGGGCATTGATGCCCCAATCTGATCAGGTGCGCATCCTGGGGATCCTCTTGGACTCATGGTTTCTGCTCCAGGAGCAGGTTACAGCCATGGCCAGGAGGACCTTCAGGCAAGTGCATGTCATTTTATTTATTTATTTATTTAGATTTATATCGCTGCCCACTCGCCATGTTGACTCAGTGTGTCATTAACCATTTGTGCCCACTCCTGGACCGGGAGGCCTTGCTCACAGTCACCCATGCCCTGGTCACCTCCCGTTTTGACTATTGTAATGTGCTGTACATGGGGCTGCCCTTGATGACCATCCGGAGACTGCAGTTGGTCCAGAATGTGGCGGCCCGTGTGGTGGTGGGGTGGCGTCGTTTCGCCCATGCCTCACCACTGCTGCGGGAGCTGCACTGGCTGCCTATATGTCTCTGAGTGCAATTCACGGTGTTGGTTATCACCTTTAAAGCCCTTCACGGTAGTGGACCAGGATACCTCAGGGACCACATTGTCCCTAGGACATTGACCCGTCCCATGAGCAAATCAAGAGGGCACCCTCCATATACAATCCATTGGGGAAGTGTGCCTCTCCAGCACGAGGAAAAAGGCCTTCTTGGTCATAGCTCCCACATTATGGAACCGTTTAGGAGAGAATTAAAAACGTGGTTGGCAGAATGGGTCTGGGGGCCAGGATTCCCAACAAGCTCTCCTTTCTGGCTCGTCTGAGGTCCCCCCCCCTTGTAATTGGTTTTATTGAAGGGCTTTTAACTGTTTTTATATTGTTTTAAAGTTTTTCTGAGCAGCCAGTGAGATGTTCACTGGACTGTGTACACCGCGCAGAGTCTATTGATTGGGGCAATATATAAATCTAAATAAATAAATAAACAAACAGTCTGAGGGGGTGTGATCCGGCTCCTGGCTTAAAAAAGTTGAGAATCTCTGCTTTAATGCCATGCCTAAAATATTTTAGTGTTATAAAAGTTAAAATGGGGGGGGGGGGGTTATGAATTTAGACCATGAAGGAGAGCCTCCAAGGATCACATTACCATCACAAATGCCAGCTGACTAATAGTTGGGGTCCTCTTTTGCAAGCAACAAAGCAGCGGTAGCTATAGTGGGGGCTTCAGCAGCTGTCTGGTGGTGGGGAGGCTTCCCCAGCTGGTGGATGGGGAGCAGTTGCAATTTGGCCTGAACCCAAGGGTGCTGCCACCCCCAATGGTACTGCAGAGGAGGTTGCAGTAGAGGGAGATGATGGAAGTGGCAGTAGCATATTCCCCCCTTCTCCACTGGAGACATTTAATAGCTGATGGATGGCAGAAGCCAGTTTAGGTTAAAAAAGAAGAAGAAAACCTCTATAGAGGAGTAGAGGGCAGAAACAGGGACTAAAGTCACCTTTCCAGAGAACAGGCTGCTTGGCAGCAGCTAACTGTTTGTTTGTTTTTACAAAAAGGATAAAAGAGGTATCATAGGGAAGGAATGGGAAAGCTTTGAAAAATTAAAAATAAATAAACAAAGGAGAAAGGACAAGAAAGGCAAAGGGCCCCTCTCAGAGCAACAAAGGTGGAAGCACATGGAAAATAACTGTTCTGGCAAGGTTTTACAATGGATACACAAAACAACACAAAGACCATGTGTTGCTAAATTGATTTTTAAAAAACCTGATTGGAAACCCAATTCTTTTGACAGTTAAGACACACTACTAGTGGAGCTGGGAACCAGACTGAAAGAGATCCGTATTGGACAATAATTGCCTCTGAAGAAGGCAACATACTGATTGGACCAATGTACACTGGGCAGATTCTAAAGTTTAAGAAATATTTTTTTTCAACATCCCAAGACTTTATTTCTCCTTTATATTTGAGTCAAGTGGGTGTTTTCTGCTCATTTTGGCTTTCTCCCTTATGGAAAGACACAATATCAAGAGGGAAGATCATCCACTGACTGGAGAAAAGAGGAGCTACAAGATGCTTGCTGCTTCCTGCCAGAAAGCTCTGCTTCAACTGTTTGCTGCTTTCCTTCAGTTTTGTTATTCAGAAGGCATGCACTGGGCTCTGACAGAGAAACCCTGGGACTGTCCAGTCAATTGTGGCAGCACTGTCACCAGATGTTTAAAGCCAGGAGATAATGTCTGGGTAGAGGCGTAACAGTAGGTTGTCCACCCTGAAGTGTTTCATAGGCCGGAGACACTTTGCATCTCATCAGATCCTTGTTTGCTGTTTTAGATCAGGCACATAGGGCTCCAGTGGCAAGATCCAGACAGTCTACAATTTAAGGAGGCAGGCGTTCAGGCAGAGAACACTGGGGAACAGTGATTTTGGTGCCTCACAATTTTCACCTATTTCTGGCTATATTTGGGTCACTGATTCTAAAAATGCTTTCACTTATGCCCCATCAGCTCTAGTTTTTTAGATATGGCTTATTCACATTAGGCCAATCTAACCATACTGGTTGCATATATAACCAGAGGTGCAGCAAGAGGGTAAGCCACCTGGGGCGGAGTGAAATTTTGCTGGCCCACAAAATTTTTTCCACCCACCCAAACTTTTTTTGCCCACCCAAATATTTTCCCACCCCCAAAAGTTTTTTCCACCACCCCTCCTGCCTCCGGGAACCTGTATCTGTTGCCATTGTGCAAAAGAAAACATTTTAGGCTACATTTGGAGCTATCTATAAATAACCGCCATTCACTTGGTATGTATTTTCTTACACCCAGTTTCATTAAGAGTCTTTCAACATTGGTGCAAAAAACAAACTGGTTTTCTGTTGCGAAGAATGGCAGGAAATCTGTTTCCCTTTTGCAATAGAATGTGACTTTTGTTTCCGGAAACAGTCAGTGTTTCTCTGCCAATCTGGAAGCTAATAATTCCGACGACTTTTTTTGGAAGACTTAGATCATGAATGAGGTCGTTCAATTCTGCCTGATTAAAGCCGAGTACAACTGACGAACGTCCTGCAAATTCTCTGTCTTCTTGCTCAGAAACGCTTTCAGCTGATTCGTCCTCTTCTGATGATGACTCTGGAAGACTGGCAAAAATAGTTACAGGTATCTCCTCTGAATGTGGAACAGGGCATCGTGCGGAGGGTAGATCGCAATATATCCAATGTTTTCGGTTATTACAATTGATGCCCTTTACATTCACTGAACAAAAGTAACAGTAATTGCTGTGGTTTCTTTGTTCTCGCCACATCATTGGTACCCAAAATTTCAAGCTCTTCTGTTTCCCATTTGACCACTGACGCAGATGCTCTGTGCACGTTTTACATACAATGTGAGGTGCCCAAAGTCAGTTATGTGTTTTCTTTGCTGAATGAATGAGTATTCACCACAGATGAAACAAAAACCATCAGGATTATTTATACATGTTCTTCTTGATAAAGCCATATTAGTGACTGTAAAAAAAGAAATAAATGTCTGAATCATACTTAAGATAAGGAGAAAAAAACTAGAATGCAAGCCTCCCTGGATGAGTCCATAGAGCAAGTGTGGAGTTGGACAAGTTTCAGAATGCACAGCATCCAGTCTCAAGAGTAAAGGAGAGCACAGAGAATGACAAAAAAGGTCAGATTAGTTAAATTACACTTGCAACAACAACGGGAATAGAGCTTGAACAACATCAATAACAGTGATGGGATGTCCCCGGTTCCAGACGGATCTCTGGAACCGGTAAGACTAATCCCGGAGAGTTCTCCGGGAGGGGAGTCCACTTTTGAGGCGTCCGGTTCCGGACGCCTCACCGAAAGAATTTTTTTTAAAAAAAATCTGAGCTAAAATGGCTCCAATTGACTGCGCATGCGCAGAAACTCAATTTGACGCATTGCACATGCGTCAAATTGAGTTTCTGGACATGCGCACTAAATTGGAGCCAAATGGCTCCAATTTAAAAAAAAAAAATCTTCTGAAGCTGGATGGGAGGTTCCCCGTCCATTCATTTATCTCCCCCCTCCCAGCCTCCAGCTCTACAGCCCACTAGGGCCGACTTTACAGAAGAAACTGAATTTCACATTTCAGCAAAAATGCAGCCCTCGGAGAAGGGAAGGGTCAGGGTGGGAACCACCAGCCTCGCAAGGGGGAGACAAGGCCACCCTGCCCCACAGAAACAGGGAGGACAAACGGGTGGCAGGGCGGGCGAGACGACCTCGTCGCTCTGCCGGAGGCTGAATGGCGGGAGTGGCAGACAAGAGGAGGGTCTCCCCCCCCCAATTCGACACCGACCGGGAAGGCTTCCAGACGGCCGAGCTGCCCCCCACACATACCCCGGCTCTCACCTCGTCCTCCCTCTCGCTGCGGAAACACAAGCAAACTGGCTCCGGCAGCAGCGGCGGCAGCCCTAAGAGAAGGGCACCTCCCCTAGCCGGCTACCTGGCTCCCACAGGCACGTTGGTGCCTGGCCGCGCCGTCCGCCCGCGCAGTCCGCCCGCGCCGCGCCGTCCTAGGGTCTTGGGCCCAACAAACCCCCATGCCCTGGGTAAACCCGGCGGGGCTCGCCACCGCCGCATCCTCTTCTGTCGGGCGCCTGGAGCTTCCTCGGGCTGTTGCCTTTTCGGCCCGGCTCTGGCTGCGGCCACGGAAGGTAAGTGAGGCTTTTATATTTTGGGTGGGTGGGTGGGTGATTTAATTGTGTTTTGGGTGGGTGGTTGTACTTTTATTTAATTTTTATTTTATTTATTTCTTTATTTTATTTCTTTAAGTTAATTACGGGTCTGTGTGCGTGTTTATTATTATTTTTATTTTTTTTTGGCCTTGCCCACAACGTCATGATGTCATGACGTTGGCTCCGCCCATGACGTCATGACGTCATGACATTGGCCACGCCCATGACGTCTGTGACATCATGGCGTGGTAGTAGAATTTTTGACATCCCATCACTGATCAATAAGTATTATTAAAACAATCAATTTACGAATGGTGAGGCAAATACAAGTATAGTCATAAGAACAATATATAATGACATCATCGATATCTCATGAACTAGGGCTGCTAGAACAAAATGGATGGCATTTTCGGAATCAGCCACCCCAAAATGCCCAAAATCAGTTGAAAAATTTTAGGCACCAAGAAAAAAAAAATTTTTTGTTCCCCAGTGGAATATATACAGTGGTGGGATATCAAAAATTTTACTAACCCACCGTGATGTCATCACAGTGTGAGCGGAGCTAATGTCATGATGTCATGATGTCATGGGCGGAGCCAACGTCATGACATCATGATGTTGTGGGTGGAGCCAAAGGAAAAAAAAATAAAAATAAGAATACACAAACACACCTCAACCCAACCACCCACCCAAACCACAAATCAGTCACTTACCTGTTAGTATAAGTGCCTGGGCAGCACCATGTTGCAAGATGGATATAGTCATCGTATCAGTTCTCTAGGGTAATATGCCTTAATGTAAATGTAAAACAGCTGTACCCCCTTAAGGTTTTTTCAACTGGAACAGCAATTGGAACAGCACAGGTGTAGCTTATTGATGAGGTAACTCTAAGACTTTGCTTAAAAATTCCAAGCCAGGCCGCCAAGCCAGGAATAGGATTAGGATTAGGAATAGGATTAGGCAGGGGAAGGGGTAGTGGTAGGGATTTTTTTGCATCTTGAGTTAGGGTTAGGGTTAGGGTTAGGGTTAGGGTTAGGGTTAGGGTTAGGGTTAGAGTTAGGGTTAGGGTTAGGGTTAGGGTTAGGGTTAGGGTTAGGGTTAGGGTTAGGGTTAGGGTTAGGGTTAGGGTTATTATTATTTATTAAATTTAATACCCCGCCCCAATCGGGGGGACCCGACTCTGGGCGGCCCACATCCCAATAAAAACAGAAATAAACCCCAACTCAATATCACTAAAAACATCAGAATTAAAAACATCAGAATTAAAAAATCATCACAGATTTAAGACAACGCAGGACTACACATCAGTATTCCCATATTCCAACCCAGGGAGGCAGTTCTTATGTAAGCCACTTGGTGTGGGAACCCACGTTCCCAGGTCCCCAAACCTGTCCTGCCAGCCAGGTTTTCACGCCTTTCCGGAATGGTAAGAGCTCCGTCTGAAGGCGCAATTCGGTGGGCAGGAGGTTCCAGAGGGTCGGGGTGGACACGGAGAAGGCTCTCCTCCTAGTGCAGGTGAGGCGCGCCTCTCTCGCCGAAGGGATAACAAGGGAGCCTCTCCGATCCGCCCTGGTGGGACGGACAGAAGTTCTTGGGATGACGCGGTCTCTTAGGTATCCTGGCCCACTACCATGTAGGGCTTTAAAGGTAATAACCAGCACCTTGAATTGCACCCGGAGACATACTGGCAACCAGTGCAGCTCCCGGAGCAGCGGCAAAGCATGAGCATAACGCCCACGCCCCACCACTACCCGGGCCGCTGCGTTCTGGACCAGCTGGAGTCTCCGGATGGTCATCAGGGGCAGCCCCATGTAGAGCGCGTTACAATAATCAAGTCTGGAGGTGACCAACGCATGTGTGACCATAAGCAGGGCATCCCGGTCTAGGAGTGGGCGTAACTGTCGAATTACACGAAGTTGTGCAAAAGCCCTCCTGGCCACGGCTGCCACCTGCTCTACGAACAGTAGCCGTGAGTCCAGGAGGACCCCAAGATTACGCACCGGGTCTGTTTGGGACAGGACTGCCCCATCCAGGGCCAAAGATGGGAGCTCCTTTGTTAACACAGGACCCCCTACCCACAGCCACTCAGTCTTGCCAGGATTCAGCTGTAGCCCGTTGTCCCCCATCCAGACCTTTACAGCCTTCAGACGCCTGGAAAGGACTTCCACCGCACCGCTTGGGTCCCCATGGGCAGAGATGTATAACTGGGTATCATCTGCATATTGATGATACCTTACCCCGTGGGAACGGATGATCTCACCCAGCGGCTTCATATAGATGTTAAACAGGAGAGGAGAAAGTACCGAACCCTGAGGCACCCCATATTGCAGGGGCCTAGGGCTGGACTTCTCCTTCTCCAGGCATACCGACTGGGTCCTGCCCCTCAGGAATGAGGAGAACCAGGACAGCACCGTGCCCTGGATCCCCAGACCCTGGAGCCTTCCCAGAAGGATGCCATGATCGACCGTATCAAAAGCCGCTGAGAGATCGAGAAGAGCAAGGACAGACGGTTCCCCTCCGTCCCGCTCTCTCCAGAGATCATCCACCAAAGCGACTAGC